>RHPI01003369.1:371361-413190 GCA_009103225.1 Chlorokybus atmophyticus
CCCTTATGATATATGCCCTGCTTTTTGCGCCTGCATTTATTTTTGTGCTTGTGTTCGGGATTGCTACATGCATCTGGCATCTTTTGATCAGCCTACACCTGTGGTAGTAGAAGAGCGCGTAGTAAGTGACTAGGTGAGATATAAGAGTAGACGTGCTCGGTGGTTGCACATGTGTGATCAAGGTGCATGTGCATGATATGTGGCAGTGCATGGTAATAATGAACATGTTGGATGAGTGCTAAGCATCTTGAAATGTGAGCAACATCAATAACAACACACATGCACGCATGCGCATGGTGCATGCCCGTGCAATGTCTACACCCCCCCCCCCCCCCCCCCCCCCCCCCCCCCCCCCCCCCCCCCCCCCCCCCCCCCCCCCCCCCCCCCCCCCCCCCCCCCCCCCCCCCNCGCACACTCATGAACCAATATGCCGCACATGTCTTGATGTACACCGATTGTATCTGTGATACATGAAGCAATGCGCACAATACTGTCACTGATAAATACTTCAACCTATACAATCGTTACCCTTCATGCTGCATACAAAGACACTATACTAGTAATAGGGCAACCTTCTACTTCTGCTACACCTGTTGCAGAATAACCATGGACTGCTGTGGAAGGCTTATGTGCCAAATAGTCTTGAAGACCACCTTTTATGCTATGAACACAAGGCCACTAACTGGCCAAGGCAAGCAGCAGAGCTGTGCCTCTCTTGACCCACCCATCCGAGTCAGCGCTTCCAGCCTTAAGATCAACCGAGATCATAAACGACGGCCTCTCACGCGTGCCCGTACGCACGGGATACATATACAGCGGGCACGCGTACACTCCCTTCCCGGTCTTCTTCTTATTCTCCACAGGCTTAAAGTGTATAATCGGCATGGGTACAATCAGCTCCATGGGTTCGGGTTCACATAAAGCACCCGCATCAGGGTCCCACCCCGCACCTTCTAGATACACCCCACGCACGTACACGCCTTCTTTGGGAGCTTGGACGATCTCGTGCTCAGCGAGGTTCACGATCGTGAAGTCCCAACCCAACGTGTCGATGGGTATGGCGTTGCGACGAGCTGTTGTTTGGAGAACCGCTGTGAGGAAACTTGTTGGGTACGTGAAGCCGGATAGCCAGTAGACCTTGGGGTAACCACCCTCTATCCACTCCCTCAACACCTGCAAGTAACGAACAGGTCAACATAACTTACTCAAACACCCACTAGTACTTCAACTCATAAAACAGCTCTTATATGTACAAAGCATTGAGACTGAATACATGGAAAAATAAACAAACACTGCATTGTTACGGAAGCACGACTGTGTGCATGTGTGGCTAGGTGTGTACCTGTATGCGTTGGAGTAGGTCTCGTGTCCACGGTCCAAGTGGTTTCAATGAAGGATACGTTTTCAGCCACGATGCGGGTACTTTGGCATCAAAGAGAGCATTAAGTACAAGATCAAGTTCAGCACTCATGACAACGAGTCCCTTTATCCCCTTCTGCAGGTTGACACACGAGGACCGCACGTTGCTTAGGAGTCGGTTATACCTATCAAGCTCCTGGAATAACACCACATGTAGTGCACTTGGGTCATCCTTCTTTGAGTTGACGATGGCTTCGATATCGAAGGGTTCGGGTACTTGAGCTAGCAGGTCTGTGGCAACAGCCATGACGATATCTTCTCTTTTACCTCCACTGCCTCCACCAGAAGTAACCGTACGTGGCTGCAACCCAACTATAGTCTCAAGCACGATGCGTGCGTCGCTGATCTGGAAGCTAATGTCCCCGTTGGCGTGTTGTCCAAAAGCCTCAGCTCGATCCATCGCGGGGAGGGTCTGGATATAATCTCTGTAGCTCTGCAGTGGCCCGTCGTCGGGGATGTAATAAGTTGATAGTGTGGAGAGTGGGTAGTTTGGTATTGTTAAAGCCTCCTCGCAGTAGAACTGGTTGAGGTAGCTTGCCAGGACACGTCTGTCCAACTCGTCCGTCACACGACCACCGTAGTTGGCCTCCGCAACTAAATACTTAAGTGCATCCCAGGGTGTCTCCGCATACTCATCTAAATAAGTCTTCAACAAGTCATCCGAGACTTGGAAATCCGTATCATTGAAGTCATACGGAATATTCAACCCCAAAGTCCGGAACTTCCGCCGCTCCAACAACACGCTGTGGAAGTAAGTCAAAGCAAAGAACAGCTTCTGATACTTATGCCTACTTTTACACTGAGCAAAGGACTCTTCTGTCACAGAGCCATACAACCTCAACAAGTTGGCTCTCAGGCCCTTGGGTGGTTCTGTGGTCATTTTGATCCCACGTTGAAGCACGGCGATGGGAAAAGCCGGGCTCGGGCTGCTTGATAACCACAAACGGAAGTCGGCGTGAGGCTTGCGGGCCTCGAGAGACTCGACGAGCTTGTCTAGAGTGGGAAGCCAGCTGGTCATCAAGTGACAGTTGGCGAGGAAGACCCACTTGCCCTCGCGAGCGCCCTCCTCGATCAACTTGGTAGCGACGGCTGCCTGACCCTGAAGATAGAATGAGCACAAGTGAGTGCTTAAAAATGATGAGACAAGTTTCCGATTGGGTGTACTGGCGTGTATGCAATGTCTTGAAGTTTGGAGTGAGGGCGCACACACGCACGCGCGCACACACATACACACACACACAACACAAGTAACTAGTTGCGATAGCGATATCAGTGAGGGTGAAGCATGATCGGCTACCTGACCGAGGGCGACTGAGTGGAAGCGTCCATCAGCAAGTAGTCCCCGTTGTGCAGCGAGTTGTGCTAGTGCCGACGTGGGATCCACTCCAGGCGATAGCACAAATATCAGTGGCGTAGTGGGTAGCGAATCCGCTAAAGTCTCCCCGAGATCAAGCACAGGTGGCTCCACAAATCTCCTTCCAAGGTTGCCCGCCACGTATGCCGCAGCCGCAACCAACACTCTATCAGGCCTCAGACACCTCACCAGCATCATGCGTTGGAGTTCTGAACACTTGGACTCCCACTCTCCCGGCAACTCTGCTGTCTCGGCCTCACCCTGTCGATACCACGCCTCCCACGCTGTTGTCCCGCCTTGTGAGAATGATGCAGCCAACCCCGAGAAGGCGGGTAGAACTCTATCAAGCTCGGTGATGTTGTCCCACGCCTCCTCGGAGATCCAGTTGGTGGCTGGGTTGGGTGGTTGTTGGGACTTGTCCAGCACAGTCCCTCCACGTAGGAAGAATTGCCACTCCTCGGCGTTGATTTGTCCCGCGCTTTGGAGTATGCGAACACACATTTGCAAAGAGAGGAGCAGCTTATGGGCTTCGAAGAGTCCACGTGCGGCGTACCGATACACCGCATACGTGTGGTACTCGTTGAGTGCTTTGATGCGCTCAACAACAGTATCATTCTTTGTACTCTTGGCTATGGAGATGAGGAACAAGTCATTGTACGCGTCGAGTGAGAATTGATACATCGGGTCCACGGCTGCAAGTTCATTGAGTACAAAATACAGCGCAGATGCACGTACGGCGCACGGCTTATACGCCGCTGAAGCCGTCTCAATCTTCTTTGCAGTCTCTTCAGCTACTTTCAGGGATTCATTAATCTCCTCCCAGGTGGTTTTGGACCTGTCCAATGTGTCGATGAGCTCCACGTTGTCGAGGAGGGAACCCGTGGCCGTCGACAACATGCGCAATATGTCGTCTTCCAACTTGGCTTGCGTGCGCTTACCCGCGGCAACTTTTGCAACAAGCTCATTCTTCTGTCTATCAAGGTCAGGTCTTTCTCTTTGCACAACTGTGTTGAGTAGTTGTGCCTCAAGCCCTTGCTCCTTGACAGCAAAGTTTACTATCGCCACACGCGTGGACACCTCGGGCGTGTAGTGTGGGTTTGACAACTTCGTTGTAACATACAACTTGAAGGATGGGTGATAGTCCACCTCTTTATCACCAAGCTTGATCATGAGTTGGTTGCCTCTCTTAATGAAAGCCTTGGCTAAAACATTCTCAAGTGCTGGATCGATTTCTTCAGCCACGTCTTGTAATAACACGGGTCGACCCGCCGTGATGGCGTTCTCAATAACTCTCATAAGGTCAGATGCCTGCAAGTTGACTACCTTAAGAGTGTTGTTGCTCTCCATGTTGCGGACCCACCGCACGGCCTGGCCCTGAGGATCGACCATCAGAGGCCAACGGCGACCACGAGTCACCATCACGCCGTTCTCGGTGGAGAAAGCGTCCGCAGGCAAACCCTGCACATGACAAAGACAGTGGAGGACAAGGTCACAATGGTTGGCCATTGCACTTAACGAGGCGAACCAAGTGTGTGTGTGTGTGTGAGTGTGTGCGCGCGCGAGCGCGTGTATCACACACACACACACACACACATATAGAGAGAGAGAGAGAGAGAGAGAGAGAGAGAGAGAGAGAGAGAGAGTATTGACACACGCACCTGTATATTCCAGTCGCGGACATCTGATGGGTCCGCCAAGAATGTTGCAAAGTCAAACTCAGGCGTATGTGGCACCGCTAGCTCCTTAACTTGTGGCAGCCACGTTTGTTTGACCAACCTTTCTCGATACGCACTCGGGAACGGTCCCGCATAGGACAAAAACGCCGCAGCAATGAGACAATCACCCGGCAAAAACCCCATCTTCTCTTCCAGTGATGCAATAGACGCCTCCCACCTGGTCTTCTCTCCAGCAAGTCCAAGCACAAGCTTCTCTGCTCTCCCCAACTTGACCTCAAGATCATCCAACTCTCTCTGTAGAGCCTCCTTGGCGGCGGCACTGGCCTCGTACCTGTCCTTCAGGGCCTGGACCTTGGCCAGAACCTCCGCGAGGGCGTCTCTGGCAGCCTGGAGGGCCGCTTGCTTCTTTGATAGTGTATCAGTGGCTGCCTTGAGTTTGGCACGCTTAGGGGCGACCTCCTTTGACACGTGGCCGTACACCTCCATGGCGCCCACCCACATGCACAACCCTTTAGCGGCGTTGGACACTTTACCCACCGCATCCGGCGTGAAGTCGGCATTGGCAGTAAATTTGCCAATTTTCTTAAGCAAAGCATCATCAAGCTTATCTTTATCAAATCGAAGCAGCTTCTCTAAGAAACTCGCATCACCGAGGGCCTTCTTGGTCTCGTCCCACGTGGGCGGCCGCCTCAGTACAGTCATGACAGCTGATAGAGTCATCTCTACTAAGGCAGGTGGCTTCGCATAAGCCTTGACTTCACTCAAGTCCTTCTTCGTGAGGACGTTGAGGGCATCCTCGGCAGCTTTAAGTGCAGGGAGGGCTTTATCTAGGTCTTTCTGGCAATCTGTGGCAATAACATTACACTCTGCAGCTTCACGTTCAATCTTTTGTGCCTCCGCAGACACTTGCTTCTCTTGTTCATCTGCCGCACGCTTCTCTTGCACAATCTCAACCAACAAGTCTTCCGAGTCACGCTTCGCTTTGGCCACAGTAACCTTCTTCTCTTGACATACGCCTTGCATCACAGCCACCTGTTCTTTGGTCTCTTCCAACTTTTGCAAACCGCCTCTCAACTTGTCTGCAGCTTCACCCAACGCTTGCTTCTTCTCTCTCAATAAAGCTCTGTATCCTTGCACAAACTCCAAGTAGTTGGTTGGCGTGACGTAGTTGTGTCGCCTCAACTGAGCCAACATGGCTGCAGATGTGGACACGACACTCTGATGCGCCACCTGGAACAGCGTGCATATGTTGTCACGCAGTTGTTGTTGTGGCGGCGGTTGCTGCGGCGAGGATGCTGTGTTGTTGTTGCTATTGTTGTTGGAAGTAGCGGCAGGGAGAAGGGACTCCTCGTTGTCAATGAGCTTGTGTGCCACCTCATTAAGTGCATCAGCGGGCCACTCCACAAACCAATCGATAGTTGTACAATTTACGAGCCCGGGAAACATCCTCAAGCGGTTGCGAAAGGTCTCTCCAATGGGCGAGAGACACAACACAACATGAAGGTTGGCCCGCACGCGATCGATGAAGAACCCATAGAGTGCATCTGCAGTCTCACCCACTCCAACCTTCTTCGCGGCAGGTCTCACCTCTTCAAGCACACCTTGCAGCTCGTCTCTCGCAAATAAGTTGGGTACCTCCCCGCTCGTGAGCACGTTGTTAACATCTTCAAGGAAGGTCTCCACCACAATCTGCGTGTCATCGAATACAAACGCCGTGGGTTTGTCCCCACACCCCGCTTGCCGATACAACAACTTCAAGTCCTCTCTGAACTCAGCCGTGCGATAGGCTTTACTAATCTCCACAGAGAAGAGCTTAAGTCCCGCCACGTATGCCGCCAAGCGTGCTAAGGACTTTCTTCCACTCCCGCCCACACCAACAAGTAGCGCATTACCCCTTGGTTGACTTAGTATCCTATGCACGCGACACACGTGCTCAACAGCATCTCTAAACAACACCAAGTCCATCGCTGATTGGCCCGGCTCCAACCCAAAGTCCTCAAGTCTCTCTTGGAGCAACTCCTTCAATGTGTTGGCGTCGGTGACGGGCTCGTAAGGCGGGTTGTCCATGCCTTCACGCATGAATGAGACAAAAGGTGGGATGGAACCGTCCTCGCCGGGGAATAAAGTCTTCCAGGATGAACTGAAGGTGGCGGACAAACGCTCGTCCATTGCATTGCGTAGCCAAGCCTTGTCGGCGGGATCCCACATACGATCACCAAACACCCTGCATGATCAGTTATAAACTGTTATGCATGCTTTGTCATCATCAGTTGAGGCTAGTTGTAGCGGCATGTGACATCTGTGTATACATGTGCAAACTCCATATAAAACACAGACTTGTACCTGAAGCATTCATGGCACCATAGTTGCAGCATCGCTTCCCTCGAGTCATAGAACGCCCTCGTGGCTTGCATCACCCCCTGCGTCACCTTCGCCAGATCCCTCATATTAAACAAGTAGTGACTCTTCGCCGGGGTGGGCAATAACTCCGCGACCACATTATTAAACAACTCAATGGATGCTTGCGTGAGCGGCTCCGCGAGGGGTTTAATCTCATCATCAAAATCAGATAACTTTGCTCCAACCATTGTGCCGAAGATGCGACGCACGGAGGTGTCGGAGGGTAATGTCATGTTGATGGAGAAGAAACAAGCGAGGATGCGGGCGGAGAAGGCGCTGCGGCCGCCGCCGGGAGGAGCTAAGGCGGCGAGGAGCTGCATCTCCTTGATGGACTTGACCTCCTGACGCTCACGGTCGTACCTGAGGTGGGGAGAGAGTGATTGAGTGTCTATGTGTGCCTGCTGTTTGTTTGTAACAATGGCATATATGCGTGGTCGAGTACTTCGAGTTTAGCTATAACACTTGTTGACAGTGAGGCACACCACCTCGTGTGAGAGTGTACGCGTGACACCAACACTGGGGTTCATGCAAGCAGCCAATGTGTGTATCATGGTTATAACACTTATGTGCGCTCGCCTTACTGAACAACTGCTAGACAGAATGACAAAAGTTACACAGGCTTCAAGCTTATGCTAGCTGGAAATATGGACGGTAGTCACACAAGCTCGTGGTTGAATAAAAAGAGGCTCTGTGTGCATGGCATACACACGTAGGGTGGGGTGATTGGCTGGATGTAGGGACGGACATTAATGGTTGAAGAGATGTAACACCACGTACCAGAAGCCGTTGTCAACCCAGAGCTTGAGCAGTTCCAGCGGCGGCATGAACCCAAACTTGGACTTCTGCGGCATGCTGATATCATCAATGAAGCACACGAGTCTCTTTCCCCCTGGTGGCGCATACACCCCCTTCGTTCTCTTCTCCAGCCTTCCCTCAATAGTCTCTTGAAGTGAGTTGGACGATGTTTGGGCGGAGAAGTTGATGATCATGCCGGCGTGGTTTTCGGGTAGACCTGTTAAGAGTTGTTGTGCGACAACAGTCTTGCCGACACCAACATTGCCCATGACGAGGGCGTGTCGGCCAGCGTGAACAAGGGCGGAGAGCACATGCTTCGTGCGGAGGGTGTCGATGGTGGGGACAACTATTGAGTGGAAAGGCGCATCTGCTGGTGGTTTATACCCACCCGTGTTGGTGTTGTTGCCCACAACACTCGCTTCCTTCCCGCCACCAACGCCAACGTTGGCTCCACCACCGAGCCGCTCCTCCCACGCCACCCACGCACGTCGTTTTCGATCAGCAACGTACTCGTATACGGTGTCTGCGGCGGGGAAACGCGGGTCCAAGTCACGTATGAACAGATCAAAGCGACGGCGTGACTCTTCATCAAGAGCTCCGCCGAGCGACCACACGAGTGAGAACAAGAAGAACATCTCTGTCATGGCCACGGCTTGCTCCGCCTCCATCGGGACTGTATCATTGTTGTTGTTGTCGATTGTGACAGCGTCGAAGAGGTGGCAAAGAGACCTCACTGCAGTCTGCCTATCTGTGGCAACGAGCTCCCGACACTCTTTGCGCTTGAACTCAAGGGCCGCATCGACACACTTCTCTATCATCCGTCGCAGCGTGTCCACTATACTCGCATCGGTCTTCTTTGCAAGCCACGATTCAACAAAAGGTCTCCACCCGAGGTCCTCCACATTCATGTAGATCATGCCGGCACGTGATACAGTTGCAGGCGAAGCTTGAGACAGGTCCTCTACTTCAAAGAGTATAGAGACTTGGGGTGGCATGGCTATACGTTCACCCGAGAGCAATGTGAGTAGCTTGTTGTCGTCAAGGAGTGTGTTCATGGACTCAATCCACAGCGTGTCCACGGGTCCGTCGAACAGGATCCACTTTTGATCTAAAGCTTCGTCTCGACACGCCGTGCGCATGACTTTGGCCAACACGCCGTCACACCACTCACGTGAGGCTGCGGAGAAGCACCCGTACAACTCGTCGTTGCTGAGAGCCAGTGGGTTGATAGTGTACACGTGCACACGCTCCATGTCCTCAACACCCTTCTTCTTAAGTGCAGCCATAGCTCTGGATAAACACTTCCACGCCTCGCTCTTACCCGCGCCGGTCTTACCCACAATCATGTTGCCGTGCCTCGCCACCTTACAATCGTACACTTGGATAATCTTCGAGACGTAGTCGGCGACTGGTTGGAGCCCGACATTCCTCAACTCTTCTTCAATAGCGGCACGAAGCTCACCACCTTCCATAGGTGGTGCTTCCACACCCGGGAATAGGTCTTGTAACAACGCCGCAAAGAGTGGGAGATCAGCATATACAAGTTTGGGTACAATGAGGTCCCGCATGGTCCGATGCATGATGACTTCTTCGGGTGCATCGGGATCAATACGTTTGGATGCACCCGCCGCACGCGCGATGGGGATCACAAAGGACCTGAGGCCGTAGTCGTAGTGGTCTTGTTTAGAGAGTTGTTGTTGACTCAACTCCATGATAGCGATCATCTTACGGGATAACAGTTTGGCTGTCTGAAACCCCTCGGAGAACATCATGATCTCCGCGATGAGGGTGAAGTCCGGCACCATCATGGATACGGGTCTGAGCATAGCCTTAAGGTTGTCGGGTAGTTCACTGCGGCCGGCATAACCCGGGTTCATCGTGACGAAAATCCCACAACTAGCGATGAGACGGATTTCGGCGCCTTCAAACACGAAGCGCGTGACTCCCGCCTTTATTGCGAGCATCACGGTGGAAATCTGCGTGGCCACGACAGATAGGACCTCCACTTCAATGCGGTTGAACTCATCAAGACACGCCCACGCGCCCGTCTGCGCCAACCCGGCAAACATCTTCCCCGTCATCTTGTAGTCCACGCCATCAGAACAGTTGAACACAATAACATAACGCGCGAGAGCCTTGCCAAAGTCTTTGACCGTCTCTGTTTTACCCGTACCAGCAGGACCTAAAGGATTCCCACCTCTCCTTGTAAACATCGCCGCACCCAACGTCATGTAACATCTGTCCGTCAACGGCGTGACAACCAACCTGCCATTGTTGCCCTGATACTCGTAGCCGTAAGCGAAGACAGACAACACCTGTCGGATCACGCAGTCGCCCTTGGCATTGTCCTTGTCCTTGTCTTTGGCGTTGTTGTTGTCGTTGTCGTAGCCGGCGGCGCTGCTGTCCTTGTCTTTGTCCCAGTAGAAACGAAGCTGGCTCTGCCACTCAAAGTCGGTCGGAGCGGAGCAGCCGCACTTGCCGAGACGCTCGATGACATCACGCGCGTGCACCTGGCAGAGCACACCCACATGGTTAACAACCGGCCTGCATGTTGACAAATTGTCATTGTACACTACACACATCAAGCCAATTCTTGCAACCAAGCACATTTTGTACGTGTTGTGTACTATCTTTATGTACTGCAAATAAAGCACACTTGCACAACACGTTCTTATGGTTAAGCAGAGAACCTTATGCATGTGATTATAATGTAACAGAGGCATACTTGAACCAACAACTATCGGCCAATCACAGCAGGTGTGTATGCAAAGGACTTCATGTGCAGCATCCATGTGCTATTATAATATAAGGACAAGGCATTAATCACTTGCAACTGCTTTACCTCAATGGTGATGAGTGCCACGGTCTTGAGCCTATCTACTTTTGACAGCTTGGATCGCGTGACAGCAGTTAACTTATTGAGATACGATATCCACTTCTTCTTGAGTTGTCGTAATGCCGTCTTTGCATTCTCCGCATCCGCCAGCGCTTTCTCACACTCGGCCGTCCACGCAACCTGTCCCGCCGTAATCACACACTGGCCCGCGTTGTCTCGCAGCCACTTCTCCGGCGGGGCCCTCTTTGTTGGTTTGGTTTGGCTACCCGTCGCACCGACACCCGTCTCATCGATAGCTTTAATTAGGTACCTCCTCGTGGAAGCAAACATGGCGGCCTCAATGCGGTTGAGCCACTCCTCGGGCCGGCCCTCGAGGGCCACTCCAGGCCCTGTTATGTTGGGTGTTGGGACAACGTTACTCCCCATGAAGGATAGGTACTCCCCGTCGGGTGAGTGTGCGCCCGCTGATTCGTACACTTTAGCGGGTTTGTTCATGTCGAGGCGCTTGATGCCCTCGAAGCACTTCTTCAAGTGGGGTTGCACGTTGACGGGGTCCTTAGCCTGGCCGAGGATCTCCAACAGATCATCTGAAGACAGGAAGTAGAACCTCGGGAACTGTTGTCTCTTCTGTTCGAGATAGTCCTCGAGGGACTTCTGCACGCGTTCCAACTTGGCGTCCATATCGGTGAAGGCGTCGAGTAGGCCCGGTAGGCGTGCCCCACGTAGTGCGTTGCTTTCTTTTTGTAGTGCACGCATGTTGCGAGCGAAGGCCTCGTTCACACCATCGAAGACTGCACTCTCTTGTGGCAATTGCTTGCGTATGTCCTCGGACCCAACAAAGATGTTCTCTAAGTAAGCCCACTGCCTCTGCACCTGTAACACCATCTCAATGGTCTCGCTGACCAAGCTCAAAGCCTGCTCCCATTGAGTAATCTCCTTCTCAAACGTCGTGAAGAACCGCGACGCCTTCATTGTGGACAACGCCACGGTGTTCTCCTCCAACGCAGCAAACACGTCCTCCGCCCCCCTGAGCTTGTACACCATGTTGGCCGCATTGGTTGCGTTGGCTCCCGCACCCGTCTTACTATGAGGCACAAGGTCCAAGTTGAGACCCTTCCATGTTGTTTCAATGCCCTCAAGAGCTTGTTCAATAGCGAGTTCTTTAGCGGCAGAGGCTGCGAGTTCAGCAATACGCTCGGCGTGGTTCTCCAAGTGAAGGTCTGATACTTTGTCGAGGGTGAAGTCTTGTCCCGTTGGGTCGAAGCGCTTCCCGACGGCGTCCATGAGTTGCTCCCAATGGCGTGGCCGTAAAGCGGGACTCCTCAGGTCCGCTATCAAAGGCATTGTCTTCTTGAAGGCGTCAATGGCGTCGCGTGTCTCTTGCCACACGCTCCACGCTTTAATCTCGTTGCGCCCCAGCTTAGCGAGACGCTTGCCGAGGCGTTGCGCAGCGTCGTCCATCTCCTCCACACGTAAGTCCCTGAACAACCCGTCCTTCCACCCATCGTAGGATGCCAACCACTCTTTCCTCACACCCCACACGCTGTCGAGGAGCTCCAACTCCTTCTCCGTGGCGCCGAGGTCCTTACCGATACCCAACATGACGGGTTGACTCGCATCTCGGAAGATGTCCAACCCAGCCTTGAGTTCGGACTCACGCTTACGCGCAGCATCACCCGCAGCACGAGCCTCGGCAAGAACCAACATGGCGGCCTCCACGCCAATCTCAGCAACATACGGTGCCTTAGCGAGAAAGTCCTCTCTCTGCTCAGACACTTGGCGAGCAAAGCCATCCACCATCTTGTTCAACTTGTCTCTGAACCCGTCCTTGGCACGCTCGAGGTCTCTTTCACACCCGGCCAACGTAGCCCTAAAAGCCGCCCACTCTTGCGGGAGGCGTGCCAACAAAGCCGTCTCTTCTTCGGGTACTTCCACCTCGAAGCGTTCCAACGCACGGTACTTGTCTTGCACGGGGACGAAACGCGCCTCCGTGGCGGGTAGTTCATCTGTCACGCGGCGGAGCAAGTTTACGCTCTCGCCCAACATGTCCAAGTTCAAGGGAGGCTGACGCAACGCAGTGGAGTTGGACTCGAAGTACTGGTGGATCGCACGCAGCTCGCTCGCAGCAAGGTTGTTCAGCAGCTTCCTGTTGTTTGCACAAACATAAGCAACATGCATGTGTTTTTGTAACATTACTGTTCTGAGGGAATGTGCGTAAGTGATTCAGGCACGCGTTTTGCCTGAAACAACGTACTTAAGAGAGTAAACTTTTTCTAGTACAACGTTTTCAGTGTGTCTACACAATAGTTGAAAAACACACACTAACAACCCATGTGTCTACTGTCAAGCATTGCCATAGTGTTGTGTATGCAACCGCACGTATTTGGTCCTACTCTGTCAATCATAACGAGAATGCGCTGGAATTATAGTTGAGTGTACCGGACACCCAAAGTTATTGCGAGAGGGATAGTAGCATGCAAACCACCTAACCAACAGTAACAAGAACAACACCAACAGTACGTACGTGAACTTGGCGAGCCAGGCATGGCAGTGTGAGACCAACGTTTGCTTGAGTGGTCCGCAATCAATGCGCAGGAACCGCATTGCCGTAGCCGTATCTTCTGCTAGCACCTCCTCTGCGAGCTCTCTATACTTGCCAATATCAGCCTCAAATGCCGATAATGGCTTCTTCGCCTTCTCATAACGACGGATATAAGCCTCCTTGTCCTGATCCCATATGTGCTTGTACTTCTTCTCCCAATAGGACAAGAACTGCTGCACCTTGTCCGACATCGCCGTCACGCCACCCGTGATAGCTGCAATTGCTTTCAATGTGGCGTCCTCGTCCCCGCTGATGAGCTCATAGAACGACGGTAGCTGTTGTTGTTGTTGTTGGGTTTGTGTTGAAGACAACGTGGTGTTCTCGCCGTCGGTTGCGCTCAGGTCAGCAGAGAGAAGCTTGTTGTTGGTGGTGATGGCGAGGCGGGGGACGGCGGTGAGGACCGTGAGTAGGTCCTTGGCTACGGCTTGCACGAGGAGGAACAGGTCCTGTACGGACGGGCGTAGCTCCACGACGTTGTGGCGTGGTTCCAGAGCCACAATCACGTTGAACACGGGGGCGACCTCTGTCTTTGCATCCCCGTTGAGTGCGCGCGACAACTCTTGCAAGCTCTTCTTTGTTGCTGCACGAAGTGCATCCTCCAACTTACGATCCACCTTACGTGTGTAGTTGGCCCACTCTGCTTGGACCTCAGGTCCATCTGCAGCAAAAGCCGCCGCATACGCCGTGGCCAATGTCTCCTTGATGTCCACCACAACACCCTCTAAACGTGCCCGCGCCGCCTCACGATGCTCTTTCTGCCTCGCCTCGAACTCACCCTCTTCATACACACGCTTCTTCTCCACACTTATCAGTAACCCCTCAGCCACTGCCCGACAGCGTGAAGCGATCCTCTCTCCCGCACTCTTAAAGTCCAACACTAACGCCTCAGCTTCGGCACAATGCCTCCTCGCCTCGCGATTGAAGTGATCCAAGTGGTGTCTACCCGACACCCACGTGAGCTTCGAGCTCAACCCGGGCGCCACACGCCGGTCCAAGTGTCTAATCCTATCAGCAAACAACCTCCTCTCCTCATCATCAAGCAAGCCAAGGATACGATTATAGTCCCTTGCAACAAGCAACACGTGCTCACGCAGGACTCTCAACCTCTCTCTTTGACTCGCCGCTTCCATAGCAGCAAAGGGGACCTCCAACCCCAACCTACTCTCCCACAAGGCCGCTTCATGAAACAGCGCCACAATACTCCTCTCAAAGTTGACGGAGAGTAGTCCCTGACCCTCCTCTTCTTGTACCAACAGGGGTCCCTCCAGTCTTCTCATGCCTTGTGGATTGACTAGAGCGGACTCGACGCCAAGTGACCAGTCGGCGTGCTGGTTGCGGACGTATTGATCCACTGCTGTTGATAGTTGAGAGTGCTGAGCGTCGACTTCTTGAGCTTCAGATGAACAGAGAGGGAGACGACGCTCGCGGGCGCTAGCGCGAAGGACGGATAGTGGACCTTCCACACGTTTCAACAACGACTGCAAAAGCAACGTACATCAGTCAGAGTGCAAGAGGTTCAGCAACTGACAGATCATCGTGATACGTTGGGTGTAGAAGTATCCCACATCATCTTTGAAGAGCTGTTTCAAGCATTTTAGGAACAACAGGTTGTTGCTCTTGTAAACTCAGCATCAACAACGCAAGTGCTACCCACACACGCGTGTATGGCAACTTTTTCTAGACGTGTGTGGGCGTGTACCTGGGCCCAAAGGGCTGCACCCGCGTGGCGTGGAAACGACGGGTGTATCGGCGGGTGTCGTCTCATCTGATCAAAGTGTCTTTTCACCGCATTCAGCTCCGCCAGAAACGCCGCATACACCTCTCCCGTTTTCTTCTCCACACACCTCCTCACGGCATCTCTTCTCGCCATCGCCCAGAACGCCTCCGCTAAGTCCACTCTTGCAGGCAAGGCCGACGCAGTCTCAAACGCGAGCGTGACAACGTTCTGAAACATCACTTCCAAATCCTTCACGCCGGACTTGAACGCGTTGTAATCATCGTGCCAACGTGTTGCTTTTACATCCAAGATGCTGTAACTGAGACTTCTTAACACACCCACCAGTTTTTGAAAGGCAGCGTAGATGTCCTGAAGACTCTTGGCTATTTCTGGACCTCTTGCACCACCAAACACAGGCGTGCTGGTGGTGGTGGTGGTGGTTGTCGTGTTGGTGGTTGTATTGGGTGCAAATTGTCCTCGTGCTTCGCTCACTTCAAGCAAGTCCCGGCAGCGTTGCACAAAGGCTTCCATATGGGCGAAGATGGAGCTGGAGTCAAAGTCCCAAGCACGCGTGTTGATGTTGGTGTTGGTGTTGGTATTGGTGTTACCATTGGCGTTGTTGTTGGCGGCGGCGGCGCGTGACACGGCATCTGCAGCAGCCGCATATGCACGTTTCCACGACTCGCCTGCACGTATCGACTCACGTAGTGCTCCCACACACTTTACAGCATCTCCATCAAACACTTCAGTGAGAGACACCGTCGCGCGACACCTGTTAATAATCTCATTCGACACCTTCCTCAACAAGCCCGTCAACCTCTCAGGCGTGTTGTAGAAGCGACTCACGTTCCATATGATGCGTATGCAGTTGAGCAACCGCGGGAGTATGTTGGGTATGTCTTTTGGAGCCGCTTGAGATAGAGCCTTGCACGGGCCCTCAAGCAAAGAGAGGAAGCGTAAGTTGTCTTCAGCTGCAATAGCTTCACGCTGAATAAGGTTGGATAGGCTGAGAAAGGGTCCCAAATATGAGGACTTTGCGTGGTCGAGTATGGCGACAATAGAGGCCACGCCGGGATCGTCGAGTTGCGCACGTATACCTGACAAGTCCACACTACGGCTGCGCCAGAAGCCAATCTCTGCAAGTGGACCCGCGTCTTCACCGAGCTCAGCAGAGTTGTCCTGATTGTTCACAACCTCTTTGATCTGTCTGGTCCAGTGAATCAAAGTGCTCTCTAACCTCTGTACCAAGTCCTTCTCCACACTGTTGTTGGTGTTGGAACTGGTGACCATATTGTTGTTGTTGTTGTTGTTATTGTTGTTGGGGCTGGTGGCGATGTTGTTGTTGTGTTTGTTGGTGAGTGTGGATGCGGCCAGCGTGAGGTCCTCTTCTTTGGGTATGTACAGTACGGTCTTTCCTTTGGCGTGCCAAACGGCCTCGGTGAGTCCCGCCATGAACTTGTGTAGGTGTCCCGTGAACTCGCGCCTTAGCGTGTCGGGCCAAGTCCTATTCCTCAACACGGCGGGTATGAACACGCGTTCCATCAGTCTCAACACTGCATCCGCCACGTTGGTGTTGTTGTTGTTGTTGTTGTCCCCACCATTCTCCACCACGCCCATGCTGATGTTGTGCGTGGCGCTCTCTGCAGTGAGCTCGCGCACGGGGTCACGTACCATGTACATGAGGGATGTCCATAAAGAGGAGGAGAAGGGCACGGATGTGGACACGTGGAGGGTGCGTTTGCAGTCTGTGGTTGTAATGTGGGCAAAGAGGTGGTTGCCTCCTGATAGTTCGCTCCCGGGTGTGATGGATGCGTTGTTGGTTTGTGTAGGGGAGGACACGAAGGCTGATACGGGTGGCCGGTGGATGCCTTCATCCCACAACTCATCGACCTGAATCCGTGCAGGCATAACATGAGAGGGAGAGTGTGCATACGGGGGTGTATGTGCGTGTTACATGTTGTGTGTCGCTAGTGTGTATCTGTCTGTTTGCGTGCGCATGTGTGTTGGTACTTGCGCGTGCACCGGCACGCGTGCGCATCCGTGTGTGTGTCCATGCATGTGTGCTTTCGGGCGGGCGGGGGGGAGGGGGGGGCACGTGTGTGAGCGTGTACACATCGTTGATAACATGCAACCCCACACTTGCCGACAGATACCACACACGAACAAGTACACAGACCCGCGCACGCACGCACGCATGCATACGTATAACAATGTGCATGGGTGCACTTTGAGTGAAACTTGCGCTGCATGTAAGGGATAGAAGTTTGTTGACTGCTCATGCTTGCACGCAGCTCAGGCCCTCATTTCATCAAGCGTGGTAGAATTTGCATGCACTATTGCACAGCATCAAACGTGGAATCGACGACAGTGAAGGATGACCGCATGATCGTGATGTTGTCAACAAGTACGTGTGTACCTCTGTGGAGAGCAGCCTAAGCTTGTCTTTAACCCAAGCAACCAGCGCTTCATGCTGCTGCACGGCGCTATAGGCACTTAGCCTGGCTGTCCTTTCCGCCTCCGCTGCCGCCAACGCCTCCTCGTCCTCCTCGTCATCGTCCTCGGCGTTCTCCTCCACCAGAGTCATGGGCGGCGGCGGCATCACAGGCTGCGCCTGAGGCAACACCACCGCCGCCACAGGCGCAGGCGCAACCGCCTCTAGCTCCGCCACCATGGCGGGCGGAGGCAACGCCCGTGCACCTCCCCCTCGCCAGGCCTAGCCTGGACTGGACTAGCCTGGCCTGGTCTACCCCGGCCTGGCCTGGCCAACAAACCCTAACCCTAACCCAACCAACAACTCAAGTCACGTGACGCTATACCTTCCCTTCCTTCAGGCATACACTTCCTAACTTTAGCTTCCCTTCCATACCGTTGCACAGTAACTTTCGACATAACATCCTTCCGTTCCCTTTCGCCAGCGCAGATATTGTAACTGACGCCGGCGCGCCAGGGCTCCACCGGTCATCAGCCACATTACGGCCTTTTGTTGACCCGAAAGCAAACGGCCAGCGGCGCCGGCTGCGCTACTCTTCGACCGGACAATGCCAGACGATGGCCGGACCGTGCGTCGAGTCAATTGTGCCAGGCGATAAGTGTGTCAGGTTTAGAGTTTGGCGTGCAGGCGGGCATACTAGGCGCTGGCGGTGGTGGCGGCGGCGGTGCAGGTGGTGGTGGTGGTGGTGACGTGGTGGACGGGTTTGTGGGGATGCTGGACGCGGGGAGCAGTGTTTACCGGTTAGGGTTTGTGTAGCTTCTACAGTAGCGCTAGTGGTGCGGCCGCAGGAGACGCTCTTCAGTGCGTTAGGGTTTGGGAGCGGACTGCTCGAGGTGAGTTTTTGTGCGAGGTTGATTGCACTGCTAGCGATCATTTCTAGGTGGTGGCGATGATTTTTAGGCAGTGGCGACCATACTTTAAGCAGGTTGCTTCAGCATGCGAAGGTCATTTGTTTGTCTGTGGCTTACGCAAGGCGCTGTTCAGGGCGCAGTGCTCAGCGCACAGGTTTGTTGTCCACTTGCCGGCGCTAAGTGCTTGAGCTGCAAGCACTTAGCAGATCACACGTCCATATGACCTCCGTGTGAGCGTCAACTGTCTGCTTCCACCTAACAGGTTAGCCCAAAGGTTCAACATGCCTCGTATCTTAGCAGCTTGTTTGCACTGCTACATGTGTTGTTAGGCTTACACAAACCCTAGAGAGGTGCACTGCCTAGGTTTCATGCAAGCACTGGGCAGCAGTGTGCCTGCCTATGGCAAGCTACAGGATTTGGCCCGACTTCTGTGTTCCTTGCACAATGGCACAACCGGCATATGCATTGGCAGTTGCTTTAGACTGTTCCTGACACCGATATGTTTTATGGATAGCCAGGTACCATGTATGCTGCGGAAGTTGAGGCGGCGGCAGCAGAGGCGGCGGCGGCAGCGGCCGAGCTACAACGCAACAGCAGCACTGCAGCAGGAGTAAACGATAGCTGCCAACTGGCGTTGTCCCTTTACCGCCCGACCGGTTGGCTCGAAACAAGGGTCGCCTACGCGCGCCTGCTCGCACACAATGCACCGCTCGACACTGCTGCATGCCTGCTTCCCGAAACCCTGCGACTGCGCTTTCCCCCTCGCTCGGTTGGCACATGGCTTGAAGCCAATGGGGCCAGGATAGCTCCTGAAGACGAAGCCCACTTCACTCTGCGCCGCGACAAAGTGGCCGCAGAACCGTCGGCCCCAGGCGAGGCTGTCACAACCTCGGCCACTTACATAGCAACGGACCTACTGCGTGTGTCGGATGCGGTGGCTTTTGAGCTCCTCGTGTGGGACTGGGGCGGTGTGCCTCTTGTGAGCGGTTTCATCGATAGGCCATCCGACAGCAGTGGGCGCTGGACTCTGGACTGCCGAAGCTGTGTGGCCAGGCCAAGCGTATCTGATGGCTGGAAGTCGCAGCAGCAGTCTCTCGTGCAATCCACAGGGTTGTCTCGCGCGGAGCTCTGCCTGGTCGGGAGTGCGCTGGACCTCTGCACTCAGTCGCAGAACCAGCTGTGCCTTTCAGCAGACGTGTCGCTGGCCCCAAGGCCACGCTCCATTAAGCGTTGCCCATCGCGTTCCATGTCCATGCTGGATGTTATCCCAGAAGATGGTGAAGCCATGAAGGACCAAAGCTCGGCTCCCTCAACCATGTCATCCATGCAGTGCACGCCATTCGATGCAAGCACAGATCCTCAGAAGGTGAGTCATTGTCCTGCAGTGTGCAGCCACCTCACTGCTGTATTATTGACTTGCTGACCGTTAGTATGTTCACACAGCTACAACTTGTGGGGCTGAGACAGAGCGGGGATGGTGATGTGTACAGCAGCAAAGCGAGTGAGTTTGCACAAAGGTACTGGACGCAGATGCCAGCGTATGCTCGCAACATTGCCAGCACTGTTTCTTCGGAGGATGAGAGCGACAAGGAGCTTGAGGCGTCCTGGTTTGGCACTGGACTGCGTGTTGGAGTCGGTATGGGCCTTGGCGTTTGCCTTGGCATTGGTATCGGCCTTGGCATAATGGTGCAGGTGCGATAAGATAGCATGCGTGTCCACAAATTGACTGTGTCATGATCTCACTCTTGCATGGTATGTGAAAGCATTACTGCAGACGTTGCTGCGGACGTTACTGCCATGGCCGCCACATCTATGCACTGACTGTGCCAATTGTCATTTACAGACTTACAAGGCCACCACCTCAACCATGCGAAGCACTGTGCGCCGTTTGACCTTTAGGTAGCACCTGGTGCTGGGTTTCCTGCAAGCCCCCTTTTCACACCACCTTCCCCGCACGCTCCACTGTTCATCCTCCTTTTGTACAGCTCGTGCAGCAAGCGCTTTTTTCTGTCGTGGTGCGGAGCCCAGGTTTTATGTTTCACGACCGTTGTCTTCCCAACTCTTTTTTGCTCTGTCTGCCAGTGCGCAACTGTAGCATATTGCAAGATTCCCATAGGATTAAGTGTACAGTAGCACTTGCGCTACTTCTTGTGGCCCTTCCCGCAGCTCTGATGTTGTAAGTATCGCTCAATGCAAGCCGTTGGCCCCAAGTGTTTTATGTGAGTTCTTTGACCTTTGTGCATGTGACTGTGGCATACATGCTTCAAGTTCCTGCCACTCTACAACACCGGCGTGTGCATAAATGGCGGTGCGGCATTAGCATGGGCGACCGCACTAGCTCGCAGTTATCGCTGCTGCACACTGGATGTGAATGCTTGGTAATGCAGCATGCCTGCATGGTGGTGTCATTGGTAGTAGTAGTCCAAGTAGAGGAGAGGAGCCTGGTGGTAAACATGATGATGTTCATGTTGGCCTATGTATGCTATGTACAAACAATGCATAACGAATATGCACATGCATAGTGGCATACCATGTCAGCAGCATGCAGAGTGACATAACGCATACTAACAACACCATTGTAAGGTTGACCACCGGGTGTACAAAGTATGCAATGCAGAATTCACGCATGCAAGACACATGCAAGGAGGTAAGTGAGGTAAGTGGTTACGCATGTGTGGGGAGCAGAGTGTCTGCCCGCGCATGCATGCATTTGACGTCAGCTTGTGAGTGCTTGCAATTGTTGCCATTGACTACTTGCTAAGTGATTAACTGCCTGCTATGCTGACTGCTGTGCTAATTGACTGACTGCTGAGCTGACAGTGCACTAACGTGATATCAAGTGTTGTCAAGTGCTGTCGCTCAGAATGCCTGTGTCTCATCTGACTCAGCAAAGTGTCCGTTGGGCCAGCCATTGTATCGCTACTGCTCCTGCTGGCGGCGGGTGTTACAACAAGCGGCTGTAAAGACCAGCACGCCATACCCTAGCCGCCCGGCCTGCTGCGCCCCTCACGCACAGCACAACACAGCATCCCGCTCACCCCCTCGCCTAACCTCCCTTGCCTGCTGCTGCTGCTGCTACCTGCTGGTCGCTTCTACAACTACGCTGACACCAGCCCCGCTGTTGCTCAGGTCTGCCCTGCCTTGCCTTGCCTTACACCTGCTGTGCTGCTACTGCCCCGCCCCACCTCTCCGCCCACCACCACCAGCATACGCACGTAGCTAGTGCACATAGCCTTGCCCTTGCCCTTGTATTCAGTCCTTGCTGGTGTGCCTGTTGGTGTGCTGGCTGGTGTGCTGGCTGGTGCCTTACATTGTGTTGCAATTGTTGGAAAGCCTATGCAACTACCATCGGCATATATCAATCCCACCACCAAACCCCACCGACCACCTGCCTAACTGCCACGTAGAGGCCCTGCGCGGTGCAGTGCTGACGTTGGCACTGCGCTGCGAGGGTTAGGGTAACAAGAGACGACGCAGCAGCAGCTGCTGCGCAGAGCTGAGCTGGTGGCGGGAAGGAAGAGCAGGCGGGAGGGAGTCGTCATCCTTGCTGCTGCTGTGGCTGCCGTTGTCAACGCCAACGAACAGAGCCCGTGTGGGCAGGTAATGCAGTATCAAAAGGCATGTATGCATGTCTAAGGGGAGGTCTAGACTAGTGTAGTGAAGTGAGGTTGGAACAAACAGTGTGTAAAGCCCGGTGGTTGTGTTACAATGTGCTTGCATGCGGTTTGGCATGCTGTGAGTGATGTCACGCATGTCTACAACTACTGGCAGCATACCCTGTATACACAAAGTCATCAAGTACACCACCGGGCTATACACTCATTAGTATACTACTTACTTGTCTACCTTCACTACCGCCCATAACCCCGTCAGTCACACACGCACACATGTGTACCTGCCCACACGGGCTGTGCTGATCACGCTCCTTGCTTCAAAAATGCATGCGCCATCGCACGCCACATTGTGTAGGGTATAGGAAAACATCATGCAACACTGCATGCCAAGCTCAAAACACAAGTACAACACCCAGAGCACAACACTTTGTGTATTGTGTAGGGTATAGAAAACAAAAGTACAACAGAGCACAAGTCCCAACCCACCTAACACATCAGTCACAGCAACTAGCTAATCGCTAGGCTACGGGCTGGGCTATGTGCCATGTGCTATGCAAAGTGGAGGGGGTTGAGGGAGGCTGATGTTAGCTCCCAAGTATCCCTGGGGCAAGCAGGGCGTGCGCAAAGACGGAAGGGGAGAAGCACAGGAGGTGCTTAGAATTGGTAGCAGAGGGACTTGAGCAATGGATAGTGCTCTACAGCCCCACCTCCACAGCCGCCGTATACAGAGCTAACGGGGCTTGGCCTGTAGCGAAGGTAGGGTTATCTGGTATGCAAGGCAAAGATTGTAGCAAGACTGTGCAAATGCATAGCCCGGTGGTTATCAAGACGTTGTTCTCTTGCATGTGTACTACTCTTCCCGACAATGTTGCATTAAACGCTCGCTCAGTTTACTCAGTATACTCATTCACTTTGCGCGCGGGACAAGGCATCTGCGAGGCTTAATCACAAAGTCGGTGGAGCTTTGAGCCCTCCCGTAATGACCAGGCCTCATCATCTGATGCACACATTGCGGAGTTAGAGTGGCGCAAAGGTCTTTATGCCGGGACGGTTCCGACAGTGGCGTTGCCACATGACAACTTATGATAATGACAAACAGCATCATAGCTGCAAGTTGCATGCAAGCACTATCACACCTGAGGCTGGGATCTGGCGGGTCTTCAAGGTAACCTTGTTGTTGACAACAGCTTTATCATTGCTGGCGGACAGCACCGAGGCTCTCTGTTCACTGCTCCTCTTCTGTGTGCTACGCTGCGGTTACCATCGCACACGTGGGCGCGACGCATCATCAACTGGCTTGCCAGCCCTGCTGCAGGCTCCTTGGCTTCTGCCCTCATTCGCTTCAAACTTCTGCACATCGTGTCGTGGTCATTGCTGTCATCATCATGACAACGTCGGGCTTGGACCTGCGGCTTTGTCAGGCAAGTCTTGGCACTTGCGTCCTTGGTTGGGATGAAAGAGAGTGGAGAGTGTTGTACGTGACACTGACGGCGACATCAAGGGGCTGCTGGGACCAGCGCACGCTGGGTGACACGGTGAGGAGAAGCGCGGTACTGTATGTACAATGCAGAGACAGTTTGCAGGTGGTGCACAGTAACGACTAGTCATTGCGAGTAGTACTTGCAGAGTGTTCTTCCCTTTGCTCACTTGCATGCAAGCCGACGGGTGGCAAGCGCGTCTCAAAGGTGAAGTCGTCTATCTGTGGTAAAGCAATCTTGGCTTGCATCATGAGTCTGCGTCCGCAACGCAGACCTTGGTAACCCATCAGATCAGGTCACGAACAACTCAACAGCACCTCAACGCATGCATGTGTGAATATACACAGGCAAGCACACTCTCAAGCACCTGCGCATGTGTGCACATCCTCACACACAAACACAAATGCACGCACAACATGCGCACACACACGGAGAAACACTCGCCCCCACACAGAAACACGCACACAACGTCCATCCCCACGCGCACATGTACCTTCAGGTGAAGCTGCTCGTAACATAGTGGAGTGCATGGCTGTTCTGCAATCCTCCTCCTCGGCCTCTTCTACTTGTTGTACAACCATCAGGCCAGTCCTCCATCCCCGCTTTAACGGAGGACGAGGCCACAGCGGTGCTGGTGGGACGGCTTCTTGAGCTCAGGGTGGTAGTCACGAGTGTTTGGCGCTTGCGGGGCACCGCCACCCACCGTGGCAGTCATCTCTGGCTATGACGGGGAGAAGATCGCACATGCGCGCTTGCGTGTGGGATGGCGTGTGTACGTGCAGGTGCGCGTGCGTGCAGACATGCGCGTGTGTGTGTGCGTCTGCTTGGGTGTGTGCGCAAGCTCAAGCGGATTTGTGTGCGCGTGGGTATGGTTAAGGTTGCGTGTGCGCGAGGGCACACATGCTGGCGCGCACAGATGTGTGGGTACACACGTGCATAGTTGTTCAGCCAGCATGCGTTCACCAGTCAATGTGTGCAAGCAACGAGGCCAATGTGACAGCAACATGTAAGGTTGGCTTGATTCCGTTTGCAAGGCAATCAAGGCGCTTGCACTTCTTCGGCCTCTGAGGTGCGAATGTTCAGAGCATCAACCCGCTGGCTAAGACAATCGTCAACATTGAGCTCTCCGTCCGCGTGGGTCACCTCATGACCAGCAGAGCCACGGTCTAAATCCTCATCTTCGTGCAATTTGTGCAATTCGACGGGTGTATAGTGTGTCACTTGTGTCTCCGGGATTTGCTCGTCGAAAGAGTGTTGGCTGTTGCGTGGAGAGTGATGACTCTGCTCCTGCGGCTTGTTGGTCTCACATTCAGTGCTGCACGAGCGCTGTGGGGCCGCCTCAGGAACAACAGTGGCTTTTGGCGGGGCGGACGCCTTTACGAGCAAATCCTCCATTTGCGCATGCAGCTGGTGTATGTGCTTTGCTGTCAAGGTCAACATGCATATAGACCACCATGTCTGCGTGGCATGCAAAGTGGCATCAAGTTGTCGTGGTGAAGGATATCCTGGCCTTCTCACCAGCCCTGTTCAACAGCGCCAGCTGGTTGTTCAGGACGGATGCACGCATGCACGCATGCATGGCCTTTTGCTGCGTCTGAGTTGCAAGCTTGTGCATCTGCGTTATTCACGGTCTAGTTAGCTTTCCATCACAAACGGTGCACAGTGTGCACACCCAAAATCCTTAGTCCTACATCTGCATCATCATCGCAAGTGCTGCAGCGTACCTGCTGTAGCCTCTGCTCAAACTCTCGGAATCGTCGGCTATTTGTGTCATCATCATCCCATATGGGCTCAGACTCTGGTATGTGCGGACGTGTCGCTGCGCGATCAGGTGCTGATGCGCGGTGATGGTGGCCACTTTGAGCGCCGGCGTGCCCGCTGGCTGCAGCATTGCTTGCTCCTGACTGTTTCTCAGAGAGTTGGTGACCAAGATGTGCGTCGCGAACAACAATCAGCATCAATGCTTGCGTAGTTACTTGGTTGACGCAAAAGCCATGCTTGAACAGATGTGCGTCCCGAGGCATTGACAATTTGCTAAAACATTCTGCATTGGCACACCTGTTCGGGCCGCTGCTCGAACGCAGGCTGCTGATGCCTTCCGTTACCGGAATTGCCATCATGCCACTCTGGATTGGGTTGAGGTCCGGGTTGACGCTGTTCACCCGTGCGTGTTAGTGCGGTTTGAGCGGGTGGGTGTGCATGGCCATTCGCAGTGCCGGATACAGCATGCCCGCCAGGCGCTTGATTTCTTGCTGCGGACCGTTGCAATGGTGTCAACTTTACACGCTTTGCGTCTGCATGGTCCAAACCAGATCCAAGTGCAAACTTCCGAATGAATGTGGGCCGCTCCTGCTGGGCAGCCTTGCTTGCAAAAACGGGGGCAGGGGAAGCATCTAACGGCGACGCGAACTTCATCCTCCTGGCATGTGTCAACCTCAGTCACACAGTACTAGTATAACGTCAACAATGCTTGCGGCAGCAGGTATGAACAAGGTCTCTTATGTTACACTTGTGGCGGTATCGTCACCTGGAGCTGGCGTTGTCGTGTGCATGGCTGTTGTCTCTTAACTTGGTCTGCAGTCCTGTGGTACAGGCTGCAAGTTTGAAGGCAGGAAGAAGCTGTCGCCTTGTGCGAAGGTCAGAAGTCTTGTTGACTGCTTCACCGGTGTCTTTGACTGCTTCCGCCTGCCGCTGCAGTCCCATATCCTGGCATGGGTTCGCCGTGTGCATGGGTGGCTCAGCCGCAGGTGGCAGAGGCTTTGGGTTTGGACGTTGTGGCGACATGGAGCCTGGACAAGGAAGCAAAGGCAACTCTGGAGGTGCTTCAAGCCTGCAGACAATGGTTGAGCTAGTTGTATGCATCAGAAGCAGATACAGTGTCAACGTCTGATGGAGCGGAGGGTGCTGGCAAGGAACCACCTGCCAGCTGCCCCTTTGCTCAAGTCCTCGGAGTCTTCACTCCATGCAAGCTCCTTCCGATCCGCCTCATGAGGGCTGCTTGGCACAGTAGCATTATTATTTGTTGAGGTGACTTGTTGCACAGATACTGACCAGCATTGACTGAGACGACGTCATTGCACAGCAAGAAGCACACCTCAACCTGTGCGGGGAGGGCAAAGCCAACGGTTTCATGTTGTCCGCGTTCATGTCCTGGGAGCCCTCTTCAGGTATAGGAGTAAGTAGCTTTTGGTCTCCCTTATGACTGGCACTGCAGCAGGTACCTCGGTAAGAACCTCAAATACTTGTACGGCATCATTGTGCACGTCACACATTAATGTGAGGCAAACAGTAGCAGCCCTTGTCGAGACCATCGTGCAGTCACGACTACATCATCACAGCATTCTACTCAGTACCTGGGTTGCCATTGCGCGTCAGCGCCTACGTTGTGCAGGACAATAGCAGAGCTTTGGCATTCCTTTGCCCTTGGGCTTGGGTCGGCGTTTGCAACATCCGTCGCATCTGCAGCCGTTGCGAGTGGGAGCGTGGCAGCCTTGGATTCAGTCAACGCGCATTGCATGTTCAGCTCCATTGCTTGCCGATCATGAGCCTTCAGAACCTCACGCACGCTGTCATCAATGCGGACACGCGGAGGTGATGCTCTGGGCTCAGCAACAACCCTGCAGGAGGTGACCACTCTAAGTGGACACCAAGACAGAAGTCACGACTAACAACAGTCGTGCACTGGGCAGTGGCACCACTGTCTGTATGCACAGGCATGACAGCGAGGTTGTGGCCTCCACTGACGAATAGCTTATGAGAGCGCTGGCTTACAGTTCAAGAGATGGAGCGACTGCCAGTTCCGGCCCTTGTTGTTGCGGCTCAAGCTTCTTCTTCTCTTTGTCTTTCGGCAGGTCAATGTCAAGGTCAATGTCCAGGTCTGTTGCGAACTTGCCGAAGTCAAGCTCCAATGCAGGCTCCAGTGACGGTACATTGTAGGCAGAGTGCCTGCACACCACATATGATTGTTGTTACTGTTGATCTCACATGAAGCTCCAGAAACAACAGACTGATTGCATGACAATTCCACTGGCATGCAACGTGGGTGAGCCTCCTTCACAAGCGTTTCGCCTGAAGCTGAGCTGCATAGCACTACTGGTTGCATGTGCTAACAGACTGAACCGCAATTCTCAAAGTGGTTATGAGCATGGCTGCACGTACTTGTGCTTGTTGACGTTCGGCTTTGCTCTGCTGCCTCCGGAGCCAAAGTCAAGAGAGTCGTCGGCCAAAGGCTCCACCCGGAAATCTTTCAAGAAGTCGTCACCAAGGTCTGCAGCAGACAGCGTTGCTGAACGTTCAAGCTACAGCTAGTAGACAATGCAGCACCAACTGGAACCGGTTTGCTTTCAAGCTGCATGTGCCGCAAAGCTTGGTCTTTACTTGCAAATAGTGAGTCCAGCCTTAACTACCAGGCAGCAGGCTCACCATCCTTGCCAGGCGGTTGCAGCTTGAACTTGGCCGCGCCCTTGGGAGCATCCGCCACCTTCCAGTCAAAGTCCAAGTCGCTGACGCTTGGCATGGCTGCCTCCTGAGACTTAACCTTGGAGCTTCAAGCTTGTAAGGTCACGCTGCTTGAGTATCCAAGTTCAAGCCACAGGCAGTCCCTAGAAAGTTGCATGCAGCTCGCATATGCTGCAACAAGTTGCAGCCAAGCGGCATTTGCCAGCAACACGCAAAGCAGCTTTGGAGAGAGGCATGCAAGCAAGCACACAGCTTGTCGAAAGTATACTTGTCACACCGCAGTGGCTATCGCAAGCATCTACTTCTCCCGGCACTACAGCCTGGGCGGACGCCCCTGCGCTTAGCTGAACAGTAAGTTACTGGTAGTACCGCAGGGCTAACTCATTGTCAATAAAGACAGGCTTGAAGTAGGTAGTTGTGAATAAAGTGTATTACATGGAAACGCAGGTTCGTGGGCTAAAGAACATACAATGTAATGTACGTACATTGTGCTTCTTTAGGCGCCAATAACATGTGCTGCTTAAGAGGCTCTCAACTTGAGAAGATCTCAATGAGAGCCCGCCAGTTGATGAAGGTATGACATGATCAATAACACATAGGTCGACCTTGTGTCAGATCAATTGCTGGAAGCAATAATGAGACTTTTATTCCTATACGAACGGTTTGAGTTACGAGTTACAAAGACTTTGTGTCCGCAATAGCTTGTAGAAGAGCTTGTACAATTGTACAAGTTGTTTGAAAAACTCATTTACGTGTTGTGAGATGGGTGCAATTTATGGCATAATAAGATTCTCCAAAATGCTGATGGCCTACAATACTGTTGTAGTTGTGGGATACACCACAAATCGTCACTTGCATGCATTTATACACTTTGCAATAACGCCTTCCGTTAATGGCTGTCACGCATAAACCATAGACCTAGAGTAATTGTACTATATATCGTATGCAATCACGTATGCAAAGATTACACGTGCAACCTTCATATATACATATACTTTCATTATATCTTTGTGTTTAGAGCCAAGCTTAAAATTGACAGCTTTTCATTGTAAAAGTACAATGCTTGTAAAAAATGCAGGTTATGTTTATAATAATTAGCAAGGTCGAACATTAGATAATTGTAAATATACACAAAGTTACTATTCTTGTGATCATCAAGTATCCGTCCTTATGCGTGGCTACAATAATGTAGGAATCTCCTTGTAACTTATGACGCATCAATTGCAATGCGATATTGTGTGTTGCCAGTGGCAGTATCATACAGTATACAAGGATTTAGATGTAAGTGAAAAGTGTCAGTTGATTTTCTGTCGCATGTTTTGTATTATTGATGTGTCATGACATTCACACATTATCGCTGCGTGTTGACAAGCGGCCTTGCACTAGGGACCTTTCGGACCATGAACAACTTGGCGGCTATAGCGGCGCAGATGCTATATGCACCGCACAGCATCCCCTCAACGCCATGGTCTCCCCTCCCCTCTCGTGCTCTACTGCCCTCCTTGCTGCTAACATAGTGGAGAATTGTGACGCCGGCCCAAGCTAGCCTGAGCTATCAATATGCGTATGCCACACTCAAGCGACGACAATTATTGAATGTACTTGCAATGCACTTGTGTGTAGCACTCTAGTTATATCATAACTATTACACACACTAGCTCACAACGGTCGGCAATGAGTCAGCAATTAGTTCACCAATTAGTAACTACATGGTATCTATTAAGGGCCAAAGCAGCCGCAAACCAACTTGCATGCATGACCAA
This sequence comes from Chlorokybus atmophyticus, assembly GCA_009103225.1. NCBI lineage: Eukaryota > Viridiplantae > Streptophyta > Chlorokybophyceae > Chlorokybales > Chlorokybaceae > Chlorokybus > Chlorokybus atmophyticus. The sequence goes on from RHPI01003369.1 coordinate 400,816, forward strand.
CGGGGTTGGGCAGTAGATCCAGAGTCAGTGCTACGGTCAGGAGGTTACCCTCATCATGGTGATCTAGAGGTAGTGTTGGGGTCAGTAGTTTCAGAGGGTGAGCCCGGTAGCCATAATTGAGTTAAGAGTCATTGCATGCTTACTTAAGATGCATTCACAACTCACAGTGTGTCTTGTAAATGCACGATGCATGGTTGTTTGCATATTGTTATCACATTGCACTCTTTGTACCCACCCACCCACTCCCACACACAACGAAACTTGCTGCATGCCACGCATAGCAAAGGCCACTCCATTTAACTATTGCTAGCAAAGCTGCGACAACAAATGCTGAAGCATGATAAGTACGTGCACACCACCTATGCTGCTCTGCTGTCAGTGATGTTAGTGATGATGATGAATGACGTCCGGCTACAGAGATAAGAGCACACAGAGACTGAGACCAGGGTGTGAAGCATGCGCAGGCTTGGCAAACAAGCTTGCGCAAGCGATAGAAACCAATGCACATTGGCAGCTAGGTAACGGCATGACACGAACCGCCAATGAACTTTAAACACGATAACATGACAGCGTTATAATCGCAAGCACTGTCAAAAGCAGGGACTCCATACCAGCCAAAGTTTGAGTCTTGAGAGAATAACACTGCAGATAAACAAGAGAAGAGAGAGGGCCAGGAGCAGAGCAGGGTCTCCCTTTCGGAAAGGGACAGAGATGATGTGGTGCCTTGTTCGTTAACAATGATAATTAACATCTGCACATTTCTTACAAGTCTTTGACTAATATCTATACAATGCAATCAGAATAACGTTTGAAAACTAAGATTAAATTCCCTTAAAAACCCCTTACAACACCGGCTTGTTTGTTTTAAGTATAACTTTATCAATGCACGAGAGTCCCCATCATTCATACACACCTTTACTCCTAACCATTATAAATCGTTGTATTCTTATGAGCGTACAATGACAAAAACAATAACGTCGCTTGATGAAAACTATATTAGCGCGAGGTGGGGGTGGCCTTTATGGGGTGGTAACGAGAAGTATCAACACAACATGTGTTAATGGCATGTCGTTGATGCCGCAATAGCGACATGCCTTTTATGTTAAAGCTATTATGAACTTTGTGCAGAAGCTCATGTCCGTTTAAACAATCAATATGTGAATGTTATCCACATATCATATTCGCTATATGTGGCATGACCCAACAACGCACGATGTTGTTGTAAGTTCCAAGATTAATGTTGATTACTATGCATGCATGGCCACTTGAATTAAATTGTATATTACAATTTACAATGAACTACATGACAACTTGTCAACTATCAGTTACCTTATTGTGGGTACTCTTAGAAAGAGATACGAAGTGATGAGAAAGGTGTCCCTTCACTATTGCCATTCAGATGGTATGCTACCGGTATATTTGAGAGGTCTCTTATAGAGAGGCGTCCTTTCTGTAAGTGACATTGTAGCAAGTCGTCACTGTTGTGGCAAATTGCTCGTCCTCAGTCGTTGCGTCACGAATTGTAACTGCAACGACGCGACATCATTCCGCGCGGCGGCGGTTGGCATTCTAGAACGCTGTCATTTGCAGGCGGGAACGGCGGCGGCCGCGGTGGTGGTGGTGGCGGCGGCGGCGGCGGCGGCGTCCTGCGGGCTGTCACCTGCATATTCTTTGTGGACAATTTACTCACCTCGGTTTAGGTTGGAGTTGCTGTTGTTGGGGACGGGCGAGCATGCCCTAAGCGTCGCTTTGCGCAATGGCCGGTAGGAGTAGCGGACCGCGAGGCGGTGCGTCTCCAATTGACGGTATGCATCCTGCCCTTGCAGCTGCCGTCTCGCTGTGTTCTATGCTCTGCTCAAGCGGGTTGCTTGAGCTGCTTGTCACTCAGCGAGTCGTAGCTGCAGTGGTAATTGTAGCTTCATGCATTGTCGTTGATGAGAGCCTGCGAAATGTAGACATTCCGCCAGCTGCATGCGCAGCAAGCGTTGTCACAGGCGGCTGCGCTCGTGCTAGGTTGATGCGCAGCTGTACCCATACCAGCATGAGTTGTCTCTTGCTGCTCCATTGCTGCTCCGCTATCATTGCGTGATCGTTGGTTAAGCTGTCCAGATGAAAAGTTGGTCCTGTTGAAGGCCTCAGCTTTTAGATTGACCTAAGAGTGTCCGTTGTCGGACATTACCGGTCGGTACAGTTTGCTCCAAGACACTTTCCGAGATAGTTGCATGTAGTGCTTGCTTCAACGCTTGCAGCTGGGCAATGGCAGTGTTTGACAGTACCGGCGTTGGGCAGGTTTACTTACTTGCTCTAGACAGGTGCAGTAGGCTTTCAAGCAATTGAAACTCTAGACACATGGCTACCAAGTATGGTTGGCTTGTTGTTGACTGTGTGCACAGACACGTGGAAGCACTGTTAGTGCTGCAGTTTGCGCTGTGACAGCTGGCAGCAAGCGTGAGCATGGTGGTTAGGTCATTTTGTTGGTTGTGCTATGCTTCGTCCACCACGGGGTATGCCGTTGAGGTTGTGGTTGTGGGGCTGGGTTTGGTGGGTGGCACTGAACCTTAGCTACTGCATGCCAGGTGTGTCACACAGTGGTCAACGAGAGGCAGAGCATTCTCCGGATTCTGCTCAGAAGCAGGTAGGTGGCTGGCAGTCGAACAACATGTTATGGCAAGCTGGGAATGTCGTGACATGTGTTGCGTTCGCCACAGGGTAGCGATGAGGATGATGAAGGACCAAGCAGCGCGCCCAGCAACCATTCACAAGCCCACATTACATCACAAGACGGGCGTGCTCGAGGACGGAAGAAAAAGCCCCACAAACGAAAGCCCAAGAGTATGTTGCTTTGTTACTGAATATGTTATTGAGTATTATAGCGTTGTCTCTGATTAGTTCCGCACACCTGCTGTGGTTGGTTAGCATGACTTTTCATGCTGTGACGTTTACATCAATGCTGCAACATAGACTGACGGATGTGTTGTGACAGAGCTGCCATACATTGTGGACCTGACAGTGCACACAACCACAGGCACTAAGTTCACATTGAAGGTGAGTGTACAACAACATGTAAGCATAAGTCAACTCGCGACCTCGCACTTGGAAGTGTGCTCAGCAATTCACATGCGCAGGCCATCTCTACGGATACCATCGCAGGTGTGAAGCGTCTTCTAGCGGACCATGTTGAGACATGCCATGAAACCAGTTACCAACTTCGCCATGAGGTCAGTGTTCTTCGTTGCACATAAGCTTTCACGCGACTGTCTAAGTTTATGGCATGCTCATGCATGCTCTGGTTGCAGAATGGCAAAGGGCATGACTCACAGCTTGAAGACATGACACCAGTGGTTGCTCTGCAGCCGGCTGTGTTGCACATAGTGGCAGGTTGGGAGTGTGTTTACCCTTTTTGATTGGTGTGAGGTGTTCTAGACTGAAGTATGCTTGCCTGTGTTGTGCAGTAAACTACACAAGCGCAACAGCCGTCCTGCATGTTCAGCGGCTTCTGGACATTGTTGCTTGTGTCTCACGGTTTGGACCTTCTGCTCAGCAGCTGTGGCCAGGTACGTGCCTGTTTGCCGGAGGTTTGCCACTGTTGCAAGTTTGGCTCTCTTACACGCCGCATGCATGTTGCTCAGAACAATACACGGCCAAGGCAGCAGCATGTGGCACTGCTAAGGACAAGGATGGTGCTCAAAGCGAGTCCAGTGCACTTGCTGTCAAAGCAGGTGTCAACGCAGCACCATCCATGCTATCGGAGTTCTACCCGTTCTTTTCAATGGCGCATCTCACGAAACCGTTCAAGTCGATAAGGCGATCATCTGTCGTGCATTCAGAGCCAGAGTCACTGCTCTCTTTGGAAGTAGAGCTCTCGGACTCCAACACATTGCAAGTGACTGCTTGTCCCCAGGTGGGTTGCATTGTATGGACAAGTTAAGTGCTGTGGACTGAGTGGTTTTAGTTAGATCAAGCGTTGTGGTGACAGGCTCTGCATCATTTTGTCAATATGGCAGGGGTTCTTCGTACATGGCAAGCAGCGTACAGTGCGGCACACTGTGGTTGATCTCTTGCGATATAGCAGCCGTAGGTTTGCTGGGTACTATGCAACCTTGTTGGACGCTTTGGAGGAGCGCAATGAGTTTGGACATCTGCCAATTGGCCTGCGATCCAACACCTGGATTGCAAGACCGGATCCGCAGCAGTTGTTGCCAACTGAAGACCCTGCTTGGTGCCAACCAGGTTGGTAAGGATAGCGGCATGTCAACCACTTGGTCGCATTTTGTTGACCATGCCCCTTTCTGCGCAGAACCTTGCAGTGAGCCACAAACTCAACAAGTACAAACGGCATTTTCTCCCTCCTCGGCCTCCTGGGTTGCAAAGTTTGCTTCCTGTGTACGGATGCCAAATGCGAGTGAGGAAGAGCGGCAGCTGAGGGATCGGCAGCTTTATCTGGTGCACAATGCGTTCGTACAAACTGGCGTGCATGCCGCTTGCCGGCTGCTTGAAACAGTGACATCACCAGCTGCGGACCTGTCGGTGCCTGTTGAACTCAATAGCCAGGGATTGCATATGGTGCTTTCAAGTGAAGGCACGACAGTCGGTGCCGCATGTCCGCAAGGCAGCTTCAGTCGTCAAGTTGCCGGTGGCGGTGCGCCACAGCGTGAAGTCTGCGTTAAGAACCTGGTTCAGGGCCTAACCGTGCACTCCAATGCAGTCTTTGCGGTAGGTTGAGTGTGCAACGTAAATTCGCAGCTTGCTTGATGTGGGTGCAATCACACGAGTCGGTATGCTGTAACACAATCCATGACAGTCTACTACTGCGACCATGTGTAACGCATTGTGTGTTCAGGACACTGCTGCATTGGCAACAGTTATTGTTCGCCATGGTGGCTACATGGTCAAAGTGCACGGAGAAGGTGCAGTAGTTGGGGAAATGGCTGGCGTGCAACACGATTGCAAGGAGGAGGCTGGTCACTGCGATGGCAGTGGGTCACTGAATGCAAACAGGTAAGTTTGCATGTTGTGTGTTCATGTTAATCCTACCATGGTAGCTGACGGTGTTGGGTGTTTGCTGTAGCCTGCGCACAACTCTACACAGTGAGCCTGCGGTGACCTTAGACGAGGGTCGGGAAGTGTTGCTTGCTATGCTGAAGGAGAGCCAGCTTGACGAGGAAGCAGAGCGAGAACCCCCTATTGTGCGCTGGGAGTTGGGCGCGTGCTGGTTGCAGCATCTGCAGGTTCATTGGGTTGTTTCAATCTCGTTACTACTTGGCCTTGTCTTTAGTTTGTCATTGGGGTAACTAGTGTCCTGTTTGATAGGCCCCGAAAAAAGCCGTTACAATGGCTGACAAAGATGCAGATGCTTCCAAAGGCGACTCAAAAAGGCACACTTCAAGTAGTAGCAGGAGTAAGCATGCAGTAGTCTCTTCTGCAGCTACTACGGTCAATGGAGCGGCTGACACAAATCCGACTTCCCTTGCTGGCACTGCAGCTGAGCCGAGCTCTCCTCAGAGCCTGCAAGATTGTGTAGGTAGCAATGCATGTTCTCGGCTGCAGGCAGCCAACATTGGCCTACATACCAAGGTGACAACTTGTTGTGCATCCAAGCATGCAGTCACAGTCACTGCTTGTAGAGATTATCTTACACTGTCTCACTGACTGTGGCCAGACTGTTGATGAGCTTGTCGAGGGTGCACGGAACTTCTACCAAGATACAGCTCTGCCACGGCTGGTAGCCGACTGTGCGTCATTGGAGTTGAGCCCAGTGGATGGACGGACATTGACCGATTTTATGCATGCTCGAGGACTGCACATGTGCTCTCTTGGCAAGGTATGTTGTGTGCACAGCGCTGCAGCTCATGAGCGCTTCATGAGCATGAAGTTGTGCATAAGCCTACGAAGTGTACGAGTACAGCTCTTGGTCTGTTGCTCAGGTTGCAGAGCTGTCTGAAGACCTTGCGCACTTGAAAGCTCTCTGTATTCTTGAAATGGTCTCAAGGGCTTTGAAGCGATTGGTCCGGGCTGTCATGGCTGCAGCTAGTGGGTCTCAAACTGGCTTGGCCGCTGTCCTGGCTGCCACCTTCAACGCTGTGTTTGGTTCGGACTTAGAAGGCAGTCAAGTTGAGTTGGGATGCACGCTCTGGAAATGGACACAGAGGTACCAACTATCACTTGCCTCAGCCATGATCATGTGCCCCCCACCCCCCCACCTCCCCTCGTTGGATGAACTCGCAACAGCGTGTTGGCATTTGTAAAGCCTATCCCTCTGATTATGTGTTTGTCGGCGGCTGCTAACAACTTGTTTTCCATGCACAGGTTTGTACAGGCAAGATTCCGATACTGTGTGCTCGATGAAGCACTGCCCAGGCTACGACGTCTTGCACTACTGCGGGCTATCTGCACCAGGGTCGGCATTGAAGTCGCCGCCAAAGACTACAACTTCTCTACACCCACCCCGTTTGAGCCTGCTGACATTGTTGCTGTGTACCCTGTATACCAGCATGTCCCATTCTCTTCTGCTGATGGACGCAGCCTTATGGAGGTCTCAAAGGCCGCTTTGGACCGTGGAGAGTTAGATGAAGCCTTCAGCAGTGCCACACAGGTAATGTAACAAGCCTGAATGTACCCAGCTGTGTGACAACCGGGAACAGTCATTGAACCCAGAACAGAAGGGTGGATATTGTCTGTCAGTATGCGTGCAGGCATGCATGTTAGCTGCACAAATCATGCCATTTCACGTTTCTGCAGGCTCTTGGGAAGCTCTCTGCAGTCTTTGGTGCATGGCACTGCGTGACTGCTGGCGCCTACAGTCTGCTTGCTGTTGTGCTATATCACAAGGGTGATTTCCTGCAAGCTGCGGTCTACCAGCAAAAAGCTTTGCACATCAATGAAAGGGAACTGGGACTTGACCATCCTGACACCATGAAGAGCTATGGAGATCTTGCAGTGTTCTATTACCGTCTGGAACACACAGAGCTTGCACACAGGTACAAGGTGACCAACAATTTCATGTCCCCTAGCACGTCGTGCGTGCTCGTGCAGCAGCACTCGTGTGCGCAACGCAACCAGCCACTGTTCAGAAGCTCACCAGCACCTTCTTGCTTGCAGATATGTCAGTCGTGCTTTGTATCTGCTGCATTTGACGTGCGGCGCATCACACCCAAATACCGCGGCCACCTACATCAACGTGGCCATGATGGAGCAAGGCCTGGGGCATGTGCATATATCCCTGCGGTATCTGCATGAAGCGCTTATGTGCAACAAGCATCTGCTTGGCCCAACTCATGTGCAGGTCCGTGCTGTACTTGTTTGCAACAACTGTCCCAGACTATTGCCTTGGAAGGGCTATAGGACTGATTGACAATCAGCACCTTGAACCTCATGTACTTACCAGCTGACAAGCATTTGCACACAGACTGCAGCCAGCTATCATGCCATCGCCATTGCTCTTTCGTTAATAGAAGCATACACGCTGAGCGTGCAACACGAGCAGACTACCCTGTCTATTCTAGAGGCCAAGCTGGGTGCAGATGACATGCGAACACAGGTTCGTTCCGCATGGTTGGAGTATTTGTCATGTCATTTCGGTTCCCTTGCCAGTTACCTGCCTCCTGTTGCCTTATTCCTGAGTATTTGCGTCTATAGGATGCGGCTGCATGGCTGGAGTATTTTGAGTCAAAGCTGGAAGAGCAGCAAGCAGACATCAGCGGACGTCCTTCGCAGTCAGGCATCTCAAACTTGTTTGAAGGCGGGGCATACCCCTGGGATGATGGCGATTATGGTCAGTTGTTTTGTGCGTACATTGCTGCTGTCATGTTAGCAGGCCTCGCTTGCTGCATTTGTCCAAAAAGCTTCTGCCGGCGCTTGTTGAACCGCTAAGCTCCGCAGGAAATGGCCATATCAATGGAATGACATCGATGCGTCGCAAGCAGTATGCTGACAAGATGGCAGCATCCCTTATTGCTGAAGAGGAGGAAGAGAGGGTCAAGAAGCAGGCCACTGCGGATAAAGGCAAGAAGAAGAAAAGCAGGTTTGCAGAAGGTCCCACAGCCTGCGCCTCAGATATACCGGTGACAGATGAACGCATTGGGCCCGCAGCCCTGCAGTCCACTGCTGTCTGTGACTTAGCACACGCAGCCGCTCCAGCAGCAGACCCCTCCAACAATGAAGTCCACGCACCCTTGCAGGAGCTGCCATCAGCAGATGTGTCCGTTCGTGCAACACTTGAAGACAATAGTAGCATAGATGGTTCGCACAGTCACCACCAGCTGTCGGATACATGTTCGCCTTGCAGTTCAGAGTGCGACTCTGCTGCCAGCTCCACGTCAAGTGGCGGTTGCTGGACGAGCCCCCTAAAGAAGAAGAAGTCAAAAGAGCATTCAAGACCTGCCCCTGCACCTGCACCTCCATCAAGGGCAAGCATTCGACCTAGCTCAGCAAAGAAACCTCCTGCTGGCAATGGCGTAGCGACTGTTTCTTTTACTGCTTCCCCTGTGCATCAACCCGCATCCCCGCAAGAATTGGGCCCTACGTTGTCCAGGGCTCAATCTCTGCCACAGTTGGCTAACCAGCCACCGCCTTCCCCGCAGACATTTGCTGTAAACTGCCCCTGCCAGCCCTCATCCAACACTGCTGCCCACACGCCACATGGCAGCCCCAACCTTGCACCATCGAATGGTGCGTTGCTGTCATACAAGGAGATGCTGACGCAGCAGCAGCAGCAAACATTGTGCAATGCGATACCCCCTCCGCAGCATTCAGTGTTTCTGCACACGAAGCAACCTCCAACTCCAACTTCTCTGCCAGCTGCACAGCAGCAGATTCCCTCTCAGCAGCATTTTCCATCTCAACAGCAGCAACAGCAGGAAGGTTTCACGGACCACTCGTTGTTTTCGCAGCCAATGCCGCTGCTCAATCATGCGGGCAGCAATGGAAACGGCTGGGCCGGAATGCGCAGCAACGGAAACGGTTTGGCAGCTGACTGGGCTTACATTCGCAACAGTGCCACACCAGACTGGTGGGGAGTCAACCGCAGTGTCCCTCAGCAGTTGTCCCACAATGATAGTCATTCATCGCCCGGCAGTCAGAGCCCCCGTCCGGGATCGGCTCGCAGTGGTTCCGATGTGGCTGGCAGTGACATGCTCTCTGGCTTTTCAACATACGGCGGTCGCTGGCCCGAGTCGGCTATCCGTGCAGACATCGCGCACAAGCAGCATGTGGGTCTGCAGAATTCTTTGTTGCACATGCGTAGCATGCAGTTCACAGGCATGGGGATGCAAGAACTTGAAGAAATGGAGCAAGAGCTTTGGGATGTTATGCAGCGTGTAGTCCAGGCCAAAGTTGATGCCAAGGTATTGCCTGCTTGACATGGCTCAATTGCTTGCTGGTGATGTTGTTTGTTATCGGTCAGGCCTAGCTCTACTGCAGAAGCCATGTGCACAGTAGTAAGCTCACTGATTTGGCACCTTCACGCAGGTCAAACATGCACATTAGACAATGTGCTGAGCTTGGCAGCTCCGGTACGCGCGTGCTCAATGTCCTTGCAGAAACTTCAACACCATTCATATGGAATGGTAATTTGGCATTCCCTCCTTGAGCAAAGTAGCTGTGCAGTGCTGATTGGTAGGTTTACATGTCATCAGGATGCATGAGTGGAGTGTCATATGTGCAGTGTTGGTTAGTGCGAATTGCGGTTGCATTTCGCGTGTACATATTGCATTCACATAGAACTGTTAGTGTAGTGTGCCCCTAGTATGTGGCAGTTGGTAGTGCGTGTACATTGTGTGTACATAGCTCACATAGTGCTCCTGGCAGTGGTTATGCGAAACTGAAGCAACATTGGTTTCACCATGATGTGCTGCACCAGCTGGGTGTTGATGTCTCAGCAGGGTGTTTACACAAGGTACTGTATGAAAGGTGCGATTTCGTAACATGCACGAAACCCCTGTGAAGCACTTGCAGGACATGTAACTGAGACAGCCTACCTCTTTTGCAACCATGTGTGCACGGTGGCATAATCTCCATTAGTGCTGATTTAGACAGCAAATGAATCATGAGTTAGCTCGAGGCACGGTGGTGGCGGCGATGCCGGGCTTGGCACCAGGCCCACCCACTACGAAGTCGGACACGGTGCTGGCACAGACAATCACTGTCTAGTTGTTAGCGTTGCCGTGACGTGTACACAAGGCCAATGCAGCATGCACTGAGTGCTTCACACGCGTTCAGCATGTGTACAAAAGATGTAAGGTACAACTCATACATGCAAATCTATGAACACGTGTATGTACAAAAGGAGTATGGTACTGTTCTGCCTAAGCTATCATATGGGTGTGACATTGCATGCAGCAGCAAGCACACGCTCCACATCAACACGGCAGCCCGTGTGGGCAGTGATAATGGAACATACATGCATGCATACATGACTAACGGGGTAGCCAAGTAGTGGTAGTTGAGTGCGTTAGAAGTACCTAGCCCGGTGGTGAAATAGCACTGTGACTGCTGCTGACTGTTTGCTTGCGGCGTGTGCATGACTACATGCATGTCTCATGCTTATGACCCCTTGCATGCGGTCTTATCAGCACTCCATCTTTTGTACACTGGTTGGTGTGCGTGACATGTGCTGCTGTGTAGTGCAATGTTGATAGAGGTGCTGGACCGGGAGCACCTTGCATGCCTAGCTAGCATGGTTAGGGCACACCCCGTTGGCCATGCAGGGCAGTGCATCGCCTCCGCCTGCGGTCTTATCAGCACTCCATCTTTGGGAACACAAGACCAAGCAAGGGACGTGGTCAAGTACACGGGGAGCAGATCCACCTGCCCGTGTGATCGGGATTGGCGTACACAGCGACTGCCTGGCTAGTGTGATGTCATGCTGACATATGCATGTGAAATCTTAACAACTAAGCGGCTGCCGAGTGATGGCAGTGCGTTAAGTGAGCTGGCGGCGGCAAGGGGGAGAGAGGGGGGAGTTCGTTGAGTCTGCTGCTGTCGTGGACGCTGCAAGGCTGACCGCTAACCACACCCGTGCCACAGGTGATAATGGAACATACATGCATGCATGCATGACTAACGGGGTAGCCAAGTAGTGGTAGTTGAGTGCGTTAGAAGTATCTAGCCCGGTAGTGAAATAGTAATGTGACTGCTGCTGACTGTTTGCTTGCGGCGTGTGCATGACTACATGCATGTCTCATGCTTTTGACCCCTTGCCTGCGGTTTTATCAGCACTCCCTCTTTTGTACACTGCCAGTGTACAACCACCGGGTTTATGTACAGTACCACCTTCACTACTACACTACTACTACTTCGCCTACCCCGTTAGACATGCATGTGTTTACTAAAAGTGCAATGCGATCGGCAACCGCACATGCATCGTTGTATGCCTCGGGTTGGTTGCTCCAATGGTGACTGCTGCCTATCCACCTCACCCACCATTACATAGCACAAATGAGCACTTGGTGTAGCGTGAGGTGGCGGCCCCAGGTATAATGCAACTTGTCCTTGCCTGCTTTGCCTTGCTTGCTACGCACGTTCTATATTTAAGCACAGCTTGACTGCATGGTTGACCACGACTTATACCCTATGCAACATAGCATATTGCACATTGAGCATTGCACCACCTAACTGCCAGCAGCGACGCTGGCGCCCTGCACGGTGCAGTGCTGACGTTGGCAGGACGCAGCGAGGGTTAGGGTGGCAGCACAGAACGTAGCATACATGGCGGAGAGAGTGGCGGGTAACAGGGAGAGCAGCAGGGAGGGAGTCGTCGTCCTTGCTTGGCGTGCTTGCCATTAACACCAGCGACTAACAACAGCCCGTGTGGGCAGGTAATCACAAATGCGTGCATGTCCATGCATACGGTATCATAAACATGCATCAAGCCATAGCTAGACAAGTAGAACAATACAACTGCACAAGACAATATAAGATTTGCATGTCCAACGGGGAGGGCTAATGTATGTAGGCTAGGCACAACCTCAATTGGTCTACTCTCGTTAGATGACTTGGCTTTAAGGGAATAACCCCACCAAGATTGTAGAATATCAACAGACCAATAGTTTTACAGGATATCTTTGGTTAATGGAATAGCTATAGTCTGCTGCGTAGCATTTATTGTCTTTTACGTAATAAGACCAATGTTGCCGCGTAAATGTCCTAGTGGTGATGTGCTCTTTTGGGGTAACGGTGTTGTGCGTAAGGGCACAAGTGCTTGCTTGTGCCCTTTTGCACATGCAAGTGTTTTTGTGCCCTAAGCCGCCACATTACTTGCAGAGGCATTGGTTATTCCGTGGAAGCGCGGTAAGCTGCGGCGGCGCCCCACTTGTTGAGCCAGTCGAGTTATAGTAGCCTGCATGACATGTTGTACCGTATTTGTGCGAATACGCCCCC
>RHPI01003369.1:413847-445077 GCA_009103225.1 Chlorokybus atmophyticus
GGGGCCTTATTCTCTCTCCACTAACAGCAACATCGTCACACCAAGCTACGTACTGTCATCCCTGCCTATCACTGCACAAGCATACTCACACTTATTAGACGGGGGGGTAGTATATCTGCTCAGCGTTACGCTGCGTCGCGGCAGATACGCGACGTAGCGTAACTGCGCGGCGTATCTCGCGCCTACCGCCAGGCGATTGGCGCAAAATACGACGGAAACAGGCTACGGAGGTTCCGGCGGCGACATGGGTGGCGGCAGCGGTGGCGGCCGTGGCAATGCCACGGTCATAGTCGTCCTCAATCATGCCTTGAACAACCTATTTCATGTGCTTTTATGCACGCCTCCACCTATTAATACACCCACCCACCCACCCCAGGGGTTGTACTAGAGTAGGGGGGTTTGTATGACAAACAAAGCCCCCCTGCATACTTTAAGGGGGTGGGTGGGTGGGTGGGGTGGGGTATAAAGGGGGGGGCGGGGGGGGATTGTATTGGATGAATACGGTATTGGTGGTGATGGCCTCGCATATGCATGCTGTTTGGTTGTCCACGCACATACAAAGCAATATGCTCATGTATACATTTATGTAGAATCCATATGATTTATGCCTGCGTGCGCGCCAATGTACATGCACACAAACATTGGCGGCATTATGATTATTAATCTATGCATGTTGTCGCACAACACTAAGTTATTTTGTTGCTTGATTTACGTAAAACTCATTACTGGTCATTTACATGTAAAACGCACACACTTCGCAAATAGCATATTTATTCTTGTAAACGCTCATGCGCTTATCCGGCAGGACCCCCATCAAGAGAATACATACTCTCTTTATGTAAAAGAATATATATTCTTGAAAACGCCAAATAAATAACCCCGTTATTGGCATGGATCAATGCAGGATAAACGTGATTTTTATAACGAGGGTGGACTGTACCATGGACATGTATTCATCTAATGTTGGTGCTGCACCATGCGTAACCGCACACCACACACACAACCGCACGTCACTACGCTAACAAGCTACGCGCTAACAAGCTACGCGCCGCGTCCGCCTTGGTGGAGGGCTAGTAGTAGATTAGCCCGATGATAACAATAGTGAGGTGTATAATAGTGTGGATTATCCACAATCAACACTGTGGCACTGTTGATTGGTGCGCAAGTTACAATAATAGCACAACAGCACGTCATATATTATGTACATACACATAACGGGTAGGTGGATGGCAAGTACTGTACCGTACAGCAGTAGGCTAGACTAGCCTAGCCTCAATGAGCGGCATAGCTATGGATCCTTATGAGCAATCCGGATAGCTATCCTACTGTAGCATGTAACCCGGAGGTGATGCGTATGTTGAAGCATGGTGTGATATTACTTGCATGTGCGTTATCCACCTTGCATCTTTTGTACACCTTCACGCTACTCGACCACCAAGCTACACCATGCGCTTGCAAACCTACCTTTTGCCGCAAACCCTACCTCTGCGTGTGCCTGCGTGTGTGCGTCTGTGCAAAGTTGTATGCGTGTTTATAGGAAGCCTCTTGTGCAGTTAAACATTGCCAAACATAATGATATAACATTGAGAGAGGGGTTGGTTACCCCTTGTTGTTGTGTAAATTACACAGCAACAACATATGTCATCACAGACATTATAATGATCGCAAATACGCAGTTGCATGCATGCACACGCTCACACATGCACGCGCACGCGCGCATGGTTGCGCACGGATGCACGCATGCGCCCGCAGGTACTGTTACACAAATTGGAACACCCTCTCCCTACGTAGGGAAGGGGTGTTTGAGGGTGTTTGTAGTATGTACTTGGGTATCCAAGTACTACACTACAAATACCCTCAAGGGATCGGCTTTGGCAAGTAACCATGCGTAATATCATGCAAGATGTGCAGGATCAATAGCAAGCAAGGGATGTGGGATTGACACAAGCAAAGGTTGTATCCCTACCTGCACATGTAGCGTACAGAAGCAGCAAGTGAGGGCAAAGACGCCTGCGACGCCGCGGACGATGCTGACGACAATGCACAACGATGAGCAAACATGTAGCGAAGTGGGTTTGGGACAAGCTAGTTGTTGCGTTAGCACACAAATTGAGTGGATAAGCGCTTTTCCACATCAGTTTGTTAGCGCATATTGGTTGCAGTCTAGCGCAAGTATGATACTGCTGTTACGGTCGCTCGCGGTGGGTGGCATGCTCTTTTCATGTCCACCTAACGCGTCCACACCAACCTTGTTAAGAGTTGTGGCCTCGCTTACCCAATACATCTTTATGTAAGTGGTGATTGCAAGGTGTGTACATTGTTGATGGGTATGTGTGATGTTGGGATAAACAACGCTCTCGTGCATATAGTACTGTTTGTATAGTAGTTGTTGCATAGCACACCACAGACCAGTTTGTTATCATATGCTATTGTATATCCAAATGTTCGCAAGGTTTCGGACTACAGCTCTGGCGCCACATTGGTACCACAACGACATCGGCTTACCGTGGCGCTTTGCGTGACATGTGGGGATTGTGCACGCTTTGGTCGGTGCCACTGCCTGCCTCTGCTGCCTTCTACCTACGTTTGGGTGTGCTTGCAGTTATTGTTCACACATGAAGTCGTTAGGGGCTTGGGCCAGCCCTTGGCATTGTGCATTGTGAATGTTTGCCGTGCTTGCTATGCTCTGAACTATTACCTGCACTTGTGCCTTGTTTTTGGTCCATAATATTACAATTCTCTGATAATAAGACTGACCGGTTAATTGAGTTTGATAACGACTTACCCACGACAATCAATGAAGTGTGGAGCTTGAAATGCATTGCAACTTAAACATTACTTCCTATGTAGTCATCACAATAAAGCCAGCCAACTAGTTAGCTTGACAAGTTATTTGACAATGCATGCGTCTGCTGAGTGCTGCAGCTTAATCAACAGATCAGTAGTTTCAACCCTGAGACAAGGTTAGCTGAAATTGGCAATGAAATGTCTGGCAGCTCGTACACACAAATGCCCACTGCAACTCTTGTACACATGCGTGCCCAAGACAACCAGGCTGCAGATCTATACAATGTCTGCCTAGCAGCAAACAACTTCTTTGTGTTAGCAAGCAGCATGCAGGCAAACCAGCTTGCAGAACGCGCTGCAGCACTGCAGCGCAACATATCACCAATACACGTGCCTCGTAGCTGGCACAATAGGTGCTGTGGATCAAGCCACAGAAACTAATAGCTAAGCTACAAATACTACAAATATCACTAAAAACATGATCAGCACAAAGAACACCTTCATGATCAACCACCGGTTTGATGACAATCGGCTCAAGTACTTCAGAAGATGCGTTTGTGCGTTGTCCACGTTTGCCAGTGTCTCGTCCATGTTCTCATCAATCCTAATGCACACAAAAGAGTGACATTTTGGTCTGCCAATCGCCACACCAGACACTAGCCGTTCCCAAGGTCAGCCACATGAGCAAGTAGTTGACAAGGGAGGCAAATAATCACCGCAATAACGCACCTGATGGCAACCTCCCCTTGCTGCGCAACCATTGTTGCAAGCTGGGTGAAAATGCTGCTCAGTTCTGCGATTGTAGACTCCACATTCTGCAATGCTTCAGCCCGACTCTGCCACTCGCACATAGACATCAGGTCATAGACATGCAAAAAATCAGCCAGCAGCAAGCAATCACAGAGCAAGTCTTCGTTCCCAAAGGCATACGTCTCACCTGCAAGTACTGGTCCTGGGCAGGGACCATCATCTGCTGTTGCTGTTGTTGCTGCTGCTGTTGACCAAGGCCGGCGGAAGATGCTTGACCAGGTGTAGAATGCATTGGCAACAGAGGACCGTTCTGCCTGCTTACAAAGATACATATGTGTGCTAGCACAAGCTACGCAGCAGTGCTGAAAACCGACTGACGACTTATGTTTCAAACAATGAGGACCACCGTGTCAGTAAGTGCAGCATGCACACCTCTTGCCGAAGAGACTGGTGGGTGCAGGTCTGGGTGCAAACGGCAGTGCAGATGTGCTGGCGGCAGCACGAAGCGGCGGTGCACCAGGCAAGGGTGGCCCATCATCGGTGGTAGACGAAAATAGAGATCGTCTGCTTTGGTGCTGCTTCAGATTCTGCCCAAGATACAATAGGTTTAGGCATTGATACCTCAGTTGAACATTCCCAATACGTGCTACTGCATTTAACATGCGCACAACATCATCACTGTAAGCGAGTTACAAAAACAATTGTTTAGCTGAGCACCAAGCACCTCGCTGCGCAAGGACAGGACATCCTTGAAATCTTTTGTTGCACCCATCAGCCTTGTCTTCAATGAGTCAACAACTGTTGCACTATGATCTGCACTCTGCTTGGTGCCCTCTGCATTAACTCGCAAACTCTGCGAAGCAAGAGAACACCAAGATTAAGCCCAAGAACACCAGCATCAGCTAACAAGAAACATTCTCTAGCCAAGAAGCATGCAGACCAACTGCAATTTGACACAAAAATAAATGAAGAACCTGAAGTTCGGCAATGGCTCCGTTCAAAGCTGTTATGTCCTTTTTAATGACTGCAGTAAGCTCCTGTATCTCCTGGGCCGGATCATCAAACATGGAGGTCCGTTTTGCAAGCTTTGCAAGCTTGCCCAACTTCTGTGAGGTTGAGTGTATCCCAAGCCCTATGCGCGAGGCTCGACGAGCAAACTCTGACTGGCTTCCTGAGCTTGAAGAGGGCTGCATTGCACAGAAACATTGTTGATGCGTCGCGATGGCTATGGCACATGTTGCAAGCCACAAGATATTTCAATCCATATTCTGCTTGTGTGCTGACACACTGCGACGAAGCTGCTGATGCATGCCTGAGAGAAATTAAACCACGTTGCATAACGTACATAGTTTGTAACAAAAACCTAACGCAATGTCAAATCCGCCTTGCAGTGCACTGTGTGGGAGACTTGGCAATGAGTACCTGCTCTCAATAACTCAATGTGCCAAGCAACAAACCATGTTCTCGACTAGCACACATTCAAGTTAAGACAACTGGCCCCTTCGTACCAGCAATAAGATCCACTTGTACTCAAGCGACGACCATACAGCAAGTAGTGTGATGACAGCCACCTGCGGGGAATGATGGTAGTGACCGTTGGACAAAAGGGGGTCTTTGTCACTGGTGGAAGGTTGAGAAGAAGAAACAGCTGACACAGCGACAGACTTCCTCAGACGTTCCGCCGTGGCCATGAACTCCGCCGTCCTGTCCCGAGCGGCGGACGCCATGGCTATGACCCCGAGAGACTACTCTTCACAATTCCAACTACAAATGCAGCTCCTCACAGATGAAAGCAACACACGAGCCTGCTAGCTTTACCAAGCAATAAAACCCCGCGCTGGCCAATCTCCTCGGAGAAGACACTGATCTCCTCACAACCGATGACGTGGCCCGATTGCTGCAAGGCAGTACGTCGCCAGCACCATGTAAGCCAGCACTGTTAACAACAAGGACCCCGCCCACCCCGCCGCCCCCCCGCCGGCGCTTCGACCCAGCGCCCGAAACCCTAATCCCAGGTTGTTTTTGCCAGCTGGCGTCACAGGAACGCACCCTTGACTTGACTGTAGAATGGCCGCTGCCCGCGTGCGCGCGTGACAGCAAGCCGCAGTGCGCGGCACAGAGTGCACTGCTTGCTAACAAACACCTGCGCTGCGGCGGAAGCGACGACGACGGTGGTGGTGGGAAGGGCGGTGGCGGGGTGATCTGAGGCGTGGTTGTCGTCTGTGAGCGGAGGTTAACGGGGAGAGAGTGACAGAGACAGGGAGAGAGTCAGGGAGTTTGGGAAGTGGGGCCGAGTTGGGGTGGTTGGTGAGGGGTGTAGGGAGGGTCGCTGCCTTGCATGGGGGTGGCTAGAATAGGGTTTTGAGGGTTGTTGGGTTGGTTGGTTTTGAGGTTACAGTCGTTTAGGGCATTACTTGGACGTCTATCTGCATGCGGATGATGCTCTTGTGAGGCCCACGCCAGTGTTGGCGATGGTAGAGGCCAACCAGGAGGGGCTGGAGGAGTTCCTGTCGTCGCTGGAGGACTACGTGCCCACGGTTGGTACTTTGAACGCGTGCGATGCCACATGCGGCATCCGCCTAGTGTTGCACATCAACATCTGCAACACATATCAACTATGCAATGCCCCAGATTCCAGATGATCTAACCAATCACTACCTCGCAAAGAGCGGTCTTCAAGCCAACGACGTTCGCCTGTAAGCGCTCCATGCATGCAAAGCTTGTGTGCACACATTGTGCGGTAGCTAGTCTTTTCTAATCGTTTTAAGGTGGATTGACGGTAGCGATTTGTTTGATGTGTAGGACACGACTTGTGTCCATAGCAGCTCAGAAGTTTGTCGCAGACATTGCCAACGATGCCCTACAGTAAGTTGCTCGTCTGGTGAGCACATGCATGTGCTTAGCAGGTATGCGTTTTTGGAAAGGCATCATGCATGTTTGCATAGAGTATGTGATGGTGCTGACAGTGCTTTTCGCAAATTTTTGTCGTGACCAGATACTGTAAGATTAGGCAGCAAGCCGTGGGCAAAGAGAAAAAGGCGCAGGCCCTGATGAACAAGGTTTGTATCCCAAACGAGTGTGTTGGATGTTGTTAACTGGTCATAATAGCAGTTGTGTGTTTAAGTCTACCACTACGGCTTGTTCTGCTGTGTTGTTGGTCGCCGGCCATGGCTTGATGAAGGTTGCGTCACAGGACAAGAGGCTGATACTCACCAGTGAGGATCTGACGACCGCCCTGCGTGAGGTGAGCACACATATTCTCCCTCACTAAGACTTTTGGATGGTGAAGCGCCTAATATCTGATGTGGCCCAGTACGGAGTCAACATTACGAAACAAGAATATTATGCCGATCATCCTGTAGCTGGCAGTGGGTCGGCACCTGCGCCGGCCGCACCCTCGCAACCAAACAGCTAGAGATTGAATTCAGGGTGACATGCGCGTAAGTTGCTGCTGGTATGAGGTGTGCACCGTATCAGCAACGCATCCAGTGTAGGGAGTTGACAGTTGGTAGCTCTGTTGTAGTCAGGAGTAGGTCAGCATGCTCTCTGGGGAGCCGAAAGCTGTTGGGATGCGACCAAGGGCATGATGCATATTGCCACTTGGTCAGTGCCATCAAGTTGGGCAATGGCAGGAATTGCCTTGGTGGTCATAGAAGGTTTGCATGTCCACGATGCGTAACTAGCTCATTTTTTGTGCGCGATGGAGAACTTGTCACACACAATGATCAAGAGCTTACCTAAGCAACTGGCGCTGACATGCACCCTTGTTTTAATTTGATTATAGTGAAGGATACCTGACAATTCACGAATTGTCAAGGCAAGACACTAGGCAGCCCCGGACTCCTGTTCATGCTTACTGTACACGAGCCCATCCAGCTTTTGCCCAGTATACCAAACCACATGTCCTGGGCTGCGTGTCATTTGGATGAATGCCTGATACGGAGGTGGGGGGGGGTGTTGTACTTTTGAGCTTACTGTGGTGTGTTGCTGTGCATTGCTTCACTACACTGCTGTGGCAATGCATGTCTGTGCAAGTACGTAGCAGGTTAAGTCAAAATTACGGTTGTGTAAAGAGTTGGTTACAGGTGCTGCAGGTGCACTAGCATCCTGGTGTACAAAAGATGGAGTGCTGATAAGACCGCATGCAAGGGGTCATAAGCATGAGACATGCATGTAGTCATGCACACGCCGCAAGCAAACAGTCAGCAGCAATCACAGTGCTATTTCGCCACCGGGCTAGTTACTACTAACGCACTCAACTACCACTACTTGGCTACCCCGTTAGTCATGATGTGACAGTCTCTGCCTAAATACAACACTGCGGAAGTGATTCCCTGACATAATCTGGGGACTGCACTCTACCCCCTGGCCCCAACACGCGACATCCCCCAAAGCCTGCTGTTGTCAGACTGGCCACTGCTGACATGCAATGGGTGTCCTACCAGGTTTAAATGCAATTGCTCTGACCTGCCATGGTATTGCGCTGATGTGGCAGGTAGCGTTGTGACTGTGGTTGTGATAAGTAAAGACACTTAGGCTACGCTGGTTTTTCTCTTTGCGTTCAAAGAGAGGGGACAGGTTATGGCAGTTGAAAGCAACAACCCCAGCAAAGCAGAGTGCAACATGGTTGTTTTAGCGCATTCTGCAGTGCCCTGCATGTGATACTACAGCTCTCAGGTACTGCAGGCCAAACCACAGTGATGAGGTGCTATGACAAATCGTGTTCAGGTTCACAATGCACCGCACGAGGCTCGCACTGGTGTCCCTAGCCACCACCTGTGTACAACAGCTTGTTTGCAAACCTTCAAAGCTGTGCAGCACACATGCGCATGCGAACACAGCAAGTCGACAGTGAGCACGTAAGCTGTAGAGGCAGTGACTGCAACCGAACATATATTCTCACCATTCTAAGGCCACACTCTCCTGTCCGTCCTGCAGCTTGTATGCATGCGCCAATCAAAGGCAGCAGATGGAAGCTATTGCAAGTGCAACTGCCAGCAGCCAGCTCAAGCCAAGAGAGGCTGATATTGTCGTTCCTGCACGTCACAAACATTGCACGTAAGCACATGCAATAAGCCTCAAGTGTGCAACCGAGCGCTGTGAATGTTGGTGTGGCATGCATCCCACCTGATGATGCCGGCAAGCTTGCAGGTGCTGTGACTCCAGTCTGCCATAAACATTGAGGTTTCAGTGTCAGCTTAACATTCAGTCAGGCACAACGATTGCATTGCACTGTTGCGCACCATGTTGAAACTGGCTGATTGCGAGTCAACAATCACAGTCGCCATGGTGGGGTCCAACAACCAGGTTTGCTGGTTGGGATCCCAGTACTGCAGGTCGTCAGCTGAGATGGTGAATTGGACTGAAGAGCTCTGACCTGTGGCAAGGTTCACCTGCAACGGCCAAACAGAGTGAGCACATTCAAACGTTACAAGCACTTCCACCAGCAACACACCTTGGTGAAACCTTTCAGCATTTTGCTCTCCGGCGCGACACGCCTGTTCTGCAGCGACAAAAATAACAACACAGCCTGCAGGCGAGAACAAGAAGGTCAGCGTCAGGTGCACAAGCGGAGTACGCGTGCAGTGCTGCACTACTGTTGATGTGCGGCTGCTACCTGCTGTCCAGCGTATGGGCCTTCATTGGTGACTGTGACGGACACGGTTACATTCTGACCAGCAGTGAAATCCGTCACTTTCATCAAACTGGGAGTGACCTGAAGGTTTGAGTAGGACCAAGTGGAGTAACTAAGACCGGTCCCAAACTCAAACTCAGTGTCACATGGCGCAAGGTCAGCACCGCAAGTCTGCACATGAGAACATGTTAGCATGGATGCAACCCGCCAAAGACACAGTCATATGCACTGGACCATGGAAATCACAAAGTTCAAACACCTGATCGCGCTTATGGAAGTACAGAAAAGGGACAACGGCAGGGTCTCTTGGATAAGTAAACGGGAGGCGACCGCTTGGATTGATGACACCGAAGATAACCTCAGCAATGGCTTGCCCACCCATGGGACCTGGCAATCCCGCATGCATGAAGGCCTGAGCACCGTCCGTTGACCCTGTGCGGATGCAAGCTCATCAAGTTATACTATACATGATTCAAGTTTGCAAACAAAATTTAACTGGCCCATAGAACTGACCTAGGGTAAGCCGCGGTCGGCCCTGCACCATAACAACGATGAGTGGCGTGCCGGCATTGATGAGGGGTCTAAGAAGTCGGATGCGCTGGGTGTAAGGCAACTCGAGGGATGGAAGGTTCCCAGGCTGCTCCGCATACACGGGCTCTGATAGCACTAAAATTACTGCGTCCACAGTGTGCGCGGTGCTTGCAATGGCGTCAGGTGTCCGACAGACGTCATCAATGGTGCAACCGTCATAGTACACAACGCGGACGCCGCTTCCTAACAGAGCCTGCACAGCAACAGCATGAGCGCTTGCTGACGTTTCCTCTTGTGGACACTTCACAAACAAAGGGCATAATGCTTCTGGTGTCCAAGAGTTTGCTATCGCGTGTGCCTCACCTGAACGCCTTGTAGCACAGTTACACCCTGAAGCAAACCTTCTGAAGAGGGCCCAGCAAAGTTGAGCGTCCAACCATTAGCCAACAGTGTTGTAGAGTTAGCAGCTGGTCCTATAACAAGCACGCTCTTGGCTCCAGATTGATACTCTTGCAGATTAAGTGGGAGGAGAGGACTGCGAACCATACCATGCAGCTTACAACATGACAACATGGCAGTTTCATGCAAAGGCCGAGTTGCTGCACACCTGCCATCAACGTCATTGTTCCTGAGCAGCACAATGCTTTCTCGCGCCACGTCCAAGGCTGCATTCCGATCATCATTACCCCCTACGCTGAGCAACTGCTCAGTGCTCGCAGGGGTGACAGCGTTGTCAAACAGCCCCAAGCTCTTCTTGAACTGCAGAACACGTGCAGCCGACTACACATATATAGAAGGGTCAGCATGGGACAACATTTTCTGCTTAGGTATGTACAGGTCTACACAGCTGCGTACCATAGTGATGCGGTCCTCTGGTATGGTGCCATTGTTGACAAGGCTGACCAGATATTCGTTGAACAGCAAGTCTTTTGGCACCATGTTGATGTCGATGTCAGACTGCTCCATGGCTATTCTGACAGCATCTTCATAATCTGCAGCTGAGTGGCTGCACGTACAAAGTACAGTTAAGAGCATGCGCAATAAAAGTAGTCACGTGGGTAATGTGAAACACGAACTTACTGAGTGAAGGCCAGGTTGTTCACTTCACGGTATTCAGAAATGACAACTCCCTGCTCCACCAATCGACTGTAGGATCAGCCATTGCATATCGTGTCAGCATGCACGCCTCTTCACACGCACCTGGAAACCAAGCGTGTCGCGTAGCAATGTCTTAGAGTATGCCGGGTTCACCATCACGGGTAGCCCATTGACCTCGTTGTACGCAGTCATGACGGTTGCCACCCCTGCTGCTAACGCATCACGGTACTGCAACATTACGTGTCAGCTATGTGCTATGCACTCGCCATGGCGTGTAGTACTGCAAGTTGATGTGCACGAGCAGACCTGGCGCTGGAAGTATTGGTGGACATACTGCTCTGGTATAGCAGCGGGCCACCTGTCACGCCCCGTGATAGGAGCAGTCCATGCTGCACAAAATTGAGTTACATGCAGGCTATCTTGGTGGAGAAAACAACTGACAAACCACTGTCAACACGTTTTACCCAAGAATGTGCGGGCAGTAGCGGCAACAGAAGTGGCATCGCTCAGCTGTGAGCCCTGCATGCCCCGCAGCATCTCTACTGCCATGCGTGATGCCACAAAGGGGTCCTCGCCAAAGTGTTCATAATACCTGGACCAACCCTGATGGAAACCTGGCTCGACCTGGAGGCACGTGTCATGGTCAGCTCAACAACCGCAACCAGTCACAGATGTGTTTTGCTCCGCAGCAAATGTATGTCACGCACCTGAGGGCTGAACAGCCATTTGACTCCTGCAGCTGCAGAGTCTTTTGCATTAATCGAACCCTGCAGAGCGAGTTGCATGTTGAAATGGCACAAGCATGCAGGAGCTTCAGTCAGCTGAAGCACTGAGTTTCATGAGCCAGACGACCTCAGGTCGACTTACAGTCACGTACGCAGCTGTGGTGTTGAAAGTTGCGGCTAACGTACTTTGATGAGGTAGTATTGTTGCTCCCTGCACGTAGCCGGCTCCATGCACGTTGTCAAGCGCCCAAACCACTGGCGCCTGCAACAAGGAGAGAAGCGTAACCCAATATGCATCTGATTCAGTGTGAGTACAGCTGAAGCTGCTTCACTTGCCTTGGCCCCATAGCTTGAAGCTGCAGCCTGCACCTGACTCATAATCTCGCGCCATTCACTAACTGTTGGAGAGTCTTGCAGCACTATTGAGCACACAGTGAGCATCACCTTGACGAGCCTGACTACGCGATATCAACTATCATGGGGTTTGAAGCACTGTCATTGGCACTCACATGGGTTAAGAAAGCTGCCGACGTAGTTGGGGCTGCCTAGTACGGATTGGACGTTATCAACCAGGCGGAAACGGCTCGTTGGCGTGCCATTGACTGCTCTGTCTGTTGAAGTTGCAGCTAAGACCATGCTCACGTCCAGCATGGTCATCTGACCGATCTTTTCTTGCAAGCTCATGCTGTTGACCAGATCCACCATATCATTATCTATGCCAGCCAGAGTCAGCTGCTGCTGGAGATCCGACAGCCCATTTGGCTGCTTTACTTCACGCATTGGCAACAGCGGCGGTGTGAACTGCATGCAGGACTGCAGTAAGCATGCTGCTGTGTTGTTTTAGTGATGTAGTTGAGCCGTCGTACGAGAATGTAGCCGAAGCTCTTGCGGTTTGACATATAGAACAGTCAGTGCAAACTTACTTTGGAGCTAAAGATCACATCCGCAACCGCCCTGCCGGCCGGGAAACCTGCTACGAAGGCGGCAGCTCCAAGTAGGAGGGGAAGAAGGTGGAGGAGCGCTAGCGCATGCTCCGAGTCAGCTTGCTGTGACTGTACTTTTCTCCGTTTGCCATTTGACATTGTTGCAAGAAAATTGCTCCAACCCATCGTTCAACTACACACACAGCCAAGCTGGACTGCTAGTACATTCGCTTATAGCAGCGAGCCAGCATCAAAGCCGTGCACCGCTCTTCATGGCAGCAGTAGCGAAGCAGCAAGAACCTGCTTGTGACACCCAAAGCAAACACCCGGACTGCACCGCCTCCGGCGGTAACGACACCGCCGCCCACCAGACACCACTAGCAGCCTGACTTGACCATCCTGACCAGGCCACACCACCCCGGCATGCACGCACACATACGTATAGCGACCGTCGGATGGGGTCATCCGACGGCTCAATGCGCAGGATCCGAAAAGGCCGACAAGTTGGCGACAACGTACACTTTCACGTGTGTTGGCAAGTGCATGTTTGATGATTCCATGCAGCAGCAAGCAAGCCAGAGGCGCCTCGGTGAGTCATCACTGCGAGGCGCTACTGTGCTGCACAGTGTGCCGGAGCACAGAAGAGGCAAGGGTGGAATTGGAAGTTCCGTTATAAGGGCTTTTATGTTCGGAAGCTCCTCTGTTAGGGTTTGAGGGGCGGTGCCGTAGGTGTTGTCGGCTGCGGTGGAGGCGGCGGGAAGCGTGAGGTGATTGCGGAGGGGCGATTTGTGGGGGGTCAACATGCTGGCTCGCGCTGCCGCGCGGCGTGTTGGCGCCGCGCGGGGTCTGTTGTCCCGGCCTGCCGCGAGCGCTGCAGCCAAGCCCTTGCTTGCTGGAGGCTCAGCTGGAGATCACAAGCAGTCAGCGCCAAGTCCGTCTGCTGCGGCTTGGGGTGCTTGGCAGCTTCAGTCGCTGCGGAGTACGTGCTGTCGTCGTTTCTTTAATTTGCTCACACCGCTTGCCAGCAAACGGCTCATTTGTTGTTCAGCATGTTGCGTGTTACAAACTTTCTACTGTCAAGTGCTTGTGCTCTGTGCGTAGATACGTTGTACTTTTCCATGCGCAACAATTCTTTTGTTGCTACCCGGCACTGAATTGCAATATGCTGTTGGGCCGTATACTCCACCATTGCGGAGTTATGTGTGTAGCACCGCAAGACTTTACACGTTGCTCGGAACACACCCGGCTTCAACTGCTAGTCACTAGCCTTTAGCACGATGAGAATCAAGATTCATTCAGTTCAACAGTCGACCATTCTTGTTATTTCTAGGGTTGTAGTCCTAGTATTCTGTCATATATGTTACTGCTAACATGATGGTAGCCCCAGCCAGTCTTGCTTCCTTGAGCAATCAGCAGCTGAACCTCTTACGCAAAATCTCGCACTGGTGCATTGTGCGGACAGTACTCTTCTTACTTCAGTAACCAAATGCTTGCCGTGCAGGCTTTGCAACCGATGCTCTGGCCGCACCGGGCGAAGGCGAGAAAACCAATGCCGTGGAAGCTGTGCTGAAAAACCCAAGTGCCAATATCGCGTATGATACCCATATGCACGACCGCTTCCGACCTGGCGACCCATCTAAGCGCGCATTTACATACTTTGTGATGACTGGTGGCCGCTTCATCTACGCCGCAACTCTTCGGCTGCTTGTCTTGAAGTTCATCCTGTCCATGCAGGTAAATAGTTTGACTTACAGTAATTGTGCGCATTGCATGTGCATCCAAGCTGTTCAACCTTGCGCAGTCGTAGTGATCTAGTCTTATGCCATCTGTGGAAGGCAGTGAAGCGATGGCTCTAGTGGTCAACAATCCGCCAATTTCTGTTGCGTACAGGCGTCGAAGGATGTGTTGGCCATGGCATCGCTGGAGGTGGACCTTTTGCCCATTGAAGAGGGTCAGACTGTCACTGTCAAGTGGCGTGGAAAGCCGGTGTTCATTCGGCATCGCACGGCGCCAGAGATCGACAACGCCAATGCCATTGATCTTGGCTCTCTGCGTGACCCACAGCCCGACAGCGCCCGCGTAGTGGTATGTCATTCACCATTAACTGGTGATTGTCATGCTTGTGGCTTGGAGACCGGTTTGGTCACACCAGTGCAGCCACATATGTTGGGATGCATGCACATCACCTTGCTGACCTCCTTTTCATGTGCAGAATCCGGAATGGCTGGTGGTTGTTGGTGTTTGCACGCATCTGGGTTGTGTGCCGCTGCCCAATGCCGGCGACTATGGCGGCTGGTTCTGCCCTTGCCACGGTTCCCACTATGATATCTCAGGCCGCATCCGCAAGGGGCCTGCACCCTACAACCTGGAAGTTCCACAATACAAGTTCCTGGATGAGAACAAGCTGTTGGTTGGCTAGATGGGTGTTGTGCAGCAATACTTAGTAGAATTTAATTGAGCTGGTCTGAACCGGTGATGAAGCGTGGCAGCAGTTGTAAGATGCAATTTGGGGTTTGTATTTTAGATTGGCTGCGAGTACATTGTGTGACGGCAGTATACAAGCATTGGAATTGACCATAATACCGACAGTTTGTTCAGTGACTGGTTGCGTTGATAAGCATCTTTAGTATATAGCATACTGGTTGGTGTTTGGTATGGTCGCTGTCTTACAGCTTTGGCATTTGCAGCACATGGTAACAGTGTGGCAATGTAAAATGCTGATGGTGATTTACACTATGCATGAGCACATCCCTCGCGCATTGTATGTGCAGTACACAAGCTTTCACTTCCAAGGTTGGAATGCTTGCATGCCTTGTAATATGCGAAGAGAAGAAGATTCCTATCAAACTTTGCAAACACACGCGTGCGGAGTTTATTGCATATGCAAGGACCGTAGTATGACTCACAACAAGTTGCACGTGCAGAATAGTTCTGGAGATTTTTGTACACCTCTCCTCAACCGTGCAAACAATAGCGTCTTGATGACTGATCACTACTGCAATTAAGTTGTTGCGTCTCCTTGTCCTAATAGTCACCATCAATCAGCAAGGCTTGTGTACCATGTATGCCACAACCTTTGCATATGTATTTGCTTTCCAATAGTTGTATGTATGACACATTGTTTGGGTCATTTAGCTATCGTGTGTGAAGCCAGTCATCATGAGTCACTTGGTTTTGCCTATGTCCAGGACCCGCGCAACAACATCATGTGCATCGAATTCGCTCGAGAGGTAGTACACATGGTAAGCCTCACCAAGCAGCTTGCATGAATGCTCCTTGCACTGCACAATGTACAACATATGATATGCAAAACATTGTGACATGCATGTGTGTGCGTGCTTGCTTGCATGTGCGCAATGCCCGCTGCTTGTTGTACACTCACAATCAGTCAATACCATGCGCAGCAGGCAAGCGCAAACTGGGGCGGGGCAGAACGGAAGTAATAAAGTCACTTACATTGTTACAAACTAGCTTGTTGCAATGGTATTGATTTATTTGTATTGTACTGCTCTCAGCCCCGGGGCTACCATAAGGCTCTATAGTGTGCTACATGTGCCAACGATTATGATGGCTAGCTCCTGCCTTGCATGCGCATGCAAGGCAAGTGCGCACTTAGCTTCGGCGCATAGGTAGTGCATACCCCTGCCTCGGGTTAGCTTGTGTCGTTGCTGTAGTTCTTGATACAGCTGCTATTGTTATTGTTGTCGGCAATGCATGTGGCAGAATTAAAGGGCCATTCGTCATAGCAACGCACACAACAAACACAAGCATGCAAATATTAGACAACAAGGCCGATAAGCACCTCGCGTTAAAGAGGCCGGACGACCCATTGACCTATGTCTAAAGATAGACAGGCAGATTGAGCAGCACGCGGTAGCGGCTTATTCGTTTAAATATATGATCGTGCATAAAGTATATAATGCATGTACGTTATGCATCAACATGTACGTGTGAATAATAGACCAACCAATCTTGTCAAGTAACAGTGTACATGAAGTGTGCACCCCAGCCTAGCGAGGTCATAGCTTAGTGTGTTGATAGAAAGCGTACAAAATATATAAGCTGCTCTGTATGGCAGATGCACAACAACAAGTACAATGGAGCAATCATAATAGCAACAGCAAGCACAATTGTATCGTATGTACGTTGCTTTGGCCAACCACGGAGGTGGGCAGGCCGCTCTCTACGGCGGTGAACAAGCCGTTTATCAGTGACTCGCACATTGCAAATACATATAGCAGTAACAAACAGATTATCAAGTACAGCAGGGGCAACAACTTGCATAAATCTGCTGCTACCTGATGTCAACTCATTGCGTCCAAATCATGTATGTTGTAGGACAAAATAACTTTTTCAAACAGCACGAGTTGCTTGTTTCAATAACCTGCAGGCTTGCGTTGTGCATTGGACACCTCGATTCAACGTGGCGTGCATGATGTGAGGTGCAAGTTGCATCGTGAGCTTACTCACCATTACAATTGTCGAAGCTTATTATGCAGCCGCACCTGGCACGTGCCACGCGTCACACTAAGGGTACGTCACACCGCGTGCCCCAGCTTAAGCCTTTCTTCTCTCGTAGGCCTAAATCACGAACTTTCCAAGCTGCTACGCGCCTACCATGCACGCATGCTAGCAACCCACCAAGTGGGTGGCAGTGCCACTGTGGCACCGACACTCATCATCAGTGGCAGCGGCGGTGTCGCTGTCCTCCTTCTTTCTGACCAGAGGCGTCAATGAGCTACGGGCGGGGGCGGGGAGGCGGCAGCGCCATCACCAGCGAGGCTCCCGCCAAGTACGACTACCTGTTCAAGGTGGTGCTGGCGGGCGACAGCGCCGTCGGCAAGAGCAACCTGCTGGGGCGATTTGTCCGAGGGCAGTTTGACGACAAGTTCGAGACGACCATTGGAGTGGAATTTGCCACTCGCTCCATTCAAGTGAGAGATGTGTTGATGTTCTTCAATCACAAGCTCACTGCATGCATGGTGTTGAGTCAATTGTCCTGCATGTGTCTGGGTTGCATTGTCAGGGTGCAAGCTTCTGTTTGTAGGACGGATGTGGAGAAGTGTAGAAGAACACTTCTTAGCATGTATGTGTCTTGAATTTGCTTAGTGTGTTGTGCTTGCCTTCTAGTGACATGACCTGTGTGGCTGAGCCTTCCTTGGTCGACAAACATTGCATTCTGCATGCATGGCGCCATTGTGTCACTGTTCAGTAAGCATTGAAGTCGCAAGTCTAGTCTGAACAGAAGACGCGTCAGAGTGCGTTGGGTTGGTTTCAGCAGCGTGCATGCTGCTTGTAGCGGTCGTGGGTATAAGTTGCTCGGTGTGTATGTGTATGTGTACGGTTGGTAGTAGCCTCCTGGCAGTGAGGTGACCTGCAGTGTGGTTGTACCTCAAGAAAGCACCCAACCTGTTCGCGCATTCAACACATGCACAATATGTGTCACGCACCTAAGTGCCGAGTTTGGCTGACTCCACGTCTCAGACAGTGTAAGGGCGTATGTAAGTGAAGTGTCTGCAACCGTGTTGTCGGGCATGTGGTTTGTTTCTTTCAACAGCATGTGTTTCACTTACACTGGGCACTTACCCTCATGTATACAGTTGGATGGCAAGACGATAAAGGCGCAGATATGGGACACCGCAGGGCAGGAGCGCTACCGCGCCCTGGCTCACGTGTACTATCGTGGCGCCATAGGAGCGCTTTTAGTGTATGACGTTACGCGACGCGACACGTATGAACATGTGCAGAACTGGCTGGAGGCAAGTGGTGCATTCGTGAGAGCAGCGCATGCGTGCAATGGCCTTAGGCACATGTTCACGTTTCACATGCGAATGCTTGTGCGCACAAATGCACGCACACAGAGGCGACTTGCATGAACTTATATGCACTTGTATACTCTTATGCACACGTAATTGGACGCATGCGCACACGCATATACCCACATGCACACATTCATGCTCTTTCCAGGAGGTCCGCAACCTTGCAGATCCCAGTGTGGTGGTAATGCTCGTCGGCAATAAGACGGACTTGCGGCATCTGCGTGCGGTTCCAACGAAGGAAGCGGCGGCCTTTGCAGAATCAATGGGCCTGTCTTTCGTGGAGACATCCGCGCTGGACGCCACCAATGTGGAGCATGCCTTTAGAACTAGTTTGACTGAGATTCACACATTGGTCAGCAAGAAGGCTCTTGATGTCCAGGTGAGGGGATGGTATTGGGTAGGTGTTATGTACTTGTTTTGGTCGCAGGTCAGCTTCAGTGCTGAGAAAACGTGTTGGCAGGACTTGTATGTTGCCCCGCCTCTGGAAGGCACAACTATTCAATTGGATGACGATGATATTCTGGAGGTGCGTACAAGCAGCAAACAGTCGTGCTGTACATAAAGCGCGTTATGGTGTAGATTAGGAGGGCATGTTGGTTATAGCACCGGGCTGTGAAGAGACGAACCACCACTGTACCTGTATCTACATATGTATATGGTCTGTGCAATCCCATACTGTCACGATAGTCCACATTGACACCAATGCACACTGCTAGACAACGACACGCACACTCCCATACACCCACACATTCACACATCCGCTGACAGACACCGCCACCGACAGTCACCCCAGCATCCCTGCACTCAGAGCGCCACACAGCCATGTCCACACCCGTCACCACCAGCATCGCGCCGGGCTGTAAATGTACTGTAGCTTCTCAGCCATGGCTGAGTGTCAGCGACTGCAGATTTGAAGCGCTAATTTCAATTTATGCCAGGCTGCTAGCTATGGACACTCGCACCGTTACCAAGAGTCAGCCTACAGCAGCAGCAGCAGCAGCAGCACTGGGACCTTTCCCACTGCCAGCTGGTTGGCTGGCATAATGCAATACTGTACATAACCACTTGTGTCTGAACATTGTTGCCACATGTGCTTCGATATGTCTGCATATCTTTTGCAAACATATCGATGACAGCTTGAATTATGCTGCCATACCGGTTGCACACAGCCATAAGTATGCAATGAGCATATTCTCCGCAAACAAGGCACGCACGCAATCTTTCCACTTCATCTCGCACACTGCGTGATTCAGCAACAATACATAATGGCATACATTGCTCGTGTCCATGATCCTGTTGCAATGACTTGCTGCAGTCTCCAATGCACAGGGTGAACAGCAGTCAGACCGCATGACATATACACCAGCTTTGCTTATTGTAGACTGCCATTAACTACCGCAACCGCATCAGTTTTGAAGAGCATACAATAACGGGTTTCAACCCCTATACACACTGCCAGTGCAGGCAAAAGTTGTAGCAAGCTAGCACCCAATCAGGTACAGCAGGAGGCTAGGCTCCGCGCACATGTGTCACAGGCATTTCCCACACGCAAGTGTAACCTGCTCATCAGCACATGTCATCGGCATCCGTATTCACAGCCGCATCCACAGAAGTAACCGTGCCTGTGTTGGCTGCAGCTGGGGCTGGTGCTGCGCGCTGAGGTGGAGGTTCGGGACCGGCCGGCGTGAATTGGCTGCGCAGCAGCGGCGCAGTCTCTGCTTCAGGTGACGCGGAGGAGTTGACTGTGCGCTTGCACTTGGGACACGACGGCCGCCGCGATATCAACCAAACGTCAATACATGACGTATGATACTCTGCCAACCAACACAAAGTCAGCAGACATGCAACACACTGCTTCAGGCATAGCAACACAACTGCCACACAAACTGTACAGAACACAACTAATGATGCAAGCAAGTTTTATGCAGTCTACTTATGCGTTGCGTTGCAATGACTTGTATTGTGTTGCTCTGCGTTGAGTGTGCTGTTACTCACCATGTTTACACGGCAGCACGCGCAGCTTGTCTCCGTCAGCATACTCTTCCAGGCAGATGGCGCATGTCTCCATGCCAGCGGACGTGAGGGAGCCCGTTCGGTAAATGATGCTGGGAAGGGCTTTGACTTCCGACGCAGACATGCCGAGACTGTCTGAAGAACTGGTGTCCAGCAGTCCGCCGGCACCGCGCCGCCAGCGATTGCGGCGCACGAAGAAGAAGGTCGCGAGCACGGCAGAGACGCAAAGCAGGCCGATGAAGGACACGGCCATGACACTCCATGCTGCGGCGTCATCATCCGGCTGGATGTACGTCACTGTGCCTGGAATGCTTGACAGGTACAGCAACTCCAACCCTGAGCGATTCTCCACGAAAACCGCAGGAATTCGGATGTCTGTTGCTCTTCGAGCAGACACTGCAAGCCACATTTTCCATCAGGGTGTGGAACTTAAGTACAAGTCAACAACCATGCAATTTTGTGGTAGCATTTCGTAGTTGCATAACATAGCTGACATACAATAAGCGGTGCAGAGCTGCACACGTTGCAAAGAAACTAGGCAATGTGCATACCGCCACATAGCCAACGTCCTTGCTTGATATGACAGCCGCTATTCTGAACAACTGACTGCCAACTGCGAACCTTGTTGCCACATGCAATATTTAGTAAAGCAGATTGTGGCTCTAATATTAGTGAGACAGTGTGCGTGTGGGTGCAACTGGGTTTAGCCAACCTGGTGACTGACTGAGGGAGAACCAAAGTCCCACGTGAATGACACACACAAAAAGGCAGTCCGCCTCTTGTCATCTGTCTGATAGGTTTGCCACTATTGACAGCCAGAAATGCTTCGGTGCATGGCTTCAAATAACAATGTAACGTAGTAAAACGCTTTTGCTAGTGGAAGTTAATAATTTGCATGTAACCGCCATACGTGACCATACGACACACAGACTACTGACTAGTAAACTTACAACAATGACTGACAGCTAAGGTGAGATAACTTATCATGCCCTGTATGCTGAACTAACAGGACAGGTAGCTTACTTGTTATGAGCTCGCGCGTGCGCTCATCATTGTAGACGATGGCCGCGGCAGCGCCGGCCAGCTGGGCATTGAGCACTTTGGTCTCAAAAGGGCACTGGCCCCGCACAATAAGGGCGAACCAGGGCAGGGAGGGGTCAAGGGCGGCGGCGGGGGGAGGCGTGAGGGGGCTGCAGGCGTCATTGGGAAGGGCTTCCAGCAGGATGCCCTGTATGCCCTCCAGGGGCACCGGCGCCCCAAAGGCGGCGTCGGCGTCCACGAAGGAGAAGGTGGCGTTGTCCCTCGTGGCCACGAAGATGGTGGAGCCCGCCGGCCGCACCGACAGGTCCCACAGCAGCACCGCCAGCAGCAGAGAGCACGCCGACAGCCTCCCTAGGTTCCCAGCCACCCGCCGCACTACCTCAGCGTCCATCCGACGAAGAGGGCCGGCCTGCTCCCCGCTTACCCGTGCCTCCTCCAGGCTGACACCCACACAGACACAGACAGCACCAAGAAAACCGTTCCTTACAAGCTCTGCAGCACCAGTATCTCCCAATTCCCACACCCAGGCTTCTCCTGCTTGTCCTCTGCTGCCTCCTCTACGACAAGGCCACCGTCACCGCCGCCGCCGCCGCCGCCACACCCTCCGCGGCCATCCACGCGGCACGGCTTAGGTTTGCTGCAAAGAACTCTAATCATCCAATTCTCTTGGCTACAGAGATAAGTCCTTCCCAAGGTTTTCCTTGAAGTGAGCAATGCCTGACAGCAGTTCCGCTGCCTTTTTTCAGCAGGTGCCTCTTTGCATGCTATTGTCCAACGTGAAAGTTTGTCTGATCTGCGATGGGGGGATTGTTTGCGCGAGTTTTCAGCTTTCGGCATCTGGGGCCTGCGGTGGTCGTGTTGTTAACGCGGTGCGACTCTGCGTCGATGAAATCCGTTTAGGGTAAGGGTTGACGTGGAAAGTTCGCCGGCTGATGACGACAGTGGAGTAGCAGTCCACCCTTGCTATACGAATGCAGACTGTGACGCATTCTAGTATAGGGTTAAAGGCTCCTAATTTGGCCCATTTTCGCAGTTTTAAGGTTATTGCGGCCGCGACATAACTTGTTTGGCGGTGAAGTGTATGTGTTTATTGTTCCTTAGGATCTAGGCTACACAGCACTATTTTTATTTTGGATGAGTACATCTTAAGTTATGGGCGCCAAAGTAGGGGTGGTATCGACTGAAAGCTGCCATCAGTTTAGGCCTACTTTGGCCACTTCAGAAACGCCGGTACTGGCGTAGCAGGTAGTGGTGATGGGTGGTACTGGCGAGGTTAAAATCAGGGCCGCAGGCGATTATCTGTGACGCTTGCAGACTATAACACAGGCATATCAAAGCTGATAACAGCGATCAGTTATGGCGGGAAACTGCCGCCATAGCCTCCCGCCAAATTAGTTGTTGTCTGTGAGGTTGTTGGCGGCGTAGTTGTGTAGGGCGCCTTTAGCGGTAACTCTGCAAGAGGCGGCGGCGACAGCAGGTACATGTCATGTAGATTATGAGTGCTATTGTTTGTGTGTGTGTAGTTTGTGTGCATGCATGTGTGCTACGTCTACAGGCATTCCGCAGGTCTGCACATGCATGTAGACAGGGTTGCATGGACTATGTTTATGTACAGAGTGACACTGTATGTATTAACTAGTCTGCTTGCAGGTGTTTCAGGACGCCTTCTTGTTGTCTAGCCTTCTTCGCCCTCCAGCTGGCGCCTGCAGCTCTTGCCTACTCTCGAACATAAGATGGGGGCACCTGCATCCTTGTGGAAAAGTCCTCCGCCAAGTCCCACAAAGGTTCCCCAAGTTGGTTGTGGCACTCTATTGGGTTCTAGACATACCACATCAGCAGAGCTTCCGCCTCCATCCTTGTCTTGTCCCTCTGCTGCCACACAAGGTAGGCCTCGGTATTAGCTGCATGCTGCTCCGCCTGCTTCTCCCTCTCCTTTGCAGACTTCTCATCTTGCTTTTGTGGTGCATGCTTAGCCTTCTGCATGCGCCTGAGTGCAGCAGCTTTCTTTTTGAGCCCATGTGCAGCGGCCTTCTTAATGACAGCTGCTGCTGCCTCCGGCTTCTTCTGTTTGGCCTCCTCATTGCGTGCCGCTGCTTGCTGTTCCTTGGCAACAGCTTTTAATCTCTCCTTTCTTAAAACCTGTGCAATCTCCATGTTGGTCATCAGATGCGCACCGCCGATGTCCGCGCAGCCTCTTCTTGCTCTTCTTCTTGATATTGCTCGCTTGCTGTTGTGCTTGAGTGGTTTGTGCTTACTCTGCTCTTGCTGCTTTGTGGCCCTCCTCTGACTGTGCAGCAGCTTTTTCCAGGTCCATAGCATTCAGGAGATCGTGCATGGCGGGGGGGATGTAAGTGTCTGCAGGTAAGGGTATTTGTCCAACACGTGCTTGTAAAGAGGCCAAAGCCCACACGCTCTGAAGCTGCTGATGATATTGCTGGCGGATAATCCTTCGCGCCATGGCTGCACAAGCAGTTCCAGGAACTTTTCCCTCCCCAGGTCATGGCAGTACCTTGTTTCTTGGCGCTCTCTATACTGTTTGCGATAGACCTCCTTGAAGGGTGGAAAACAACTTACATCTAGCATGTATGCATGCGGTGTGTTGTGTGAGCTGGGAGGATGAGGATGTGTAGCCTCCTTTGCATGGCATACTTGATCATCTCACTGCTGTAACGACTCACATGGCCGTCCACAACAAGCAACACAGGGTTGGCAGGGGACACACCGCCAGGCATCCATTCAACTAGCTTAGCATCTATAGCTCTGTAGTCATCCACGCATTCTCTTTGGCTGCGTACACAGCCTGGGCCATATCGAACTTGCGGTAATCTTTTATTACTCGTTTGCCTTTCAATGTCACGAGAGGGGGGAAGGCATAGCCAGCGCCAGTGACTGCAGCCACGAGGGTGACATAATCTCTGCCTGGTGGCTGCCAAAGCCCACTTGCCACCACTGCACGCCACACAACAGGTGAGCACTGTATTCATCACATCATTTACAGCAGCAGCACAACCAGCATTAGGTGACACTTGCCTTTTGCAAATGACCCTCTGATTTTGAACTACGGTGTCGGGTTCAACTGCTACTTCATCAGTGCTGGTGATTCGGGATGGACCCACTCCCAACTCCTCAACCACCCTCTCAAGCAAGTCGAAGTATTCGTAGACAATATCCCCTTTGAAAAACACAATGTGCGCCTTGTCAAGAGCTTCAGCCTTGCGGGAGCTCAGATTATGTCTCTTCTTAAAAGCGTACCACCACTTGTTGCCAGTTATCCCTGTAACAATTGGGTTCCGACCACTAGGCTATGGTAGCAAAAGACGCTACCATGAGTGAGGTTTGTCGCAGTTTATCTCAAATTGTGATATTCCTCCCCAATTTAACCCACGGGTTCCACATTATCCAATGAAGCACTTACTAGCCCACTTTGCCGTGGTCACGGCCATACCACGACCGGTCCGCCCGCGGCCTTTTGAATTCTGCCAATAAACGGTCATAGCGGACCGAACTGCAGCGGCCATCCTCACCGCGCGACCTGCCATCGCGGCGCGATCGCACGCGGCCATAGGTCAAACTGGCTCGGCGCGTAGGTTGCGAACCTGCGCCAAGCTTAGGGCAAGCCGCCTTAAAAGTTTTTTTTGGGGGCCCTTGGATATGCCTTTATCTCCTACGGGAATTGAACCTGAGACGTCAAGCTCCGTTACCATTGAGCTCCGACTAACAACAATTGGGCTCTGACCACTAGGGTATGGTAGCAAAAGACGCTACCATAAGTGAGGTCTGTTACAATTCATCTCAAATCGTGACAATGCCCCTCCAACAAGCTTATACGTTCATCTCCTATCAGTCTTTTGCCGGCCTCAATGCACACTTGAGTCCACGCCCACACTTGTTGCGAGCCACCACGCACTGTTTCAGGTCAGCTTTTTCCTCAGCAGAGGACAGAGTTGACGCACCAGCATTCCTGCATCAACCACATTACTATTGCACATCAGCAACAGTCTCTAACAATCTCACCACCTAGCACTCTGCTGCTAGCTACTCAATACTCACCTGTAATTGTCAAGTGCAGCGGGGTTGCAGAGGTATCTCCGCAGGGTTGTCGTGGGGATGCCAAGTGCTGGAACAGCATCCCTGAGGGTCATGCAGCCCTGATCTATTGCCTTCATTGCGCGCTGGATGTCTTCCATGCTGGCACCCCAACGTTTGTAGCCTTTCCGACGTGCTGAGCGTGCCGGGGTCTTGTCACACGTTTGCCCCGCGTTGTAAGATATTCAGTTGGTCTGCAATGATGCAAAGGGTGGTCTAAGCAGCAGTGCTGCAATGATGATATGCTGGTGCAAACACACAAGCCACCGACCCTACCACTAGCAGTCACCATAGGGTAGTAGCTACTGGTAAAACACTTGTACTAGCTATAACACTTGCAATGCAACACTTGCAGCCTGCCTCACAATGCAACACATGTAGTGTGCCTTACACTAGCACACCGTGCATGCCACCTCCCCCCTACCTCACCTACTCCTCCACCACTTGCCTACCAGCACCAGCACTTACTGCAACACTTACAAACATCAACCACAATGCTTGCAAACTCACGTGCCCCTCGAATGCCACCCCCCTCCCCGTTTGCCATGCTATCTACCACTCATACGCATATGTGAAAAAATCCTTACGCGTTACCCTTTGCAAGCCCAACATGTGACTTTTGCTATTCACAGTCAGATGGCATGATACTTGATATATACTAGCTCTAAATCTCACTAGAATCACGTGCACAAAAACCCTACACAGTTTGCATTTGATTTGCATAAGCTATTAAAACTCAAAGTTGGGGGTTGGAGGTGGACAACCTCACCCTAACTAAAACAGTGCTTTAAAAATTCAAATCTCGCGCCACACTTGGCCGTTTGACGCAAAACTTGGTTTGCATGTATATCACAACTAGCTGTACCTAGGTTTGAAGTTTGACCGCGATTGGGTAAGGGGTTGGCCAATTAGCCGCAAAAACCCACGTATTGGCCAAATTAGAAGCCTTTACCCTAGCCGTTAGCGTGGGTTGTCGGAAAGGATTTTGCGACTTGGTAATGAAATAATCGGTGTCCCGTATTTAAGTAACCTTGTTATGCTCAGTCAAAGTCTTATAGTTTAACATGTGTCATTTGCTGTGAATAGTTTTCAAGTGCGTAACATGTTAAACATGCCTGCTACATGAGTTTATAAAACTTAATTTAAAATTGCAACATCATACATGTGGAGGCTCAGCAGTACTGCATTAAACTCGAAAGGGAAGATGCATTTATTCTGCAATAAACACAAGTGCAATTGTGCACCACAAACACGGTCAGTCCATGTGATGTTACCTTAACTTGTCATTCGGGATACTATTTTAATCTCTGTCAATACCTTCTTTTCTTCTTTTTGGGGGGCACCACACACAGATAGGCCGCCTTAACAAAGTAAGGGCGCAATGTCTAACGTGACGCTGCAAACAAAACGCGTTAATAGACGCGCTCATACAGTTGCTGCTCTTTAGACTGTTACACATAACAAATAGCGCTTAAAATTAAGTGTATGCTTAGATTTGTAAGCACCGTGCGTAAAGTAAGTGACATGTAAGCACATGCATTTTTGCATAAGCATGCCAATTGACCTTTTAAATCTTTTTGAGTTGATCAAGTGGCATGCTTACATGGGTTGATATTTTTGATTTAACATGCGAGTATCGACCCGTTTTATGATCATCTCGATTATTTTAAGATTATTATCTTAACAGAGCTTTGCATACACATGAATTTGCGGTTTGCAGACAATTGTCTTCTCTCGCACTGATATTAGCTACCAATAATATGCAAGACTGCGGCATCAAACTTGCCAGATGTTAATTGCAACCATATATTTGCAGCTGCAATTGTTCCAAGACTGCAAAACATTTAGATTTCGAGCAGTAGTATTGTAGAGTTTACTCACCTCATTCAAGCAATGTGTCAAGATGTATACTCATTGTTTTTCGATTACAAAATGTAACAAGGGGTAAACCATGATCGTCTTGCTATGGTTTTCATGTAAAATACAATATATAACACGAAATTGTTTCATACATCTCATACAAACTTGCGTATTAACAACCTTTCAAGCATTTTATGTTAAGTTTGACACGATATGCCGCATGATGACACTTAGTCATATCCATATAAAAAAATAGCTAAACACTGTATCTACCGATATATGTCTATGAATGCACACGCGCAATAAAGCATATCATTGATATATTATGCGTTCTTAATGTTCAAATTGACACTATTATCAACGCGCAAGTTGTAAAATTAAATTTACACTTGTTATGGCACGGCTACCGGTAGCTGGTGGTTGGTAAATTCACGGAGCATTGCAATAAACACAAGTGTTGGCTGCAACGCTTCATGAAAGTAGAGCATGTTGTGGATCCCACGTAAAATTTTCTTCACGACAGTCTCGATGATTGACTCGTCTGAGACAGATTGCCGTCCGCGAGCGCGACAGCCAGGTTGCTGGTCACTATTTCCGGCGCAGAGACAGAGAGAACCCGCAGGCCACCACGTGGCAGGCCTCGTCCCCCGGACCAGGCGGCGGCAGCGGAGGCAAAACTACAGCAGGAGGAGGAGCAGGAGGAGAAGGAGGAGGGGGTGGTGGTGGTGGTGGTGGTGGAGGAGGAGCGTGCCTAGACCTACATACGGAGGGGAGAACTAGTGCGGTAAACAGCACTTTGTGTACGGGGGGAGGGGAAGTGGAGAGTAGTGGGATCACAAGCAGGAGGGTGTCGAGCAGGAGGAGTAGGAGGAGAAGGGAGGAGGTGGAGCGCTAGTCGCTGGTTGTGGGGCTGCGGCCGATGGGCGGCCGCCGCAGCCACCACCCACCTGCTCAACAATGACGGCCGCCTCCAGCTGCTGCTGCTCCTCCAGCTCTTGCTGCAGAGACGGCGGCGGCGCAGGAGAAACTGCTAGCATTGTGCGACAGCATTCTAGGGTCAACGTGGCGGAGGCGGAGGCGGAGGCGGAGGGGGAGGGAAACAGGAAGAGAACGCGGAGGACGATAAGCAGGCCAACAAGATGCACAGTACGTAGGAGTTGAAGTGATTACCACCTCCGTGAATAAAACTAGTAGTATCAGCAGCATCTCATCATCATCGGCATGAGTAGCATCAACATTACACAACAATCCAAGCTTTAACCGCTTGTAACCCACGTCAGTGAAGCTAGTGACCTTTGGTTGTGTAGAACAACACCAGTCATAGTT
This sequence comes from Chlorokybus atmophyticus, assembly GCA_009103225.1. Taxonomy (NCBI): domain Eukaryota; kingdom Viridiplantae; phylum Streptophyta; class Chlorokybophyceae; order Chlorokybales; family Chlorokybaceae; genus Chlorokybus; species Chlorokybus atmophyticus. The sequence goes on from RHPI01003369.1 coordinate 442,442, forward strand.
TGAAAGAACACTAGTGTAAGGGTAAGGCCGAGTGATGGCGTGCGACAAAGCGTCAGCAAGTGCTTGCATTTAGGGTTCTTCCCGTCCTGCTTGCAAGAGCCAACTTCAGTTTTCAGTGCGTGCAATCAGCTGTCGCAGCAGCATCGAGTCCAGTTTCATGCTGGCTGGGCGGGAGTGCTGTTCCCTCTGTGCAGGCACGCAGGTGCCGTGCGTGTGCCATTCAGACACAGCATTGACGTGCGTATGTTGGCGAATGTATTTGCTCACGTATATGTCTCAATGAGTTGCGTTTGATGTACGCAAATGCATCCGTAGCAGCACAAAGTATCACAGCAGAAAGTACTACTGCTGGACGGGGGGNGGTGTTGTTAGATACGATGAGAGCCCATATATACACACACGCACACAATAGGAACACATACACGCAAGCAAGCACGCACGCATGCGCGCACGTGCACGCAGTGGATTTGTTTGCTGCACAACTTTTGCTTTGTTGGTGCAGAGTACAGGCTGGTGGCGAAGAAGGGCGAGGGTACCTTCAGCGAAGTGCTCAAGGCTCAGTGCGTCAAGAACGGCAAGTACGTCGCCATCAAGTGCATGAAGAACCACTTCGATTCCCTCGACCAGGCAAGCAAAGCAAGAAAAAGTCAAGTGTGAAGCTAGGTGCACGTCAGAGAGACTCAGTGAGAGTCTCTCACTGTGAGAGACTCTCACTAGGTCATGTGCGAAAGACTCATTTGCCCCTCATGCAGGTGAACAACTTGAGGGAGATACAGGCGCTGAGGAGGTTGTCCCCCCACGCCAATGTGGTGAAGCTTCTTGAGGTGTTGTATGATCAGCCGACGGGGAGGCTGGCGTTGGTGTTTGAGCTGATGGACATGAACGCGTATGAGTTGATACGGGGCCGGAGGCACGGCATTGGTGTTGACCGCGTGCGCGCGTACATGTACCAGCTCATGAAGGCCATGGACCACATGCACCGCCACGGCGTCTTCCACCGCGACATCAAGCCTGAGAACATACTCATCACCGACGAGTGTCTCAAGCTCGCTGATTTTGGATCCTGTCGAGGCATCTACTCCCGCCAGCCCTACACAGAATACATCTCCACAAGGTATGTGTATTCATGCGTATGAGTGCGTGTGCCTGGGCGTGTGCATGCGCGTATGCATCGGCATATGCGCATGCACGCATGTGCACGTGCGCAATCAGTGTGTGCGCGTCCGCAATTGGGCACGTGCACGAGCGTACCTGCAGCCCACATGCACACCCTTGTGTCTGCGTGGGCCTATGATTGAGCGCATTTGTGTCAGACAACCATTACCATCTGACTCTAAATGGTGTCAACAGGTGGTATAGGGCGCCGGAGTGTTTGTTGACAGACGGGTACTACAACTACAAGATGGACATGTGGGGTGTGGGTTGCGTGTTCTTCGAGATAGTGAGCCTGTTCCCTCTTTTCCCGGGCGCGAACGAGCTGGACCAGATTCAGAAGATCCACGCTGTGCTAGGGACACCCCCTCCAGAGCTCCTTTCCAAGATGAAGAGGAGGTCCTCATCCCACATAGACCTCAACTTCCCTCCTAAAGAAGGCACTGGCATCGAGAAGCTCATTCCCCACGCAGACCCCGAGTGCGTGCAACTCATAGCCAAGCTCCTCGCTTACAACCCCGACGAGAGGCTATCTGCAAGACAGGCCCTCAGACACCCTTACTTCAGGGAGCTGAGAGACATTGAGAAGAGGAACAGCAGCGTGACGTGTCGTACTCCCGAGTCTATTGCATCGTCTTCTCTCACGGCTGAAACACCACTCAAAGACTCGCAGCTTTTACCCACTATCGGCCCGTACAAGCACGCGCGCGTGAACAATAACAACAATGTGGATATCGATGATGCGGCGTCGGACGTCACGCACGGGTCATCCATGGTGTTCAACGATGATGTTGGTGGTGGCCACGCGGGCAATGTTGATGACAGCGCCAGCGATGTTGGTGGCGGGGGAGGCGGGTTTGGACTCCCTCCCATCAACAACTCTGTAAATTTGTCTCAACTCAAAGACAAGATGCACGGGACGGGGCGCAAATACACCAACAGCACTAGCAACAACGCCACCGCCCAACGCCACGCCGCGTATGCCTCCCATCACAAGCCGGGAGGAGGCAACAGCACCACCAACAATAACAACAACAATACAAGTATAAATAGCCACAAGGGGAGTAACGCCAAAGCCAGTCACAACAACAGCAAAGGGAGGGACAAAGACAGGGGAGGAGGAGGGGACTGGGCAGCAGGGGAGAGCACGCACGAGAAAGACGCCTACGGGAACCAACGCAAGAAGACCACCGCAAAGTAAATGCTGATCGATGTGCTACTGCCACTTGTGTGTGCGTGTGCACGTACAACGTTTTTTGCTGGTTTGTAGGAAGGTTACGTGATTACTCATGTGGCATTATATCTTTACTGCAGGATGCTTGCTGCATCGGAGACGGGAGGTGGTGGTGGAGGTGGAGGTGGGCGATCGCGTTACGTTAGCCCCTACTCACAGCACTATATTGCGTCACAGCGCGGCGTAGGCGTAACGTGATCGCAGTGGTGGTGGGTGGGTGGGGGGGGGGGGGGGGGGGGGGGGGGGGGGG
>RHPI01003369.1:450067-489313 GCA_009103225.1 Chlorokybus atmophyticus
GGGGCGCCATTGGTCCTTAGCCTGGCACCGCCATCACCGCCGCGTCTGGCTCTCATTGCCATTGCCTACGCGCGCTGCAAGGTGCATGCCACAAATTGACGCTACTGCAATCTCGTCGCCACCGTCTATGAATCAGTCACTACCAAACCCACTGCCGCTGCTTGCACCGTGCAAGCAATTGCACAAGTGCATTGGGCCCCTAGCTAGCCCTATGATGGATACAGTTATATATACTTTGCCAATTGCTTGCGGGCCTGGTTTTGATGTGTGAATACATAAGTAAAGATCTTGCTATCGTTGTTGGGTATGACTAGCAATGCAATGACAACCAACAACCGCTAAGCACAGCCAAGCAAACCTTGTGAAGGTCAGCATAAGTCAGCATAAAGGCAGCACAATTGACATAAGCACCGTGCAGTATTGCTGAGTCAACAACGCTTCAAGCAAAACTCAAAGTAGTGATGCGCTGGCCCCCTCAACGCATCAGATGCAATAGCATCAACGAGAACTTCCGGCTCACCTACACATGTGCCACACCAAGCAAGTTGTCGTGGGGCAAATGAACATGTTAGCCGCTTTTAATATACTTTTAATCCTCATCAAGGTTTCCTGCCTCGCAACGATTGGTTGCATTTGAAAACATGATCCATGGAATGCCACGAGTGCTTGCACTTATATGGATGGGGGGCGTGGAATGGAACACTCCATGCGCTTTGCATGCTGATGAAAAACCCGGTTTGTCATCAGCATGCAGAACGCATGAAGCCTTGTAACTGCAACATACATGAGGGCACTTGTGTGCGGCTGCTTACCGGTATGTCAAACAGGCGCTCATGGTTGCATCGTGCAACTTCCACGGTAACTGAGCTGACTTGCAATACCACAACACATTGATGGTAAACTTGTGCTTCATCAGCAAATGTCACAGTTGTCTTTCAATATGGCCCTCGTCTACATCCTTAACCCAACACATTTGTTGTTTGCACAACGTCGTGCTTGTACGTGTGCACAAGCTGGCAACGCACACGCGATGAACGGCATGCTCCCTACTTACAGTGTTTGTAGTAGATTTGTTAACGGGTGAGAGATCATTGCCATAGATGCGCAGATGTAGAACAGCGGCTTGAATATATGCTAGCTCATTTATACTTCCAATTCCAGCAACAGGTGAATGGGAATTTACTACTACATGTAGTATTATGCACATGCTGCATTGGCACAAGTAAATATGGCAGCAAGTAGCAAGTAGCACATAGACACAGAAAACATATATTGCATAGCGTGCTGTTGTGGTAGTATTGTGCTGCTAACTCTCCTACAATTGCCATACGCCTCTGTTTGCTTATCACGCACTAAACAATGTAGACTGCATAGACGGAATGTTGGCTGTTTAACCATCAAAGGAAAACATGTCTGTATACTTAGCACAATATTTGTATATGTAAAAGGCAGAACTTGCGCATGCCACCTTTGCCCCGCGCCTTTACATCACAGACCACTGCATACAACAGTTGAAACAGATGAAGTCAATCGACCTGCTTGTGTTGCAGAACATTGACATTTGTTACACGACTGTCTAACGCTCGTCTAATGCTACTGTGTGCAAGTGCTCTAGAAGATGCTGTACAGTGTGACAACTACGCCTACGCAGTGCCTGTCTCATGAGTCGTCCTAGTAGCCAAGCTTCTCCTTGACAGTGTCCACGGCGCTGTTGACGGTGTCGGTGACCTTCTCAACCAGTGTCTGCATCGCAGGAAAAGCCAGTAGCGCACATTGATTGACTCGTAACTCGCAGCATCCACATATGCAGGTGTGCACAACGTAAGCAGGAAGTCACAAAAACACGTCCCATACCGGCTGTGGCGCCATCTCATCAGACTTCTGGTTCAGCTTGTCACCGGCCTGGTTCAGCTTATTGCCAGCCGCCTGCGTGGTGTCAGAGGCAGCGCGCTGGGTGTGTTCCTTGGCGTCCTGGGCCTTGTCGCGGGCGTTGTCAGCAGCATTCGACATCGCTGCCTTGGCATCCTCCTGAGTATCAACAACAGTGCAGTCGGTTAATCAGCACTACCTCGTGTCACTGCGGGTCTAATGTAATATGCTCACAACCAAATGATACTGCACACGCACAGACGCCCACGCACGCCTAGGCAGAACACACATACACACTTCGAACTTGTCTACCTACACACAACTGCATGCACACGCACCTTCTTGTTGTGGGCATAGTCGCCCATGGTCTGGAAGGTCTCGCTGGTCTTGTTCTTCACGTCCTGGCCGTCGGTGGAAGCCATCGCCGCTGGGAGAGAGATGAAAGCTAGAAACTGAGCTTGAAAAACGCGTAACTGAAACCCAAGAGCTATCCACAAGAGGCGGTTTGAAGGCTGAACGCTGCAATCAGACTGCTTTGACGCTTGGAGCGCAGCAGGCTGTTTATATATCAGCCGCTGGGCCGCGCTGCCTTTGCGCGTTTGCGTGGCAAATCAGCAGGATAACGCTCGTATCTGAGATAAGACGTGGCACGGAGATTCCGCGCGATACGATGTGCCGCGCAGTGTCAAGATTCATGACATTTGTAAGGGAGAAGCGCCGGTATTGTGACATTCATGGTTGCCGGGTTATAACTTTTGCTACAGGGTGAATTTTACGATGCGGTCGACAGCATGTTGTAGATCGCGTTGAGTGGGTCAAAGGTAATATTCAACCACTTATGATAACTACTCAACGCGATCTACAACATGCTGTTGGTCAAAATTCACAATCGACCACAGTTTTGATAACAAGTGGTGCCTGCAATAACTGTTGTGCAAGGTACTCGGTCACGTCCTTTGGTTAAGCAGGGCAACTGTATTGTGCGACACAGCTAATAACTTTGGCTCTACACTGAATCTGAAGCCTGTGTCAGTGCAGAAGTTGTTTATCTAGATAAGGGGAATGTAGTTACGTTTGGTTAACCTGGTCTCATACTCACGCAAACAGTATACATGATTTACGATATCTTGATTAAGCTGATGATTCTTAATAATAGGTAAGTCACTGCACATAGCGAATATAACTATGTTGTCAAAGTGAAAGTTGTAGTGCTCGATGAGAGGATTTCAAAAAGCCTAAACTTGATAAGCTCATCAACAACTACGGCTAAAAGACCGACTGGCACAAAACAGGGTGCTGCCACATAATGTGCGCTTCTCCCTTAAGGATCTGTGGATTTTCTGTTTCATGCAGCCGTCATGCAGAGACTGGCAACCGCGAATTGCTGAGTTCGCCTGATATATGTCACTGATCCAAATCAGACACAATAAAAATGTTGATATCGCTATCGGTGGTACAGTCTACCCTCAATGTGGTGACCACATTCGTCTGGAGGCATTTAGTCAATGCACAGAGGTGTGGTTCAATTGATGTAATGACGGACACATGTCACTATAACGCATTTATGCTAAATATTGATCATCTGTTATTGCAAAATCAATGTTACCATCTACGCCACACGCTATTAACAAAGCGACTTGTAAATATGCAGAATGATACTTGTGTTTTGCATGCAACGTTGCTGGTTTACAGTAGACAATGAGTGATATGTCTACAATTTGAGCGTTTGCGATACACGTGTGGCCAAATTAGCAACGAACGCGTACGCAACGCCATAACCTCGGACTTTGAGTCCAAGTGAACTGGAGTTCATTTTTGTGACTATCACGCCTAACAGGCAAGGCATGCTCACTCTCAGGCTGCTGTTGACAGCATGATGGTATAGGTGTTCAACTGCTTGGGTGTTGGGAGTATCTAAGTGGTTCGCTGATACAGTCAGTCCTTGTGCTCAGGAGCCCTGGGCAAGATGAATTTTACAAGGCACTTATAACCAGCTTGCACAGAGTTGATCAGTGTACATGCCATCAGCTGGTTGCTGATGCGACATGTGTCACATAAGTGTATTGTGTGTGATACAGTAGTAGTTAATAAGCATGGCTGAAGTGACATGTATCACATGTTAGCATATGCCAGTGGCATATGCTAACATGTGATACATGTCACTTCAACCATGCTCATTAACTACTACTGCCAGTGGCATATGCTAACATATGCTAATACCTCTTAAAGAACCGTATGGCCAAGAGGAGCTGATCTGTCAGCACAGTATGGGCGAAAAGGCATTTATGGCTTTTCAACTCACTTATGGCTAAGTGGGAAGGCAACATGGAGGAGTATAACATGCTAGGCCAGCATGGTATTGGGAGTTCAGCTGGACTCAGCCTTGTGCTTACTTGCTGTGTGTTTGAGGTGCTTGGTTAAACGGTTTGAGGGGCCTTCGTTACCCATCTGTGTGGGGCGTTTCTAAGTATTCTAGCTAGGGTTTGGGGTGTTGACTTTTAAGTTGACGCCTGCACTGAAGAGTAGGCGCCTCCCACTTCCTGCTACTGCTGGTGGAGTAGTTGGTGGTGTTCCTTGACTACTGTTGTTGTGGACCACCCCTGCCTAGCTGGTTCTGCCCTTGTGAATTGCTACGTGTGCATGCATGTGCACGCTGTAGCCTTATACACTGTTGATGTATGTGTATGCCTCTTGTATGTTGAGGGTGTGCATGCACAATAACTTGGCACCTGTGTGCATGTGTGGCCGCATCATTTCAGGGGGATACTGCATGCTCACGCATGAGTGTGCATGCCACTTGCAGACGGCTGTGTTGGTATTGCCGAGTGCTCTGGGTGAACACGGCTTTGGTACTAGCATAAGCGACGGCACTGCGGTATGCACTGGTGCATTGACTGGCACTGAGTGTTTGACACCTCACTAACGTGGTGGTTGTGACAGCATTATCGGCGCTTGCTTGTGTAGTGGGCCTTGGCCGTGTGCACTCTGAGTAATAGTGTACTTATTGCTGTACCTTGTCAAGCAGACTTGGAAGGCAACACTGAGCTAGCCGCTAGGTTGACCTACGAGCAAGCTGATGACCTTGCCGAGTTGCGCGCTGACATAAAGGTGATGAAGCTGCGCCATGTAAACGAGCTGACCAAGATGGCAGCTGTGCATGCCAACAAGTCCATGTTGCCTCTCCTTGAGTTCTTCACATGCATCTTTGATGGGAAGGGCAAGGGCATCGGCATGCTGTTGCGTGACTGGTTGTTCAATGGTAAATGTGCATTGAAAGTCAGTGGCATGTTGCCAACTGACCAAGCCAGAGCGGTGGCCTGGATAGCTTCATACCTGAGAGGGAATAATGCCCGCATGTGGGAGGGGGCGGAATCTCGCCTTTAGGTGAAGGGTATGAACACGGAGACACTGAATGTCTTTAAAGATGCCCTCCTTCATGCATTTGAGGGCATCAATTCTTTATTGAATGCACGTAACAACTTGGCAACATCGCACATGCGTCTCAATTAATCGGTTGAGGAGTTTCACCTGTATTTCTGCATGTTACAGCCCGAGATTGGCACCGACATGTCCCTATGTCAAAGGCGGAGAAATTATAAATGGATAAGTTTAAGCGTTCGCTGCCTGCAAATGTGCAAGAGCAGTTGATCTTTACGCCCGGTGTACATGGGCTTGAAGCATACATAAATCAAGACTTTGACGTAATGGTAAAAATAGCTATTGAGTATGACAATCAGCAGCACATAATTGCTTAAAACCAACAAGCTGGCTATGAATGAACGCCCTACCACTTCTGCCAAGGCTGAAAAGCCCTTTATAGCATGTGGCTAGGGGCAAGAACAAGGTCAAAGGCAAGAAGCCTTATGAGGTCAATACAAGAGGCCTCGAACTGCTGCCGAGGTCATGAATATCCCCATCAATGTTAAAAACAAGAGGTTCAAGGCAGGGGAGTGTCTCAAGTGTGGATAGGAGGGGCACAGAATGGCGGCTCGCCTCAACCTAGCACAGACCAATGACACCGCATAGGGGTGCAGGGTGGAGAGCTGTGAAGACTTGGACGCGACACCCACAGCTAGTGCTGTTACTTCCGGTACTTTGCTACTCTGCTATTGTACATAAGATTAACAGCAAGACACTTGCCATGTTTTGTAATGGATGTATGTTGTCTACCTGCAATGCTGCATTGTATGACAATGATCTGAGTGTGCCTGTCAGTAGTGATTTTTCCATGCATGATTGTGCTAGAAAACAAGTTTTGTTGAATGCGCCTGCTGACAAGCTAGTCAGTTGTTTTTTTGATGGACTATGGGGTGCAAGATTGAGTGTGAAAGTGCTCACAACACCATCGCGTGTGTAGCTGTACCCAAAGTCAGAGATCCTTACGCGCAATACTTGAAGAGCATGCAAGTAATACACGAGGTTTACAGGGGTGCATAAGCGCCATAGTCTATGCGGGTCACATATGATCCTCCAGTTCTTCACCGCGTAAGTGAGTTGGACTTGACATGGTTGTTTACAGCAACTGTGGCAAAGAAGCCAGTCATTTAGATGATTGACACTGGCACGCCGGAGAACTTTATCAGTAAACTTCTGGTGCAACGTCTTAATACACATGTTAATGCATGCAATGAGCAAGTTGCATCACTGGACAAACATTCTATACGGGTGCGTGGGACAGTAAGATTGTCACTGCTTGTGCAAGGGTATCATGCTTAAATCCGGTTCTTGGTAATCCCAATGGAAATGCCAGGGTGGATGTTAACTTTAGCAACCAATGGGAGAGAATAATGGGCTTGCGCACTGACGCTGACACTCAGTTGTGTAGCGTGAGGACAAGAGGAGGCAGAGTGGTGACAAAGGCAAATGGGAGAGAGCACTTACCTATCATTGTCTCTCAAAATTTTTTGATGTCTCAACACTCTTGTGGAGTGCTATGCAGGTGAAGTAAAGAGAAGTCGAGCGAGGAGCTACCCCACTGCCAATGCTTGTGCGAGAGGGCCACGCCACCACTAAGGGAGACAACTCAACACCTAGTACGCCAACTGTTAGTACAGTGGATGCTGCAATGCATGCAATCTTTGATGAGTACGCTGATGTATTTAAGGATGAGTTGCTTGATTTGTCATCTGAGAGGGAAGTGTGGCATACTATCCCTCTATTTTAAGATACACAACCTTCATTTAGACCAGTCTACAGGCTGAGCCCTACACAGCATGTCGACATGGAAGGGCAAATCAAGGTATTGCTAATAAAGGGGTTGATCAAGCCAAGCAGCTCTCCCTTTGGTGCACCTATCCTCTTTGTTTAAGCTCCGCATGTGTGTGGACTACCGTGCCTTGAACAAGCTTACCAACAAAAACAGGTACCCATTGCTGAAAAATGATGAACTGTTAGATCAGCCTGGTGCAACTGTGTTCGAAACGTTAGATTTTGTGTGGGGTTACCATTAGATTTGCATAACACTGGAAGATGTGCCAAAGACAGCGTTTAGAGCACCTGTTGGCCACTTCCAGTACAAGGTGTTATCGTTTGGATTACTAATGCTCTAGCCACATATCAAGCAATGATGAACCAGGTGGTCTAAAAACTTGTTGGTAAGATAGTGCTTGTAGTCTTGGATGATGTCTTGGTGTTCATCAAGGATGAGGCTTCGCATGTCGCGCATGTGCGCTAGGTGTTGCAACATTGCGCGAGCACAAGTTCTATGCTGTTATGAAAAAGTGTGAGTTTAAAAAGTCTGAGTTGGCCTTCCCGGGATATGTGATCAGCAAGGATGGCATCCGTGTTGATCCCAAAACGGCATTCGCGGTTCAGGATTGGCGAGTGCCTGATAATGTATATGAATTACGTTCTTTCCTTGGGCTGTGCAACTACTTCTGCAAGCTCATATTAGGGTACTCTGGTAAAGTAGCCCCTCTTACTGATTTGACCAAGAAAATAGTCAAGTGGGCATCGGCACAAAGACAACAAATAGCCTTTAAGTCTGTCGAAGAGGCTTTGATGCAAGCGCCTGTGTTGAGGTTGCATGACTTTAGGCAGCCCTGTGAAGTTGTGAGTGATGCATCCGCAATTGGCACTTGTGCAATATTGTTACAGGATGGTCACCGTCTTGCATACCTAAGCAAGAAATTCTGTCATGCTGAGAAGAACTACACTACTACAGAGCTCTTGGGATTTTTGCATGCGCTCACGGCGTGGCGCGGTACTTGAAGGGGGTGGAAGGCGGTTTTAAAGTAATAACCAATTACACCCCAATCATTTTCAGACCCAACAAACTCTTTCATGAAGACGAGCTAGGTGGGTTGAATATCTGTCTCGTTTCGATTTCATTTGAGTTACTGGCCTGAAAGAGTAAACATGGCAATCCTCTCAGCCGCTCGCCACTGTTGTTTGGCGGCAATGACGAGGGCACACGGGATCTGTCTGCAAGTGCATACCCCAAGAAAGGGAGCACAACCCTAATAATGGGAGCAACGAGCAGATCTCAGGCACAGAGTCTGTCTTGGTCACAATTGACCAACACATCTAAACATGATATGTCGCGGACTCATGCCCGGTCTAGTGAGGAGATGTTGGTCGACCAGGAAGGCATGGTGACTGAAGAGCCAGACCCTGAGGGGGAGGACCTTGATAACTAGTCAATTAGCACGGCTGTGGAAGTTGATGCACCTGATATGCTGAAGCAATTGTCTCAAGCATACTTGACATATCCCTGGTTCTTTACCTTGCTGAGACAAGCTGCAATGGACTTAATGTGCCGTAATGGTTCGTGGTACAACAAAGGGAAACTGGTTGTGCCTGACATGGGGTTAGGGTTAGGGTTAGGGTTAGGTTAAGTCCAAGCATTTTCTCAAGTACCTGCTAAGGACTTCACTACTGACATGCATTCATGTTTGGAGCATGCTAAGCTGTGCATTAAATCTGCACAGGACAAGGCTTAGATGTATGCTGATCAGCATCGCAAGCCTGATGAGGGTCTCAAGGTTGGGGACTATGTGTTTGTGAGCTAAAAGAAGAAGGTGAAGTTGGAGACAACACCCCCTTCAAGCTGATGCTCAGATGGTTGGGACCATTTGAGGTAATTGCAGCTGTTATTGACAGAGCTTTTCGCCTGAAACTGCATGCAAGCATGAGAATACATGATGTGTTCCATGTGTCACTGCTAAGACCGTACAGAAGTGATGGTGCAATGCAGCCTCCTCCTTTGATTGAGGTTGAAGGTAAAGAAGAGTATGAGGTTGAGGCCATACTCGGCAAGCGGTTCAAAAAGTATAAAACTACCTTTCGAAACCGAGTACTGGATAAAATGGCATGGTTATGGTGCAGAGCATAACCTTTGGGAGCTAAGGCAAACATGTCCAACTGTGCAGTCATAATAGCTGAGTTTGAGAAAGGACTCAAATCCACAGGGGCCACTTGAAGGGGCAACACACAGTGCTCTGCTTAATACTATCAAACATGTGCACATGTCACACACAAGCGGCCTATAACTGGTGAACACAATCGAATGATCCCTACTTCACGTTGCTACTTAGCCTTTATACCACTTGCTGCTCTGCCGATCTGAAACATATGATGTCTAATTCTATTTCAGATATAAATGTCTTGTCATGTCCTGACCTATTAGCACTGCCTGATTGTGTCTAAACATAGGACATGTCCTATCACATAACATGAACCTCGGGATTATCAAACCCATAATTGTCAAACATATGACAACGGACTTTAAGTCATGAGATGCCACATGCATTTCTGTGCTTATCTATATATGTTATACCGATAAACTGCCTATATGTATAGGCTTTTCAATCAGCAGAGCGCACACAGCAGCGCAGCGACAGCAGTGTGCTGCATGCCATGCATGGAACTACATGCTGCGCGCCAATGGGCGCAAACCTAACGATGGCCGCAGCAATGCAGTTGCGGCCGACGACAGACGGCGGGAGGAGGGAGGGGGAGTCCAAATCCTGCTGCTCATGTGACCGCTGGTGCTGCTGCAAATGGCCGCTAACCAGGTGGCGCTGGTGCAGGTAATCACGATTGCAACGTGTGCATGCATGACTGTCAGGGGGGCGTAGATGTAGGTGTAGGAGTAGAGTAGGTAGCCCGATGGTCAAGTATGTAGTAACGAGGCGAGTGTATTTTGCAGAGTGTTGCATGCGTTGTGTGATCTAAATGGGCAAACCTCTCGCATTTTCTATTCAAACGCAATAAGCCACATCAGCAACAGTACAAGAAACAAGGGCACTACAATTACTTGGGCTAGGGCCTACTCAAATTTGAAGCATTGCTTAAGTGCGGATGATGTGGGCAGGGGCGGGGGCGGGGGCGGGGGCGGGGGCGGGATGATTAAACCAGCAGGGCAGGGGATGGACAATGAAGTGCGGGCAAGCAGACCTGTGCACATGGTTGCCAGAGTCAGACGTTGTGTGTCTTCAACGTTTGACAGCAACAACAGCAGCCATGGGGTGAAGGTGTGGCGAAGGGGAGTGCTGTGTTGTGCAGTGCGGATGAAGCGGCTATGGCGGCCGACCATGCTGTTGTAGTGGTTATGCGCGGGGCATGGTAAGACTCGTAGGGCTTTTGTGAGTCAAGGCATGGCTGCAGGCCATGATGGATATCGGTGTCGATCACTGTCATATCCCACTCGACTACAAAAGCCTTGATACTTTTATGGTCGACTTGTGGTAATTTAATGTACCTTCCCGTTACATTCTCCCCCACTTAAGAACGCTAACGTCCTTGGCAGCTGCCCACGCTCAGCTGGGGAATCATTCCAGGGGTTTGTTTGGATCGGTGACCGGCCCCACAGCCATGGACTGGCCAATATAGGCCCATACCGGTCAACGCGCGCATAGCGCGCCGCTGCCCTGTGGGGCCAGCTGGCCCCACAGGTCGCATTTGTCGGGTCGAGGGGAGTCGAGGGTCACGCTGTCTCGGACAGCTGCATGGACAGCCATGCTGTGCTGGACCTGCTGCTGCGCCACCTGTGTAACGCGTAGCAAAAACAGAAAGATGACCTCCACCCTCATGGTGACAAGTGCTTCGTGCAGCTAGTGTGCTGCTGCTGGGTAGTACGGGCAGATGGAGTCGGTGTTCTCCCTGCGAACATGCTGTGCTGTAGCATACAACATCAACAAGCCACTACGATAGGTAGTGCTGTTTACACAGTTCTTTGCGTGAGTGGAAGAGAAATTACATTGTTAAGTAAGGTGAATGAGCAAGCAACACGTGGATGCTATGCCCTGACTGATGCCAACAAGCACACCGCAACCAAGTACACAAAGCTCACAGCGAGGACAAGCACAGTGCACAAGAACATGCACAGGCTCTCACACGGTGAAAGGATTCTTGGGAACCAGGACGGTGTGTTTCGTAGTTCAAGTCGCTTCACAAGCTCTTAGCTTTCTCACTTACAGTGTCACCAGCTGATCCGGTGAACACTGTGCCTACTTATACAAGTCAACTCATGACTGTCCAGAACATAAGCTAACGGTCATATCGAGGCTATTTTCACAGGAAATTACCACTCGATATAGAACCTGACTTATAACTGAACTCACAACTGAACAGCTACGCGCGGTGCCTATGTAGGCTATGGCCATGAGCTACTCTAGAGACATGGCCTAGCTACTGGTCAGAGACGCGCGCGGGTTGCCATGCTGGTAAGCCGGGCGAGGGTCTCGCTGTAGGCATGCCCGATGATGACTGGCATGCTTGGGCGATAGGCATGACAGCTGTCGGGTCGAGGGGAGTCGAGGGTCACGCTGTCTCGGACAGCTGCATGGACAGCCATGCTGTGCTGGACCTGCTGCTGCGCCACCTGTGTAACGCGTAGCAAAAACAGAAAGATGACCTCCACCCTCATGGTGACAAGTGCTTCGTGCAGCTGGTGTGCTGCTGCTGGGTAGTACGGGCAGATGGAGTCGGTGTTCTCCCTGCGAACATGCTGTGCTGTAGCATACAACATTAACAAGCCACCACCCCTGGGGCTCTGGGGAAGGTTTCAGCTCCAGAGCTCAGCTGCTAACGCAAGTGAGGAGGGCCGTTGTACGGCAATCGTCGCACCAATACTCCTCCATAGGTATCGTGTCCAAAGGTGGCTCCAGGCAGTAGCAATGTAGGCCCTTGTTGCAGCCTTCGCAGAGCATCATGAGTGCGTCGTCGCCGGCGCTGCCGCAGTGTTCACAGCGTGTGCTGCGCGCGGGACGAGGGTGCTGAATACGCCTGAAGCCGGTTACGTAAGGGAGGTGACATGGCGCACAGTTCACCATGTTGTCCTTCAACCTTTCTCCATTTTTACCAAGGAGGTCCAGCACCCCTGTGGGGTACACTTTGAGTACCTTGTAGACGGTGCGGCCTACGGAGGTGTCCAGCGTGTCTTTGGTAACTGCCATGCGATAGGCAAAGTCCCCCGCTTGGAACCGCCGTTGGCGCTCCTTGTAGAAGCCGCTGCGTACGCGCTCGTAGCGCAGCGTGTCGCGATGCTGCGCGATGCGCAGGTTGTTGAAGGCCATGGGGACGGTGCGCTCGAAAAGCGCGGCGCGCGCGGTGATGTCGTGGTGCATCCAGTCAGGGTCGTCGAGGTTGTTCACGACGCGATCCACCTCCTGCTGCGCATGGAAGGGGAGCAATGGTGGTCGCCCGAACAGCAGGTAGTACGGGCTGTACTCCCGCAGAGCCGCCTGCTTTGACAATCGATATCCAAGGGCCACCCACGGGAGTGGGCATCCCAAGTGTTCTTCTCGTACTCCAGCACGTATTTGCGGAGTGCCTTCTTGATGGTCTGTACGGTACGCTCGGCGAGGCCGTCGGCTTGAGGGTGATCACGTGAGGTACGGCGATGGTCGATGTAACATTTGTCCAAGAGGGTGTCGAATTCCCCTTTGAACTCAGTACCTTGGTCAGTGATGACCTCGGCGCAACTGCCAAATCGGCTGAGAACGTGAGAGAGGAAGGCTTGAGACACCCCCCTGCTGCTCTTGTCGGGTAATGGCACCAGCTCCACCCATTTGGAGAAGTGCTCGATCATGACCAGGATGTAACGGTTGCCACGTGCTGAGGGTGCCAAGTCCCCCAAGATGTCGAGTCCCCATCGGTAAAAGAGACCGGAGATGGGAAGTGGGTGCAAGGTGGCGCTACGCGTGTTGAGGCTGGTGCGCACCATGTCACACTGCTGGCAGTGGCTGACGAACCTTTGCACCTGTTTTGTTAATCCATACCACCAATGTTGTGCCCTCATTAGGCTGACTGTACGCTTGACACCGAAGTGTCCAAGCTCAATGTGGAGGGAAGTGATGATGCCCTCGCGCGTGACTGGTGTCGGCACTTCCTTGTTTTTGTCGTGGAAGCGGCGATACAGCTTGTTACCTGCGCATCGATAGTGACGGGTGCGTTGGTTGACCCGGTCCTTCTCTCGAGCGCTCATGCCGGAGGGAAGCTGGCCACTTTGAAGAAAGGAGAGTAATGGCTTGTCATGCCATATGTCCTGCCTGGTGTCGGGGGGCGCCAGCTCTGTGTCATCGACGTCAATGTCGGCTGCGTGGGCGTCTCCCAAGGGTGTGGTTGCCGCAGGGTCGGTAGACTCAAGGGCAGGAATCGCCTCTACCGCTGCTGAGGCCGTGGTGTTGGTCTTGCGCCCTGAGCGCAACGCGGCAGCAGCAAACATGGCTGCCACGGTGGGGGCTGTTGCTGCAGGGATGAGCTCATGCCGCGCTCCAGTTGCGTCGTTGGTGCTGAGGTGAGGGTTGCGACTGAGGTCATCGGCGTCTTGATTGGTGAGGCCAGCGCGGTGGTCAATCTCAAAGTCGTATTCCTGCAACAGCAGGGCCCATCGAGCAAGTTTCTCTGTCAGATGTTGGTTGGTCATCAGCCACTTGAGGGGCTTATGATCGGTGATCAGTTGGAACTGTCGACCAAAAAGGAAAGGTCGGAAGAAGGACATGGCCCACACTGCAGCGAGGCACTCCCCTTCGTAGCTGCTGTAGTTGGCCTCGGCGCTGTTGTTGCTTCGGCTGGCGTATGACACCACTCGCTCCTTCTTGTTCTCATCGTGCTGCACCAGCACCGCTCCCATCCCCAGCTTGCTCCAATCGGTGTGAAGAATGAAAGGCTTGGCGTAGTCCGGACGTTGAAGGATGGGAGCGCTGGTGAGTCTGCTCTTCAGCTTCTCAAAGGCCTGCTGTTGCGGCTCCTTCCATGCAAACTCCACCTCCTTCTTCAGTAGCTCGTTGAGGGGCCTTGCGATCTTCGCGAAGTCCTTCACAAACCGGCGATAGTAGTTGGCAAGTCCCAAGAAAGCGCGCAGGCGTGTGAGGTCTGTCGGGGCAGGGATAGCTGCCAGAGCCTCTATTTTTGCCTGCTGCACATACACACCATGGGGCACAATCATGTGCCCTAAGTACGGCACCTTGTGGGTGAAGAAGGTACACTTGTCGGGGTGTACGGTCATCCCCACTCCCTTGAGTCGTTCCAGCACCGCTTCGATGTGCTGAAGATGCTCCTCGTTGCTGCGGTTGAAGATGAGGATGTCATCGATGTAGCACCGCGCGCAGTCCAGCCCCTTCAAGGCTTTGTCCATGACGCGTTGAAACTTGGCGGGGGCATTCTTTAGCCCGAACGGCATTACCTTCCATTGGTACAACTGTCGGTTGCCCCAGAAGGAGGTCTTGTGCTTGTCCTCGTCCTTGATGGCGATTTGGTTGTACCCCTGACGCATGTCCAGGATGCTGAAGACTGTGCAGTCTCCCACATCATCAAAAATACCCTCTGCTGTGGGCATGGGGTACCGGTCTTGCTTGGTCTTGTTGTTGAGGGGGCGATAGTCGCCACACATGCGTCGCTCTGTCCAGTTGCCTGCTGAATTCTTCTTCAGTGGCATGACGGTTGCTGCTGCGAAGTCCGATGTGGACTCATCGATAAGGCCTGCATCCAGCAGCGCCTTACATCTCTGTTCCACCAAGTCTTCTTCCATCTTGGAGAGCCTGTATTGTCGTCGGAACACCGGCTCAGTGTCCACCAGCTCGATGTCCATCTGGTACACTGAGCATGTACCCAATTCCTTCACATTGAAACTGAATTGGCTCCTCCATTTGCTGACGAGAGCCTTGTTGAGAAGCAAGCATGCAAGTGAAGAGGGCAAGCAATGACACACAGGAGAAGGCAACACACTTCCCAACTTATTACCAACAGACCGCGGGGTTATATACCCGCCAGTCAGTACACAGTTTGTACACACTGCTGGTCTACATGCAACAGCGTCCGATATACTGAACCATATCCTACGCTGTAAGATGTGCCACGTAGCTAACTTGATAAGCTTTGTAACAAGCTATGCCACGTCCTATAAGACTGAGTATCCTAGGAGATATGACGATTCTCCTAGGACCCTTCTCTGCAGTCCGCGCCAGGACCTTCATGTCCGGAGTCTTCGAGGTCCTCCCATCGAGGTCCCTTCTCTTCTCTCTTGTATGCAGGGCAGGCTGACCGGATGTAGGAATATCTTCAACACTCCCACGCGGGCAGCTTGGCCTCCAACGCTTGGTCTTCTTTCACCTAAGCACATATGCCGAGTCCCTTGCAACATGCCTTGAACTTCAGCGGTGACAGTGGCTTCGTCATGAAGTCCGCGAGCATGTCTTCCGTATTGCAATATTGGAACTCAACCTCCTTGCGTGTGACTCTGTCTCGCACAAAGTGATGCATGACATCAATGTGCTTTGTCCTTGTCGAGGCGATGGGGTGCTTCAGCAACTTAATGGCGCCTTGGTTGTCGCAGTTGATCGTGATGCACGCCATCGGGTGCTCCAGATCTGCCATCAGCTTGCGAAGCCATAACGCCTCCTTTACTGCAGCCGATGCTGCCATGTACTCCGCTTCCGAAGTAGATGCTGCTGTTGTAGGTTGCAGCCTACTGTTCCAGCTCACCACGCTTCCATTCAACTTGAAGACGTACGCCGTGGTGGACCTCCTGCTATCGAGGTCACCTGCAAAGTCTGCGTCGCAATAGCCCTCCATCTCTGTGCTTCCGCAACCAAACTTGATGCCAACACTTGCGCTTCCAGCCACGTAGCGCAATACTCCCTTCGCTGCACGCCAGTGCTCCATGCTTGGTGCAGACATGTAGCGCGCAAGCACTCCAACTGCATGTGCGATGTCGGGTCTTGTGCACACTGCTAGGTAGAGCATACTCCCAACAAGCTCACCATAGGGATACTGAGCCTTGTCGAGTACTTCCTCATCTTTCGCTTTGACGAGGTTGGTGCCGAGTGCCAATGGAGTAGACTTGGTCTTTGCTTCGTTGAGTCCGAACTTGGTGACAAGTTGCTTCACCATCTGCTCTTGGCTGATCTTGATTGTGCGTGCTGCTCTGTCACGCTCTATCACCATGCCAAGAAATAACTTGACCTCTCCAAGGTCGCGTACTGCGAATGCTTGCTGCAATCCGTGCTTCGTTTGCTTCAGGTCTTCAACTTGCTTGGCCGTGACGATGATGTCGTCCGCATACACGAGCAAGTAAACCTTCTTCTCTTCATGGATGAAGAGCCCCGGATCCTCTGAGGATGCTTTGTAGCTGAGTTTCTCCAACTCTTTCGTGAGGCGAATGTGCCACACACGTGGTGCTTGTCGCAGCCCATACAAAGCCTTGATCAACTTGCAAGCCATGCCTGGCTCCCCTTCTGCGTAGCCTGGTGGTTGCTTGGTGTAGATCTCTTCCTCCAGCTCTCCGTAAAGGAAAGCAGTCTTCACATCAAGGTGGTGACACTCGAGGTCTTCAGCAGCAACCATGGCGATCAATGTGCGGAAGGTTGCATGCTTACTTGCAGGTGCAAACACTTCATTGAAATCCACACCTTCTTGTTGCAAAAATCCCTTTGCCACCAACCTTGCCTTGTAGCGCTCGATGTTGCCTTGACCATCACGCTTCACCTTGAACACCCACTTGACCGGAATGGGCTTCACACCTTGCGGGGGCTTCTCCAATACCCATGTGTTGTTGGCATGGAGTGATGCAATCTCATCATCCATAGCTCGCTGCCATTGTTCTGCATCTGGTGCTCGCAATGCCTCCTCGTAGGTGCTTGGTTCTTCACTCTCGTCATTGTGCACACTAGCGATGTGTGCCTTGTAGAAGTCAGGTGCTTGTCTTTCCCTCACTGGGTAGCGTCGAGCTTGCTCCTGCTGCTTCTGCTTCTCGCCTGCTACAGATGAGCCCTGCTCTTTATTGATGACTGATGCCTCGCCTTCAACCTCTTCTCTGCTTGAAAGCTCTTCAGGTTGTGCTTTGTCATCTTCATCTTGAGGGTAGAAACCTTCTTCAGCTTCAACTTGTGATGAGCCTTCGTGGAACACGACTTCTCTGCTCACCACAATCTTGCGCGTGTCCTCCAGTAGGACCTTGTACGCCTTTGAGCCTGGTTCGTAGCCAACGAAGATGCCCTTCTTGCTGACCGGCTCCAACTTGTGTCGCAATTGACTTGGCACAAGTGCATATGCCACACATCCGAACACACGCATGCCACTCACATCTGGCGCTTCACCGTAAAAGAGCTCCCACGGAGTCTTTTGCTCAGAGCTTATCGGTGAACGGTTGCGGATGTAGTTGGCAGTGAGAACGGCCTCTTTCCACAGACTGTCCTCCAACTTGGTGTCATTGAGCATGGCTCGAACACGCTCCAACAACGTTCGGTTGAGACGTTCAACTGCTCCATTCTGTTGCGGAGTGTATGGTGCTGTTGTCTCATGCCGTATACCTTTGCTGGCGAAGAACTCTTTGAGCTGGGCGTTGATGTACTCCCCTCCTCGATCACTTCTCATTGCTTTCATCTTCTTGCCCGATTGAATCTCAAGCAATGCAATGACTGTACGCACAGCTCCAGCGACTTCTGACTTTTGAATTAAAGGGAAGACGATGGAAAGCTTGCTGTAGTCGTCGAGGAATGTTGCAAAGTACCTTACCCCTCCTTTCACCACAATGCGCATAGGCCCGCAAACGTCCATGTGCACAAGCTCGCAGGGATGTTTGCTACTTGAAGAAGTTCATGAGAACGGCATGTGATGCTGCTTGGCCAACACACAGGGATCACAGAGCGTAGTTGAAGACGCTTGAAAATCTTCCTTGCTCCCAGTAATGCCCTTCACCATGTCTTCAGCGACCAGGCGTGTGAGGTTGCTGTAGCCCAAATGCCCGAACCTTCGATGCCAAAGCTCAGCCGTCTCCTTCTCCTTCACAATCATGGCCTTGCTGCCATGAGTCTGCTCCACAATGTAGAGCCCTCCTCGTTGGGTGCCGACCATGTACTCGACCCCATCCATGCGTACGGAGCAGCGTCCCTCCCGGATCACTATCTCAGCTCCCACGCGCTCAGCAACTCTCACAGAAAACAAGCTTGCAGCAGCTCCAGGTACGTGCAATACTTCACGCAGTAGAACCTCTCTCTCACCATCACCAATCTTGCATTGAAGCCTCATTTCACCAACTCCTATTGCTTCCAACTCGTGACCACTAAAGCCTTCCACCTTCCTTGTGGTTGACATCTTCCTGTAGTTCTCCATCACCTCCTTGTGCGGTGTGAGATGCTGGTCACAGCCTGAGTCAATTGCCCATGAAGTTGTATCAAACTTCCTTGAGGCAGTAAATGCAACACCCTTTTCTTTGCGTTGAGCGTTGCTACTGGTGCCTGCTTCAGATTGCTCTCGTTGGCGCTTACGACAATCCTTTGAGATATGTCCTTTAATACCACAATAGTGGCATGTGAGATTCTTGAACTTTGAGTTGCTGCCTTTCGCCTTGTTCTTGTCTTCATAGGTGCTTAATCTCTTGTATTTGTCTCGTGTGTAGAAGGCCACAGCGTCCGCTTGCTCTTCCTTCTTTGAGACGCGTTGCTCCACAGTGAGCAACTTGGGTAGCACATCGTCTAGGGTTAGCTCCGATGACGATGTCTCGAGCAGAGTAGCGACAACTTCGTACTCTAATGGCAGTCCTGCAACAATCGCCAATACGACCTCCGTCTCTTCCATCTTGTGGCCGACGTTGATGAGATCCGCCCACAGCTCTCCCGCACGTGCAACATACTTTGTGACCGGCTCGGCCATCTCTTTATGAAGCGCGCTTAGCTGCTTGCGTAATTGTATCTTTCTGGCGCTGTTCTTGGCTTGAAATACGGCTGCAAGCTTCTCCCAAGCTTGTCTGCCATCTTCACATGCTGTGAGCATGGGAAAGTGATGTGGCTTGCAGTTAAGCACCATCAAGGAATGTGCTTCAACTGAGTGTTCAAGCCAGATGCTTCCTTCTCCTGCTCTTGGTGCAGATGCCTTCGGGTCAACATACTTCCACATCTTCTTGTGGATAAGTAGTGCCTTCATCTCTACGCACCAAGTGCTGTAGTTGTTTGTGTCCAGCTTTGTGATCAGCTCTTTATCGTAGCTCGCCTCTATCTTTTCCGCGCCTGCTTTCTTCTTGCAGTTAGCACTTGAGACTTGCTTTGATAATCTTCACGTGTTGTGACTTGAGTGACTTTGCTGACTTCAGTATCTTGAATCTACACTTCACTCTTGAGTGACTTCAATGACTTCGGTCTTGAATGACTTTGGTCTTCACTTCACTCTTCAGCGCCTTCAGTCTTGAGTAACTTCGGTCTTCTCTTCACTCTTCAGTCTTGAGTGATTTCGATCTTCACTTCAATGCACTTTGTCACTTTCTTTTTTTTTTTTCACTTCACTTTCTTTCTCTTTCTCACACTCTTCACGCGTAGTGTGGGCCCATAACCTGTTGAGAAGCAAGCATGCAAGTGAAGAGGGCAAGCAATGACACACAAGAGAAGGCAACACACTTCCCAATTTATTACCAACAGACCGCGGGGTTATATACCCGCCAGTCAGTACACAGTTTGTACACACTGCTGGTCTACATGCAACAGCGTCCGATATACTGAACCATATCCTACGCTGTAAGATGTGCCACGTAGCTAACTTGATAAGCTTTGTAACAAGCTATGCCACGTTCTATAAGACTGAGTATCCTAGGAGATATGACACTTCTCCTAGGACCCTTCTCTGCAGTCCGCGCCAGGACCTTCATGTCCGGAGTCTTCGAGGTCCTCCCATCGAGGTCCCTTCTCTTCTCTCTTGTATGCAGGGCAGGCTGACCGGATGTAGGAATATCTTCAACAAGCCTCCAGCTTCTCGCGAGTGTCTTCTGTGGCCAACGGGCCAATGGCATGGTCCCAGGAGGTTGCACTGGCAACCACAGGAATGTCCTCCACTGTCACTGCTGCTTGCTCCTCCATGTGGATCACCTCGAGGGCTGTGTGAGCTGCCTTGGTGTCGGCCACGCGATCAGCCCACCCCCCAGCCAAGTGTTCGAGATCCTCGAAGGACACGTGGCGGTCCTGTAACGCGAAGCTCAGCTCCAGCAGCCATACCATGCTGTTTTGGTTCATGGCGCGACCAAGCAGCTGGCATTGCTGACTGTCCGTCAGCGATGAGCCCGTGACGCTGTTGGGGAAGAATCCCATGGCGCGTTCACGTTCGCGTGCGTTGGGTTCTTCCAGCCTGTTGGTGGTCGCATCGAACACCATCCCGTCACCACCGTTCCGAAATGCGTAGGAGCCCGGGTAGGACACCAATGTTGGGAGTGCGCGACGGGGCTGACCGGGCTGATTGCACGGGTAGAAGTGGTTGTGGTCATGACGCAGGACAGGTTGTGCTGTGCGGCCGGGGTCAAGGATATCGTCGACCAGCAGGTTGCGCAGCCGAGCGCTGCATGTGTATTCGGCGGTCATGAGTTCCTCCACGGTGGCCAAGTTTGTCCATTTGGCACGTACACGATGTGCGCGCGAGCCATGTCGTGCCGCGTTCACCTTGAGTGGGTGCCCCAGAATGGAGCAAACTTGTCGGTAGCTGGCCACGTGCGGACGCTTGTCGTCCTCTAAATGCACATTTTCGACGGCGTACCCCAGGGGTCTGGAGATCTGGTGGTGTTGAAGGAGGTGGATGATTCTCATCAGCTCCCAGAACAGCCCGGAGCGAGGTTTTTCGAGGCCTTGCCCCTTGCCTGCCCTGGAGTGCCCTTGACATTCCCATCCAGCTATTAACAGGTCGACGTTGCCGAGGGACAGTAGGTGATCTTCAGTGATCAGCCGGATGTCCTGTGGCAATGCTTTGAGGCTGCCTTGCGACGCCGAGAGGGGTAGTTGACGTGGATACCTGGCGTGCAGTTGGCGTAAGTGGTGCTTGAGGACCGTTTGCGCGTGTGGGTATGGGTCGCAGTAATAGTATTTGACAACCTTCACGCCCGTGTTGAGGACCGCAGCAAGACCACTGCCAATGCCTCCAAACAGCTCCAACACTGTGATGCCCTGTTGCCTGCGAAAGGTGTGGAACTCCACCACTCCGGTGGCCACCATATGGTGGTCCTGCACCTTGACGTGGCTTTGGTAGTTGGGGAAGCGCGTGGTGATCAGTGGATGGCTAAGCAAGATGTGTGCGTCCACTGTGCGCGCCAGCGCCGTTCAGCTGGGTCTTGTAATGCTACTTCCACGGTGGCATCCTCCTGCTCCTCGTTGTACGGGATGGGAGAGGAGTCGCCGGTTCGACACGGGGCCGTGGCACCAGCAGCGACTTGCGTCCGAGCGCCGTCGTATGTGGCCATTACAGCCTTCCGGGTGCGGGCGTGGCTGCGTGTGGCCATGGCAGCCATTTTGCGTTGGGCGCGCGTGCGCGAGACCAACTCGAGAGGCAGGAAACCCTGTACCTCTCCGTCATCCTCATCCCAATGTGGCCGAAACCACGCTCGCTCTATCCAGCAGTCGAGGCCCATGCCCACAGGGAAGTTGAAGTCCTGCCCAAGTAGAAAGTCGAAGGAGCCGGCATTGGTGACCACACATTGCTGGACGATCTCGGTCGAGTGGGTTGGGTCCAGCCCTGTCAACCGAATGCAAAAGGCCTCCCTGGTGACTCCCATCACCTTATCCCGGCTACCTGTGGCAGTGTCCAACACGTACGGGCAAGGCACCAAGTCGGAGCTGGTTATGCCTAGGGACCGCGCGAGGAAGCGCCCGATGATGACAGGCTGTGCTCCAGTGTCCAGCATGACTCGCTTGGGTGCCAGACCGTTGATGGTAACGTGCTTGCCTTGGTTGGCCACCATGGCAGCATTGGCGTCGATACGCAGCCTCTTCATACGAGGTGTCTGTACCTCTGACTCAGGTGTCTCAGCTGGCGGTGCTGAGCGCATGGCAGCCAGAGCTCCTCTGCCTGCTGGGGTCCGGAGAACCCCCTCCTTGCCCTCTCCCTCTGCCGAACCGACCTTGTCGTGATGGTTGGTAGACTCGGGGGGGCCTCGGTGCTGGAGGTTCCGGCGCTGGTTGTGGTGGCGGCGCAGGTGGATGACGCCTCTGCGAAGCTAGAATCATGCCCGCGGGTGTACCCAATGGCTGTGGAGGAAACCTCGGCGGACCCGGTGTTTGTGGGCCTGCCTCGCGTTCAGCTTGCTGAGCGGCGTACGTCCATCAAACAGCATGAGCCGCTTCTCTGACCAATGTCCCTTCCCGCGTGGCCGTGGGCTCGGTGTCCGTGTCGGTCCAATGATGATATTGAGGCATGGGCTGCAGGTATACGGCGCTTAGTAGCTGTCGCCGCATGTCGTGAATGATGGTGGGGACCCGCAAGATCCTTGCCATGTAGGCATCCCACCTTCCTTGTACCACTCCCACATCAAGCACGGTCATGGCGCGAGCGCGTAGGGTGCGCTGGAGGTCAGTCTGCTGTGCGTGTAGCTCATGAGCAATGGCGATGCGCCGCCGTTGCCGTGCGGCTTCCACCCCTGGCAGCCGCAGCATTGCCTCTTGCACTCCCTCCAGCGTGTCCGGGGCTGTGGTGGCAGCCTCGTCGTATGCTTGTCGCAGCGAACGAACGAATGCCCCCAACCATGATCTCTCTGCTGGGTTGCCAAAGGCAAACAGGGGGACAGCAGGGTGATTGGCAACGAGCCATGTCACGAGACGGGCTCGAGCGGCGCTGCCCTCTTGCATCCCCATCATCTGTCTTAATGTGTTGCCCTCAGGCCTGTGCAACATGACTGCTTGCCGGATGAGTGCGGTACGGAGTTGTTGCTCCCCCACCATACCAGCTCCTCCTCGTTGTGTGGTGTCCCCTTGCGGGGTGAGGTACCCTCGCCCTGCATCGCGTTGATCCTCAGGCATGTCTTCGACCAAAGGAGGCAGCAGCGGGGCGATTACCCCCCTCAATTGTTGCGCCAACGCCCTCGCTTGGTCTGCCATTGTTACGTGTCCTGGCTGCTCGATGGCGATTGCCGTGGAGGCGCTGGCCACATGTGCTGGCGCTACGGTCGGTACGATAACGGCGTGTGCTGCTTCGTACGCTTGTCGGCGCGCGTCCACTTGGGCAGCTTGGTCCATGCGATAACGATGGGCCTGTTCGAGTGCAGAGAAACGCTCTTGACGACTGCCTGGAGTGAGCCCCCGGAGAGCGGGATCAGCGCCCAGCGCGATGTCAGACATGGTGACCACGAGGTCTTGCATTTTGTGCCGCTGGAGGCCGAGTGGGTCCAGTGGTGAGGGCTCGAAGTCGATCTGTTGAGCGGGCATGGGTTGCTGCGTTTGACTGGGTGCGCCCTGCAATCGTGCGTGTAATGCCAGGAACAACTGGATGGTCAGCTCCAATACCGCAGGTTGTCGGTAGGTGACCCCGAACAGACGATCCCTCATCTCTGGTGCAGTGCCGGCGAGGATTTCATCCTCCAGCTGTTGTTGTGTGGGTTCCGGCAGCGTGTGGTACTCTGGAGGTGGTAGGGGCAAGATGCGGTCATCGCGTGCCACGCGCGTGGTGCGTTGCCCCCCTGGTCCGTACGCAATGGTGGTGGGTTCCACGTTGCGTAGAACCGACGCCCAGGCGCGCTCTGCTTGCGGCCCGCGTGGCACTTGCTGTGTGACGTCCAACGCTGGTGGCGGTGCCGTTCGTCCCTCAGGAAGTGGTGCAGTGGGTATGGCAGCACTACTGGTGGTGGCACCTGCAGCAGTCGCTGTTACTGAGGTGGCGGCTGTGAGGGTGGCAGCAGTTGCGGTTGATGTGGTCGCTTCGATGGAGGCAGGAGTGGTGGATTCACCACTTACGCAACGACCATGGTTGTTGCGGCGTGGGTGCTCTCCATCACCGGTGTAACAGCACCACCGGCGCCGGTGATGCCCCTTCAATCCTCTACCCCAACACCCACACCGCCTATGACAAGCCCTTCAACGGCGTGGCCGCCACTGAGCAGAGAACTGAAAGTCCCCACATCAGATTGATGTGACCTTTTATATCAAGAGTATATCAACAATATACCTCTCAATAACTAACTCACAACTAGACATCGACCCTACAGATAGGGTAGTTAGGAAATCTAGCGTAAGCGAATCACAGCTCAGATAAGGTACCTATCGATAAGGTACCTATCCAAAGATACCTATCGTAAGGTACCTAACGAGATAGTGATCACATTATATCAAATGTGACACTAAATAGGCTTGAATAAGCGGTTCTACACCCATTGGGACTTATTTAAGCTATGATAAAGCATCATAGCCTTTAATAAGCGAGGAACCGTAGAAAAGAGGTATAAATAAGCATATTTAAATACTTATTCATACAAATGTGTTATTTAGGTAGCAATAATACCCCTATTATTATTGCTCCCGTTACAACCGGGGACAGCGTGGTGCCAAGAGTGCTGACACCTGCTGTCGTGGTCGGTGTGGACGCCGACGGTGTCGTCGACGGCGTCGTCCCAGCGGTGGTTGTGGCTGCGGAGGCAGCGCCACTTGTGGCGTCCGATGATGCCGCTGTTGACGACGCGCCAGCTTCCCTCCGCGCACGTCTGGATGGTTGTACGCGTGACGGCGTGGGAGTGTCCCTATCCCGTTTCGGTGCCATCAGTGCCCACCTAGCAGCATAGCAGGCTTGATAGTCCTGCTCCTTGTTCTCCTCCAGCTGTGCCACGCGCGCCATCAGGGCTGCCACTTGGTCAATAGCCGGTGGATTGGTTGGTGCCTTTACAGCAGCAGCTCCAGCGCGAGGACGTCCCTCAAGTCCTGTGTGCTGTGGAGGGCGGTTTTTCCCTCTATAGCCAACTTCTTCCTTGCGGGCGCCAGCGTTATTGTTGTTGTTGGGGTTGTGGCCACCAGCGTTGTTGCCGTTGTTGCGACCACTAGCGTTGTTGCTGTTGTTGTAGCCGCCAGCGTGGTTGCTGTTGTTGTAGCCCCCGTTGTTGTTGTTGTTGTTGTTGTTGCCGCGGTAGCCAACAGCGTTGTTGCCGTTGTTGTAGCCAATAGAGGGCCGCAGCTCAGGGAACTTGAGCCAGCATACTGTCTCCAAGTGTCCCGTCTTGTGGCAGTGGTCGCACACAAGGTTGCCGTAATCTTCGGTGCACTCTTTTTGGTAGTGGCCATGTCGACCACACCGGTGGCACTGGAGCCACAAGGGCAGCATGAGCTGACCGTTTATCCTTGTAATGGATGCCTTGCGGCTCGCGGCTGCGGTCCCGCCGAAGAGGCTCTGCACTTGTGCCTGCCATAGGCCGTGAGGCACTGCGGTCGGTGTCCAGCACCGCTTTCTCATACACTGCGCGCTTATGGATGGCTTGTGCCGTCTCGAAAGCTTCCTTGAGGGTGTAGCCGAGGGGCCTGCTGTAGTTCAGCGTCAGGCGCGTTGACTCACTCAGGGTGGGATCCAGCTCGGCCACATACACCACTGCTGCCGCCTCCTCACTGACGATCTTGTAGTCAGTGTCTTTAAGCAACCCTTCCAACCGTGATTACAGTCGGAGAGGGTCCTCGTGGAGCTTCCGTCGAAAACGCCTCAACTCCTCCACCTTGCTGTTGGTTTGAGGTGGGAAGGTGCGCCGAAGTGCGGCGTAGAGGTCCTTCAACGGGGAGTCCGACATGGCCGCGCCCACCGTAAGCGCGGGTGCACGCAATGCCACTGAGCCGAGGGTGAAAACACTGGCTCCCGCTGGAGCACGCGAGTTTGGTGTTGGTAGCAGGGGCGTACCCATCTCCAATGCTGCAACTTGCTGCTCCTCTTGTTGCTCCCTGATGATGGCAGCGGTGCGGTTGAGTATTCTCATCCGGCGCTCGGCCTTCTTGCTTTCGATCTCTGCAGGAGTCAATGAGGCCACTACCACCTCAACCTCTTCATTCTCTGCCTTCTCCATGGCTGCAGCTAGAGTGAGACCCGTGACTGAGGCGGGCGGGGCCGCTGCTACAGGGACAGTAACCGATGGGCTGTGCAGTGACGTGGCGGCTATTGTGCTGGCCAACTCGCCATAGCCATCAATCTTGTGCAACTCAGCGACGGACTTCCACACATCATGTGCTTCGTGATCAAGGTATTGGGCGGACACATGAAACGATACCTCGTCTGTCCAAACCTTGCTCTTGAGGGCTTGATGCCGCATCTTGGAGTGGAACTTGATGATGAACTCGTCAAGTGAGGTGGTGCCAGGGCGTCCGGAGAAGCGTAGGGAGTTGGTTGAGCTCGCAGACTCCATCTCTTCGTCGTCACTGTCCGATGGTGGTGGAGATGCTCGTTGACGAGGAGTGGAGTGAGAGGAGGTGAAGCCGGAGACGGGGCGTGAGCCTCTGCTGCTACGGTAATCGCTCCCTTCACTTGCGCGCTCGTAGGTAAGGTTGGAGGTTGGGCTCCAGCTGTTGAGGTCCCCTTCTTCTATTGGCGAGAAAGGGGTGGGCCTGCTCATACAGCTGATGCGATGGTGAAAGTGGATGAAGGGTAGAGTGTTTGTGCTCTACAATGGGATCTCCAATGCTGCTATCACCCAACACACTAGCGCTTGTGCGCGCTATGCAATGACGGTGACAACACTGCACTGTGATGTGTACAACTACAGATTGCGATGCTGATGTACAGCCTGCAACTACACTCACTTAAGCAAAGAGGGTGACACTGTAAGTCAACAAGCCATTACGATAGGTAGTGATGTTTACACAGCTTTTTGCATGAGTGGAAGAGAAATTACACTGTTAAGTGAGGTGAATGAGCAAGCACCACGTGGATGCTATGCCCTGACTGATGCCAACAAGCACACCGCAACCAAGTACACAAAGCTCACAGCGAGGACAAGCACAGTGCACAAGAACATGCACAGGCTCTCACACGGTGAGGGGATTCTTGGGAACCAGGACGGTGTGTTTCGTAGTTCAAGTCGCTTCACAAGCTCTTAGCTTTCTCACTTACAGTGTCACCAGCTGATCCGGTGAACACTGTGCCTACTTATACAAGTCAACTCATGACTGTCCAGAACATAAGCTAACGGTCATATCGAGGCTATTTCCACAAAAAATTACCACTCGATATAAAACCTGACTTATAACTGAACTCACAACTGAACAGCTACGCGCGGTGCCTATGTAGGCTATGGCCATGAGCTACTCTAGAGACATGACCTGGCTACTGGTCAGAGACGCGCGCGGGTTGCCATGCTGGTAAGCCGGGCGAGGGTCTCGCTGTAGGCATGCCCGATGATGACTGGCATGCTTGGGCGATAGGCATGACACATTGCAACCGGCAGGTCGCGGCCTGCCGCGCCGACTGAACGCCAGCGCGACTGCCATTATGCAAGTCGCGACCCATTGATAATGGCATTTATGAAGTGACCATTTACGATGTTACTGGATCGAGAAACAGCGATCGCGAAACTCGTGTGCAAGGCAGGAATTGCACCTAAGTCTCAAGCTCCGATGACCAATGTCACAGCCCAATCGACCATAAAAGACAATATACTTTTATGGTCGATTTGTGGTAATTATGTGTACCCTCCCATTACAGTAGTTAGTGACAGCGATGCGGTTAGCAGCGGCAGCCACAGTTATTAGCAATAGTCCACATCCGTAGGAGCAGCTGAGTTAGTAGTTAGTCAATTCCATGTCACAATAGTTGACAGCGATCATGTGCGGGCAGACACCCTACTCTCCACACATTGCATAACCACTCACTTACCTCACTTACCCGCGTTGTTTACTGGCACGTGTTGGCCACCAACACGTGGAGCATTGATAGGTTACGTTGTAGGCCATCCCTTCCATCCGCTACATTTTTGCCCGCATCTTCCCAGGGAGTTCACGCACATGATAGCCGTAGGATTTGTCACCTTCTCTCTGCACTTCAAGATCACCGACAAGTAGAGTTGGTGGTGAGCGCATAACCCGGCGCTCCACAGGCTTCTAGTCGCTTTGGGACATGTGGTGGTGTCTGCAGCTTGCTCGTGCAGCTAAGTGCGTGCCATGCAGCTAGCCCCGTTCCGTACAGCCCGCAATCAGCCATATCATGCGATACACGAAACAATCCACACAACAATGCACAATCACGCATGAACGCACTGACAGAAGGAGCCTTGGAAGAGCATGTTGTTCTAAGCAGCGGCATGTATGTAACTCTCTTGCGATTTGTCACTTACATCATCTTTGCTGCCCCAATGTCAGAGCACTTAAACTTGACTGGTCATGCAAAGCATATGGCACCGATCAGCCTTGTGCTTGCTGATATGCAGTGCCTTGTGCAGTCTTTGCACAAGGCACTACATGTGATAAGTTATCAAACCTTAAGCCATATAAGCTCAAGAGTAGACCTACATCAGGGCGCACCTCACAAGCACCACACATGCTTATAATTGTAAGATGGACAACCCATTGAGTTTCTTCTTACTTTCATAAGTGACAGCGAACGACTTTTACCAGCCTTATGAGCATGACAACTCCCACCGCGACACGCTCTAAGGCTTGCAAGGCTATTGAACTCACATAGCCTAAGAGTGCATTTTCAAGATTTTGACAACGGCAACTCAGTCAGATCTTTATTGAGTCATATCATACAAACTTATTGTGCATAATGAACACAAACATGTACATACTAAACACACACATCTTCTATTCTGTGACACTCTTTAGCGGTAGGAGGCCATGCACATGTAGCAATGGCGCAGCAATCAGCTACTACCGTGAAGGGGGCTGTGGGTATAATTATCGTTGTTATTAAATGTTTTATCTTGCTTACTGGCATTGGATTAATGAAGCTCTACACTGCTCTGCTATGCCATACGTACAATAAAGTGCTGCCCTGCTAACCGTGGTGTGTTCTACTTGCATGCATCATCATCTGCATGCGTTGTCTTACCTTATGCATAAGATTTTATATGTTCGGAATCAGTCTCATAGCCTAGCTTGATTAAGGCTGAGTTATTGAAATGGTGTAATGTTGTATTGATTGCCTATTAAAGTCATTCGGGCTGTGCTGCGACTGCTTACATTTAGGTCCCCTTCAATTCATGTTATGCTCATTGTAGATGGACAGAATGGGTCATCTCCTGATATTGCAGCTATACCAACATTTATGAACATAAGGTTCAGGTTGGGGTGAAGCGTAACAGTAGGTTGAGTGACTTGTATGTATACCAAAAGTAGCACACTTAGCATGGCATGCAAATGATATGGAAGTGGATGCACATATAGCTACTCAACACTTGGTATGCAACGGCAAGCAAGCATAGATACTCACCACCATTAGTAATTGCTCAAAGCTTATAGATTAAGATATTAATTATTACCCACCTTATATGCACGTAGCAGTTGGGAATGGCTGGGGTGTAGCAAAGCAAAGGTGCAAATGAGATAATATGATTCAATGAAATGGCCAACTCAAGCATGTCACAGTAGGCCAAACTGCTTGACCATGACAACAACTAATGGATGCTAGGCTACAAAGTGTGCTTGTCAACGCTGAATACCTAATATACAAAGGCAAGTATATGCCTGCTGGGCCGGTTGCGCAGGATATTCATATGACGACTGTGTACACAATGCAGTTCTAAACAGGCACAGCGGCATTGCATGTCAGAATGCCAGCGCGGTTGGCTGAGAACAATGCTGGCGGCAAGCTTGTTTGATAGTTTTACTAGAAACACCTCGGGTACAATGCTTACATGCATGTCGAAGTTAAGCAGGAAACAAACGACTGATTACAAGCGCATGGTGGTTGTTACTATTCTAATCAGCATACGACAAGCTACTCTGCACAAGTATATATCAAGCATACCACCCTGCACGCAATGAACACAGCACAAGACTGCATGCTCAATCTGGTGAAGGCTGTTGGGATTGCAAGTAGGCAGCATTTGCTGCTGCCGTCCAACGCTACATCGATATTATTGGTTACAGGTCTACCTGCTCTGTGCAAGTGGTCTAGAGGATGACAAAATGCTGTACAGTGCGACAACTAGTGCTACGCTGCGGCTGCCCCAACAGTCGTCCTAGTATCCAAGCTTCTCCTTAACAGTGTCCACAGCGCTGTTGACTGTGTCGGTGACCTTCTCAGTCAATGTCTGCATCGCAGAGACAACCATTAGTGCCACATGATCAACTGAAACTCGCAACAACTCAAATGTGCACATAACAACTACTCTGTATACACATGTACAGATGCGCACAACGCATGTAGCAATCATAGTACACGTCACATACCGGCTGTGGCGCCATCTCATCGGACTTCTGGTTCAGCTTGTCACCGGCCTGGTTCAGCTTGTTCCCGGCCGTCTGTGTGGTGTCGGATGCCGCACGCTGGGTGTGCTCCTTAGCGTTCTGAGCCTTGTCACGGGCGTTATCAGCAGCATTTGACATCGCCTCCTTGGCATCCTCCTGTGTAAAGTAATGGGATTCCTTAAGCACTACCTTACAAGTAGTGCTTATTCGCGCACAGCCCATTCACACCGCGCACGACATGCAGACACCCACGAACATGCAGGCACACACGAACGCATTTCTCTGCCCACACACAACTGCATGCGCACCTTCTTGTTGTGTGCGTAGTCGCCCATGGTCTGGAAGGTCTCGCTGGCCTTGTTCTTCACGTCCTGGCCGTCGGTGGAAGACATCGCCGCTGAAGAGAAATGAGCTAGGCACTGAGATTGAGAGGTGCGACACTCAGCAACAAAAGCTATCCACAAGAGGCGGCTTGAAGGCAATCAAACAACTTGACCACTTGGAGCGCAGCGGGCGGGTTCATATACCAGCCGCTTCAGCTGGGCGCCACGCCTGCCTGTGCGTTTGAGCAAATTCGGCTGATGTGGCGGGCAGAGATTGCTCGCGATACGATGTGCCGCGCATAGGCATGCTGACGATTCCGAGAATCCGTGTCGTTATTGAAGTTTGCACGGTACTGTCAGTGGTAGGCCACACATTATCTGATGTGATCACTGGACTGCACAAGATTCCTAGCAATTAATGTCATGGTAGGCATGTAGGCCTATAACGTGCATAGTATTCGCCAGCTAATAGGTGTAGCATGAAGTTCAACACATTGTCATGAAAGCACCGTGATGCTATTATTCATCAGGTGCGAAGTTGTTCAACACGTTGAACGCGCTGGCGATCTGATGAAAGCACTTTTATGTGTTGCATACACACTCATGCACGCAACGTGCATGCATGCGTGTGTTGCATTTTGGTTTTGAGTATCAATGTGAGTATCATGACATATATACGACTTTATGCTTTTCTTCAGCGCCAGTTCGCATAAATACTTGTATTGCATGCGTGTGCTGTGAATAATGTGCTGCTTGCGCAGCGTTAATGCGCGTATAAGGCCATGTCTGTATTGCATCAATAAAAAACATGGTTTTCATACAGTAAGAGCACGAAGAGCGTCAGATTTTATTGTTAAGGAACGTTCTTTCACGGACAAGATAATCGATGATGACTCGAATTACAAGCATATCTTCTACTTGTTGTAAAATTGTATAATGCGACTCCTTGTAGATGAAGTTGTTTTACGATAAAAGGCGTTATCATAGCGTACAGTAAAAGACCTTTCACAATGCCATCCTTTTTATACAAAGTTTAGGAACATAAGTGATGATAATCTATACATAACATGGCCATGTTCATATGCCGACATTGTGTCTTGGAAGGTCTTAACATGTTAATATACGATTGCGCTTGTTGATTATAACCGATTGTATCTATTCATTAATATATCATAGTACGTATGTAGGTAGTATGATCAACATAATAATCATTGTATATAATCACCTTTAGCTGTTAAGATGCATAAAATTTTAATATCAACATTGTATGTAATCACCTTCAAATCAACATACAAGTCGTCATGATTAACACATAGCGGTATAGTGATATTTTATACAAGAGGTGGACGTTGTCCAATGGACGTAGCCTAGCCAAACAAAAAGAAAGAGGGGACAATTATAGTAAGGGGCACTCAATCCCACAAGGGGGTAGCGGACTCACTAAGCGCTTCGACCACAGTAGAGCAACTGCATTTTACAATGTGAAGGGGGGATCTTGGTTGAACTCCTCGCATCAAGCCGTTGCAGTATGAAAAGGATTTCACTACGAGTGGTTGGTCTCACCGCTGCAAGCGACTGACCTAGCACGTCGTTTGCTCCCTACCTGCCTGAGCGACATTGTTGATGCAGTCTATAAATGTGCCACACATGCGCAACCATGTAGACGCATGCACATCCAAAACGAGTTAATAACATACTTGTGGGTTTGCTGCATAGTTATTTCCTCCTGCCCAAGGTAACGAGTTTTGCTACCGTGGCCTTTTCCAGGGGCCTGCAGCTCGTGCCAGTACTGGCACGAACCAGTTGTGCCAGGACTGGCACATGCCTTTTGGAGCCTTGGCTCAGAAAGTGGCACAAAACAGCTTGTGCCAGTAGTGAATTTGAGTTCACTAACTGGTAAGTGGCACATATTGTTTGTGCTAATACCGAAACATCAAATGCGAGTGTCATTACTGGCGCAAGAATAGACTTGTGCCATGCTTGGCGGATAATACTCATGCCAAAACTGGCACGTGTAATCATGTGTCAGTGCGGGATTGGGTTTCGAAACATGCTAGTTTATGTGCTAGTCATGGCACAAAAAAATCTGTGCCTGTGCTGGAACGGGCGGAGATTCTGCCAGCTGCATGTGTGCCAGTAAAGATACTTCATGATCCATATGACAATATGCATGCAAATCAGCTGTTGCACACAAACATGACAAACCAATTATGCAAATGCAAGCATAGCGTTGCACAACTGCGACCTTCATTCCTACCAACACTTCTACTACTACCACTACCACTACTCCTACAGCTACAGCTTTGTGATGTTCATGACGCAAGGAGATTAGCGGACGCGGAGAGCAGACTCGCAGCTTCAGCTCCAAATCTGTATACCAATACAACCAGCAGACCCACAGACTAGCCGACCAGCTGTACCAATGCACACTAGCTCTACAGCACGGCAGTAGACAAGCCAACAAGCATACCACCACCCCAACTCGCCTGATCAGCAGATCACACCAACAGACTGAGATATGCTGCATGAGGTCACCTGATTGTCCCACCTTTGTCATGGTCTTAGGCTAGGCTTAAGACTAGTCCTAAGACCGGGTGTAGGACTAGGTCCTCCACTGGCAGGCCCTGTGTGTGCACTCGTTACGCGCATGCACTCGGTTGCGTAGACAAAGTTACCTAGGGTTTGCCAAAGCAATACGATGGCAACTGATCTCAACATTCCCTATTAGACAGTTTGAACATGCAAGCAGCAACAACTGCGCTCATTGCTCTTGACATGCATCTCAGCAGCCGCAGCTAGCGATAGCAACACTTGACTTGCATCTTTGTTGTGCTGAACAAATAGTAAACGCACGCACGCACGCGCACACAAAAAGACTTACCAGGCTAGTCACCAGCTGCTGGTCGTGTGTTGGGCGCGTTAAACTACGGCGAGCTGGCGTCCCTGCTCAGCTGTCATCTGCTTCCATTGTCGCTGCATTGCCAGTGCAGTATTTGTAAGTGGCAATGTACTGAGCAAGACTACTCGTGCAAACTTTTCACGATGAAGATAATAGCACATAGTAGTGCCTACCAGCGCTGCCAACTTCTGGCGTTCCTCTTCACGTGGGTGAAAGCAAGCTGCAAATGCCAGACGCATAAGTCTGCAACACAGCAGAGGCTGCTTGAAAGTCATGGCATAAGCACCCAACGGAGAGAGAGAGAGAGAGAGAGAGAGAGAGAGAGAGAGAGAGAGAGAGAGAGAGAGAGAGAGAGAGAGAGAGAGAGAGAGAGAGAGAGAGAGAGAGAGAGAGAGAGAGAGAGAGAGAGAGAGAGAGAGAGAGAGAGAGAGAGAGAGAGAGAGAGAGAGAGAGAGAGAGAGAGAGAGAGAGAGAGAGAGAGAGAGAGAGAGAGAGAGAGAGAGAGAGAGAGAGAGAGAGAGAGAGAGAGAGAGAGAGAGAGAGAGAGAGAGAGAGAGAGAGAGAGAGAGAGAGAGAGAGAGAGAGAGAGAGAGAGAGAGAGAGAGAGAGAGAGAGAGAGAGAGAGAGAGAGAGAGAGAGAGAGAGAGAGAGAGAGAGAGAGAGAGAGAGAGAGAGAGAGAGAGAGAGAGAGAGAGAGAGAGAGAGAGAGAGAGAGAGAGAGAGAGAGAGAGAGAGAGAGAGAGAGAGAGAGAGAGAGAGAGAGAGAGAGAGAGAGAGAGAGAGAGAGAGAGAGAGAGAGAGAGAGAGAGAGAGAGAGAGAGAGAGAGAGAGGAATAAAGGCACCCACAGTAGCATTGAAGTTGTGTCGTGCCACTGCAGCCCGACCCTAAGTGGCAACAAGTACACAACATGATTAGAATCCCACATAAGTCCGTCCAATGTGCCATCATGCAGACAGCAACATGCACTCAAAGTAAATTGACATTGCACATTGTTAAACTCCCAAGCTGTGGAACAGTTTGCTATTCAACCCATGCACAACAATGCATGCCACCATGCAGGACTCACCACATCCAATCAGTCACTACGGTACGGTACTTCAGCAAGTCGTCTTGCTGTTGGCGTGTTAATGCATCAAAGGTGTCCTTGTGGTTACTGCTAGTAAGGTGAGACCTGAAGTTTTGCACTCCCACTCTGGCGATCCAGCCTTTGTGTATGCCTGTAAGGTTGCAGCCGTAGATGCAACGGATGAAGTAGTTTTCGAAGGTGGCAACATGTCGAGAATCCGCCATAGACCTGAGAAAGAAGACGACGCAATGCACAGACGAAACGACGCGGCCGCTAAGCTCGACAATCTTGGCGTTGCTGCCGTCGAAGAGCTTGCATGCGACTTGGTTTCCGGGCCGTGGTAGTTATCGACTATATCGCCCGAGCGCGTATGATATCCCATCATACGTAGGACACATTACGCACGAACCACAGTTTGACTTGAATTGTTAACATGTTGCACAGGGAACTCACAATGTCCAGCGACGCCGCGCCATATCACGTCATATGACAGCATATGACGGCATATTGATGGATGTGACACCATATCGTATGACATGGAATGGTATGGTGCGATGTCGCATGGCATGTCGTGAGTTCCTTGTTGACAGAGTTCAGTTAACATGTGACGGATAACCCCAGTTAATATGACGAAACCGAAAATTATTTTTGGGTGACCTAAACTGAAGCGCATTGCATGCAGGATACCATATGTGATATCTAACATACGCTGTTGAGCATATCGCGACATATGATGCCGTATGCTAGCACATCATACGATATTTTATCAAGTGACGCCATATGCTGTGCTGCAATGTCGCGATACGTCGCGTCCGTCGCTCCTTGTATGCCTGTTGTGGCGGTGAGATAAGGTGTGATCATTGACGTCACTCAATTAACGTTCAGGTCGCATTGCACGCATGATACTATATATGTGGTATCCATCCATATGCTGTTGAGCATATCGCGCCATATAATCCGGTATACTAGCACATCCAACGATATTCGATCAAGTGACACCAAATGCTGAGCTGCAATGTCGTGATACGTCCCATCCGTCGCTGTTTGGATTCCGGTTGTAGCGGTGACATGGCGTGTGGCAGGCCTCAGCCGGCACTGACAATTTTTGTGTGGTGACTCACTGGTGATGGCCGCCCGCCTCGTGCCCAATCAGCCGCACCGCTAGTTGAGCGTTACGCATCATGTAATGTAGCAGTGTTATACCCTGCAGCAAAATACATCACTATGTTGATTAAAGTGCTAATAAAGGCCTAGTGCACAATTGCAAGCAGCGGCAGCAGGCATGCCACTGCGGCACCTTATGCGGGGAAGGGCATTAAATACCCTTTCCTTGTATAATTTGCAATAAAGGTACGTAAACCTACCCTTGCTGTAACTAGATTTCTTCATGAGAAACCCCTCTGGCACGGACAAAGTATTTACATAAATAATTAGTTAATTATTATTATTATACATGAGGTAAATCAAGCCCTTTACAATAACCATTACACTTTTTGTGAGGAGAACGTCGTCCTAATAGGGAGCGTCACTGTAATGAGGGCAACAGCTAATTGAACTCATTGATGTTTTAATGATTAATTTGTGTGGATGGCTGATAAGCATCTCAATTACATGATCAATCCCCATTGCATGGAGACAAGAATTCATAGTCAATTTTGGTGTAGTATATGCTATATATATATTTACCATTATGTACGTCATACCCTCGTTGC
This sequence comes from Chlorokybus atmophyticus, assembly GCA_009103225.1. Classification (NCBI taxonomy): domain Eukaryota; kingdom Viridiplantae; phylum Streptophyta; class Chlorokybophyceae; order Chlorokybales; family Chlorokybaceae; genus Chlorokybus; species Chlorokybus atmophyticus. The sequence continues at coordinate 486,486 of RHPI01003369.1, forward strand.
AATAACAGATTGTCACTGCATGTCACGTGTCGCTACTTACGACATGTCACTACAGACGTTATCCATTAGTTTACACTACACATCGAAGAACCTCCTCCGTATAGTAATAGCTTCACATTCGTGGTCACTATAACAAGGGTGGACTGTACGACACATCGTATCGCAAGGAATCTGCTTGCCACGTCTGACCTCCGATACGAGCATCATTAGAATTCGCTAGAACGCATGCAGGCAGCGCCGCGTGGTTGCGCCCAGCTGAAGCAGCTGGGTAGGCTTACATAAGGTTGCCTGCTGCGCACCAAGAGGCAAAGCAGTTTGATTGCCTTCAAGCCGCCTCTTGCGGATAGTTCTTGTTCTTGTCTGTTGCGCTTTTCAAGCTCAGTCTCTAGCTCTCACCTCTCCAGCGACGATGGCTTCCACCGACGGCCAGGACGTGAAGAACAAGGCCAGCGAGACCTTCCAGACCATGGGCGACTTCGCCCACAACAAGAAGGTGCGCATGCAGTTGTGTGTGGGCATTTGTGTGCAGGCAGAGAAGTGCGTGTGTGTCTGCATGTGGTGCGCGGTGTCTGATTGGGCTGTGCAGGGAATAACTGTAGTAATGTAGTGCTAATGGAATTCCATGGCTTTGTTCAGGAGGATGCCAAGGCGGCGATGTCAAATGCTGCTGACAATGCCCGCGACAAGGCTCAGGACGCTAAGGAGCACACCCAGCGTGCGGCATCCGACACCACACAGACGGCCGGTGACAAGCTGAACCAGGCCGGTGACAAGCTGAACCAGAAGTCTGATGAGATGGCGCCACAGCCGGTATGTGACGTGCCCAGTTCTTAGATGCGTTGCCCTTAACTACATGTTTGTCAGTGTGTGTTGCACTCAATGAGTGGATGCATGTGCGCTAATGATTTTTGCTGCGATGCAGACATTGACTGAGAAGGTTACCGACACAGTCAACAGCGCTGTGGACACTGTCAAGGAGAAGCTTGGGTACTAGGACGATTGTTGGAGCAGTCGCTGCGTAGCACTAGTTGTCGCACTGTACAGCACTGTCATCCTCTAGACCTCTTGCACATAGTAGGTAGGCATTGAACAATAATGCGCAATGTGGCGCTGGACTGCAGCAGCAAATGCTGCCGTTTGCTATTACACCAGGTTGACTTCTGTTTGGACATACCTTCTGCTGTGAACTTCAGAAATATTTGTGTGCATTGTGCGAGTTGAAATGCTTGTTGACTAGTGTAATGTAGTGTTTTCTCTTGCTGTGCTGGCCGGAGCAGCCAACACTACATGTTTGCCTTCAAGCTGTCTGCTGCGCAGAGCAACCAAGTATGAATCGTCTTACAGCAGGCGTGCTTGTGGCCGTAACAACAGATCTGTCACCACTCTTGAACCACGCTCTGCAACGCTGCTACACCCACGCAACTACACACGCCCAAGCAGTTGCAGCAATCATGCATCTGAGTATTGTTGATACATGGCCCAAGGTTGGCAAGTGCTCTGCATGGTAACAGCCTCATCCAATACTAGGCCGGTGAAATGGATGTATTTGTTGTAAGATTGGGTAAACAAGCAAAGTCTGCAAGTAGAATGGTGAGTATGGCATGAAATGTTGTTACTACAAATGGCGATATATGGCGCAGGTTGGCAAGCGTTTCGCATGGTAACAGCCTCATCCAATGCTAGGTTGGTGAGATCTTCATTGTTGTAAGATTTACCAAGCAAAGTCAGTAAGTAGATAGTGGATATGGCATGCAATGTTGATATTACAAAGGTAGAGTGTGTCGCATTTTTAGATGGAATAAAATCAGTGCATAGTGATGAAGGTATATGCAATCTTTATCATCTGTGTGCCAAGTCGGACAGTGGAAGTAGTACGAATGCATTCATAAGTAAGCACAATTGAGGATGATTATGTGTTCATCTTGCGAGAGGGCCACTTCTCCATGACATGCCTGGTTAGTCGCTAATGCAAAGGGGCTCTTCAACTCCCGCTCATTCCTCGTTGGGTGTAATGCCGAGCGTAAGCGACAGTGTATATAAGGGGCATGGTGCCGTGCCAGCATGCATGGTGTGCGGTGTGTTGAGCGTGTGTGTGCCTCCGGCTGGAGTTGTATGAGAGGTCAATGGTCATCCTCTTCTACCTTAATGCTGAGCTGCAACTTTCCATTAAAGGTGCTGCACTGGCTGCGCTAATGGGACTTGAATATTTCATCGACAGAGTTGTTGATAATCCGTGGTGCTTATGCATAAGTACCCTTTTTCATATCATTAATATACAATCATCCGCTGCCATTTTTACCATACCTACCCTCCCACCCAATTGGACACAACCAATACTCAATACTACCACACGATGTCAAGCTAAGCGAGCGCTGCGTCTGCCTCAGTAGTCGGCGGGCCTTGAGCTGTGCAAGGTACTATGGCACAAGACCCTATCCTGGTACTGCGACCACCGCCGCAGCTCTCCGCTCCAATCCGATCGCTATTGCCTGTGCCCGCTACAAAGCGCATGCCACGGGCTGACGGTAGATGCGGATGAAGCCCTTCAGTCGTCATGGCTCAGCTCCCTCGCACTGTGGCAATGTGGTGCGCGCACAAGCTGAAAAACCTCTCCTAGCATCCCATGTGTCCCTCGCGAGCGGATAGACAGTGTCTCAACGAGTGATCCCCCCGTACATAGGTTGCCAAGGCGATCAGCAGATAAGTAAGTAGCATCGTTACCATGATCTCACATCAGACGTGAAATGATATACTCCACCGTTACCATGCATGCACGAATTCAGAATATATTGCGCCTGGTAAGTTAGGCCCTCAGTGCAACAGCCCCC
>RHPI01003369.1:489630-532231 GCA_009103225.1 Chlorokybus atmophyticus
TCGAATACAAGCCCCCTTTACGAAGGGGTGTGGGGCTTACGTAGAAAGGGGGGCCTTCTATCCAGGCAAATACTGTACCATTATCTATTGTCATGACCGCTTTGCCAACTTGCAATGCCAAGCCCTGCAAGCTTGCTCTAAGCCTGAGCAAATGGCCATGTGAACTCCAAGGTCACTCAACAATCATCCAACGCTGCATCACGTCACGTGATTCACGTCCCCACCAAACAAACTCAGCCGTTGCTGCTGCTCTTCTGCACACATTCACCCTTTTTGCCCCAATGGCGGCGGCGGCGGCGGCGGCGAAGGAGGCCAGCGTTGACAAGCCGCAGGCCAGCCCTGAATCTGCTGAGGATGTTCATGATCAAAATCAGGCAGGAGGTAGCCGGGGTGAGAGCCAGGGAGCCATCAACAATCAGGACGAACAGGGCGGCAGCAGCAGCACGAGCACCAGCAGCAGCGCTGCGGTCATCACTGAGCCGCAGCTGAGTGAGGAGCAGATCAAGCATTGGGCGGAGACGCAGAAAGACCACATCGCAGCAGCGGAGTAAGCAATAATATTAACATGGCTTGAAACAAATGTCGTAAACACCACTTTAACTGACAATGTTTTCAATCAGTCAGTCATTGATGGCGACAACTGATGCTGCTTAGACATCATCGTTCATGTCTACGAGAATGTATTGACGTTTGGGATTGCAATGTATCCATGCATGCCGTGACTTAAGAACGGGTTGGCATTTGCACACTGTGACTTGCATATGTAGGCGGCTCTCTGAGTGTCGTAGGGGAAGAGACTTAAAAGACAGTTTGCCTGCTTTCTGTAGCGGCAGCAAATACCAATATAGGGATGACGCACAGCAACATGTAACAAGATGGGTTTCTTCGGGCACTTTGGTAATTGGGCAAAGATGGTGACTAGTTGCAGTAACAGGTTTTTGGCAGCGGCGTTGGGGCTTCACGAGCACCGCACGCACAGCCGAAGCGCCATATGCATCGACTACTTTACTTCAGTCCTCACGTAAGCCACATGTTAGGAAATGATTGTGAAGATGCATTAACACTTCACAGGCGCACGCACACGCAGAAGTACAGGCACACATGCACGCATGTGCCCGCACCCACGCACACGCACCCACGCATGCAAACTTGCGCAACCCCACGCACCCACTTGCTTTGCGCAGTATCGCCGACGACTGCGCACTCTCCCCTCGTGCAACACAACAACTTCTTGCCCACTCCGCACAGCTCCTCACCATCGCAGCACGTGAGTTATGACAATTAATGTGACATACTCGTTGTTACCAAATACCACACGACCATAACCAATCACCTTTCATCAGGTGGAGGAGACTTTGCAGAAGCCCAGAAGTTGTTTGTCTCTCGCATGCTACAACACTGCAACGCTCCCGCCACTAACAAGAGCAGCGATGATACCAACAACCCAACTACTACAGCACGCATCCCTGCCTCAGACGTGAAGCGGTTATCCGACCACTTCGCTCAAACGTGAGGGAAGGGTTGATGTACTATACACTACTTGTTTTTGTTGGGTTGAGGTAAGTTAAGAGTTAAAAGTGAAAAGTTGCATGCAGGTTTTTCCAGCATTACCGGTTGTATGCTGCGGTGCTGATGCACGAGCAAGAGCACGACGCTAAGTCGGTGGAAGTGATTGTGGAGACCGCTACTTCGCAGCCTCTGCGACTAGCTCGCACGGCTGAGGAGGTGGAAAGCCACAAGGCAAGCAGTGCGTGTGTGTGCTTGCGTGCATGTGTATGCATCTGTGCGTGGTTGCATACACTTTGTGGGTGCACGAGCGCGCGCGCGCGCGCAAGTGTGCATGGGTGTCTTGCAACCACAAGTAGGTGTGAGTGAACCTATGCGCATGCGCGTGCGCATGAGGTGAAGGATATCAAATTGGGTACGCTTGTGTGTTAATAGAGGGAAATGGAAGCTCGCAAGAGAGCCGAGGAGGCTCGGCTGGAGGAGGAGCGTGAGCAGGCGAGGAGGGAGCAGGAGCGAATAGAGCAGGAGCGCAAAGAACAAGAGGTGCAGCCTAACAGCAGCTTTGCTATTCCCAACCAACCTGTATCACCGACAACACGCCATTGAGTATGTGATCATGTTGTGTCAGGAACTCGAGCTGCGGAGAAGGAAGCCTCAGACTCTGGACGAGGCGGTGGCGGCGGCGGTGCAGCTGAAGGTGGAGGCCGTCCGCACCACCCTGGCGGAGGAGTACAGGGAGAAGGAGAGGGAGCTCAGAGAGAAGATTGCGAAACTCGAGGGGCAACTTGTGACATAGATGTACAGAAATGCTTGATTAAAAACAGTAAGCCTCATATGTTGCACTGTATGCGCATTGCGTGCTAGTGCAAGCAAGTGTGCATGCGTGTGTTTCTGTTTTTTCCGGAGAGGGTACAGGCAAGTGCTTGCAGAAGGGCAGGATAGGTCTCCCGCTCTATAAAACGGCTTACACATCATATATGGTCCCTATGAGAATAGCGATACCAGTAATGTGTATGCCAGCTTGGTCATGCACACCAAACCTATGATGGGTTTACTATCAAGGCATGCGCAGCAAGGTACGTAGGCTCCCTCAACATACACCTGTCGAGGTTACCTGATGACAAACAGCCTACGGCAGCTTCACAGGCAGGGGCTATGTAGTCCCGTCAAGGCGCGATTGCGTGCGTTCAGTGTGATGACCACCACCATCATACTGCCCATGTATCAGTGTTGGCCAGGGACAGCATCATTGGTTGTGGGTCATATCATATGGCATGCGAGTGGTTGCGATGATACTGTACAAGGTGATGAGCTAGAGGGGTTAATTGTCAGCCGGTGATGGTGGTGGGGAGAGGTACAATCAATTTGCTTTGTTAGATGCCAACGCCAAGTGGGTATGCAAAGACAAGGTACAATCTGCACCACAGCAGCAGACATTAGAGCAGGATGGCCTGGCCTAACTCGTTAACAACTGCAAGAATTTAATAGCAGCAATAGTGACACGACGCAGTGCTTGGCAGCTGGGATAGGAAACTTGGAACATGACGGAGAAAGCAACAGCAGACCATTTGTTGGCAGCTGAAGGCATGCTTACAGCCCTATTCGATTGTGAGTAATTGGCATATCAGGTTGGCGCCGCTACTGTTTATAGAATATTAGGACTATGTTACCAGCACATGCCTCTATGGTTGCTTGAGAGTTCATTGTGAACACCAACCATGACAAGACAGCCGGCACTCAGCACATTACCAAGATTTTTGGTTAGTGTTGTGAGTCTCATGGATGTACATTTGACAACGTGCAGCAGACCCCAACAAAATTTTAGTGCTATATAGGACTCACAATCGTAAAAGGCACACTCTCTGCACAATGTACACACAAACTGGTTGTTTGCTACATCTACACTAGAAGGGCAACTTCTTCTCAACACACCTAACCCTAAACTCAGCAACATACACCCACTACAGCAAGTAACTCAGTTCGCCTTTTTCACCAACATTTGAGCCTGAGCCGAAGCCTTTCGAGCCAACTCCATCTGGGTGAACAGCGAGCCATCGTAAACACCGCGGATGCGCTCTTTGCTCACGAGACCACGCTCATCTTTGCAGAGGAGATAAGTGGTACCCCACTCAAAGATTGCACCAAACCTGTCAGTAGCAACATGCTCAGGTACTAAGTACGACAGTAATGTAACTGTAAGAATCCAATCAAAAGAGCGAACAGGAAAGCAACTGCTTACCAGCCAAAGAAATCTGCCACGTTGCGGTTGCCCTTCACCATGGCCATAATCTCTGGGAAAGTCAATGCGCCTTTGTTCTGCCGGTCATACTTTGAGAATATGTCCTCAAACTTGTAGGGCACAAACCTGCCAGCAAGTTAGCCAAAGCTGAGTATGAACAAAGTTCATGACACTTCATGAAACCTGGCTGCAAGAGTCAACATGGTCGCCTGACTGACCTTCCTTCCGTGTCATATACTTCGCTGTCGCTGCCATGCTTAGCATGATGAATGTTCTTCACCAAGATGGTGAAAGCAGGGGATGGTAGCCAAGTCTGCCAAGAAAGAAGATAAGGATGAACACCACTTCCATCATAGGCACCTTGCAACATCAATTGCACTGGACTTCAGGCTGGCCAAAGCGCAGTGCAGCAAGGAACTCTAAAAACACTCACATCCTGTGTGACCCACGAGAAGCTGCCATGGATAATCAAGACGGAGAGGCAGGAGAGAAAAACGTTGAAGCCAATTTTGCGGAAGCCGACATAGGTGTCATACGGGAAGATGACGCCGTCACCGTCGAGATCAAAGTAGGCCACATGCTGCTGAAGGACAGTGAGCTTACTGGCGCCCTCCTTTGGGCCAGCGGCGGTAGCTGTGGCCGAAGCCTGGAGCTCAGGCAGCTTCGTCGCTGGCGGTCGCTCTGCCGTGATAGGCGCCAGGGAAGCTACACCCACCTGCTGAGCCATCTCGCCCACACACTCGCCGCCACCGCACGACCAAGCCACCTGACAAGCTGGCTACACATAGTAAAGTGCACTTCTCGCCTTGGACTTTCCCCATCGTCGTCATCGTCAGCGGCCTCGGAATCCCAGAATCTCGCCAGGCGAACCTCCGTGGCGTCCAGCCCGCCGCCGCCGCCGCTGCCGCTGACACGTAAGCAGCGCCGTACTTACTATCCGTACAGCAGGAACCCGAACTGCACCTAAGCATACCAGCACTACTCGCAGTAAGAAAGTTGCGCGTGGTGTCCCACGTAGGCGCCAGGTCAGCCCCACGTGAGTCATGTACCTCTGACGAGGGTTCAGCCAACCAACCGCAAACCCCCTAACTGAGTGATTCGAAGGCTCAATCATCTACCTACCTGTTAGTTCACTCCAGTGAATCACTTGATGAACCAATGAAACCGCGAGGGAATCACATCATTTTCCCACTTTGTTGCTTAAGGGGTATCAACTGAAGGCGTGCTGGCCCACTGCTTGACTGCCAGCTGTCCCAGCCTCCCGCCTTGCGCTTGGCGGGGGGAGAGCACAGGCGGCGGCACGGGCGGCGAGGGAGGTGGCGGCGGGGTGAAGGTGGGTGTGTGAAGGAGGTAGTCAAACGGTCAGAGACAAGGTGAAGGTGTCGCTTGTTGGTGTGAAGCTGTGGCTTGCCGGTGCGGCTTGTTGTTGGAGAGGTAGGCGGCGGTGTGGTTGGGGAGGGGCGTGCGTGGGTAGTAGGTAGGGCAGGGCATCGGGGCTAGTGGGGTGCGTTTCTCAGTCCCCGGGCATGGCGGCCGCCGTGACGGCGGTGCGGGCGCCCGGGACATGCAGCATCCGTTCGTCGAGGCGGGCAGCGAGGGCGCAGCACAGGCAACAGCAGCAGCAGCGTAAGGAGCGGCAGAACAGCAGGCGTGCGCCAGTCCGGGCCGCCCTCGCTGCTCCGCACCACCACGGCCATGTCTCCGCGCAGTTCCACCGCTCCGCCGCCGCCGCCGAGCCGGAGCAGCAGAGGGGCGGCGGCGGTGGCCAGGCTGCTTCTGCGCCGCTGGCCAACCCCCTGAAGCGCCTGGAGCAGCTTGGGCCTGGCTGGCTGGGGGCCATCTGGGAGTGGGAGGGCGTGGTCGTCGCCGCCGCCGAGGGCGCCTGGGAGAGGGCCTGGCTCGCCCTGGCCGAGGAGACAGGCCGCCCGCCCCCGCCGGCCTGGATGCTCCGCCGGGCCAGGGGCATGAAGGCCGCCCAGGCCGTCAGCGAGGTGCTGTGCTGGGCTAGGGATCCCTCCCGCGTGCGTGAGCTCGCACGCCGGCACGAGCAGCTTGTGGAGCAGCTAGGAGGCGTCGCCCTGCATGAGGTCGCCCCTGGCGTGCGCGCCTTCCTGGAAATCCTCAAGCGACACAACGTTCCCTGCGCCGCCGCCTCTGTAGGGTCTGCACGCATGCTTGAAGCTGGACTGGGCGCCACTGGCTTGCGAGATCAGTTTGATGTGGCGGTGTCTGGCGATGATGCTGCTCGCGCTAAGCCCGACCCCGAGCTGTACCTTGCAGCTGCTCGCATGCTGGAAAGGCCACCAGAAAGGTGAGCTGGAGTTCTGTTCTCTCTGTGTTTGTGGCCCCATTGTTTGGTGCAGACTTTCTGCAGAGTCTGCCCAGGCACAGAATGAGTTCAGTGTGTATGCGCAGTAGAATGCAGCACTCTGTCAACTTGGCAGTGTGTAAGCATGGCAAGTGTAGTGTCATCTTTTCAAAAATCAACCAGTCAGCTGCATTTTTTGGGCAAGAGCATGACATGGCACTTTGTATCTTGTTTAGCAAGCTGTCCTTGTGGAACGTTGTTGGTGAGTGCACAGTTTGCCCACAGTTCATTATAGCCAAGCTGTGCACTCATCAACAACATAAACACAAAGAAACAGTCATTGCATGCAGCCGTGATATTGTGGTGTGTTTGTCTGTAGTGGCTTACTGACGTTGCATGTTGTTGGTGCAGATGCATAGTGTTAGGAAATGGTAATACGGCAGTGGAGGCCGCACATGAGTGCGGTATGAAGTGCGTGGCAGTGGCCAACAGCCATCCCATTTACGAGTTGACGGCAGCAGACTTGGTAGTGCGCGACCTCAGAGAGCTCTCTGTTGTGAATTTCAGGAATTTGATAGCTGCATCAGAGACTCTAGAACCCGAACCAGAGCTTGAGCCTGAACCGCAGCAATACGAGTCGCCTGCTGCATTGACAGCATTTGAGCGCCCAGGGCCATATTGAGGGTTGGTGCAATAGAGCCTCTTAGTCATTGTCTGTTTCTAGACAAAGTGTACAGATTTGTTATGCGCAGTCCCAGTGACACAACATGAGGCCTGCGCAGTTGCGTGTAAATCTTGCTGATTGTACAAGATTGGCTTTTTTCCATTGGTGGCGGAAGGCACTGCAGTTGTGCGTTGGTTGTGGTGTTGGTGGGCCCTGAGTCTAGGCTTGACGGAAGCAAAGGAGGACGGAGCCGGCTTGTGTGCTGCCCCTGTGGTGGTGGCCCCGAGGCCTGTTGCACGTGGTGGGCATACTTGCAGCAGACATGCCATGCTCAGTGTATAGGGTTGTGTGTGTGAGATGCAGGCAATATATGCGGAGCAAGGTTGCATTAATGTTGAGAAATATACCATTGCATGGCTTAGAAAATGTAAGAGGCAATGGGATGCTCGCAAACATATGCATGTCAGATGCATGAGCATTTGGACCTCGTATTTTTTATACAGTATTCATATGCACAGGTCTAGGATGGGTTAAGTAATGCACATCCATGCCCAAGTTGAAGAGGCAATAAGCCCGGTGATGCCCTGTTGATTCAGTTGTGCCATGTGCCGTGCATTTGTTAAACTGGTGTCATGTAGCTACTAGCATAACATATGTGCTATGTGTTGCATGCGTTGCTTGTAGCCAGTTATACCTACGGCGTTCTTTTATACACACACGTGGTAAGGTATAAAGAGGCACAGATGAAAGGTAGACGAATATGCACAATTGGAGGTAGATAATATCAATGTCCTCAGAAGCTTATAATGTACTATGCGCGCTACGCACATAATATATCATAAGCTTGTGGAGTGAGGCATTGATGCCACCGTGTTAACTATAGCGTGTTTAAATGCACTTATTTATGATGGGGCCCAATTGAAAAATAATAATAAGCTCTTTCATACAGCGCTGCGCATGTAGGCCTACCGTACCCTTTGGCGGCATGTGGTGCACTAATATCAGCGAAGCTGCGCACCTGCTGGGAGTGTGTTGTAACGATACCACTCACTTACCTGCTAGTGAGCCTCACCAACTTATGCACAACACACTCTGGTGCAGCAATTTGCGGATGGGAGACACATCACCAGTGTCCGGTAGGAGAGGATGACCGCCAGCCCTCTAACAGCTCCCACACACACACAACTGCAGTCAGCAACCAATGCCACACAAACACACACCCCACTAGGGATAAGGGGGATAAGGGAGAGTGTAACAATTGGGGCCTGACCACTAGGCTATGGTAGTAAAAGACACTACCATGATTGAGGTCTGTCACAATTTATCCCAATTCGTGACAGAGAGCCCCTTCAGAAGCTACAAGCAGGCACCCCACACAAGTGGCCCTTTAATGGTAAACACACTTTGGTCTCTACTCAAGGTAGCTACAAAGCTTTTATACCACTTTCTGCTCTTCAGACTTGGCACACAGCATTTTCAAAGTCCAAGGCCTTGTCACTGTGTGCTGACCTAGCAGCACATGCTGATTGTGTTCAACACATGACCTGTCCCATTACAGGACATCAACCTCAGGATTTTCAGCCTCGAGATTGTAAAAAATAGGACCTCGAATTTGCGAACTGCAACAACCCGTCCTGTAGTTGTCCATAACACATTATACAGGCAAACCGCATGGCTGATTTGCAATTTGCCACTTGCAGCACCTATGCTGTCCCAGTGGCACAGTACTAGCACTCCACAAGTCATGCAGAGCATATGGCACCGAGCAGCCATGTGCGTGCTGATATACAATGCCTTGTGCAGCTAGATAGCCCAAGCTACTAAGTAGACAACGACTGACCGCATAAGCACACATGCAATTGCTATACACTTGGTCCCTCTTACTTGCCACATAAGTAAGGGACTGAAGTGACTTTCGCCAGCCCTTGGGGCTTGACATTTCTCCCGACTTGCATTGCAACTTCCATGTTGCAAAGAATGGGACTTGTGTCCCGCAATAATTGTCAGCTAGGGTGGCCAGCCCTACTAAATTACCGCACACTACGCGTAGCATAAAATGCAAGTCGCGGGAGCGATAACCAACTCTGATACTAGGTACCAATGCGCGTTGTTGTTGGCATGTCACATAGGTAGAGAAATTTGCACATGAATGTGTTGCAACCAAGCACACGCTCTCAAGTGGCATATGTGAATTTGATAACTCTCTCCAACTCGCCCAACTTAACAACACAGTTTGTCGGGTTGCAGATTGGCTTCCGGGTGTTATGCTTTTTGCCATAACCAAGCCACTTGACAAGATATTCGGTAAAAAGCTTTCTTGTACTTCAGAAACCGCTTGCCAACCACGGCCTCGAACTTGCATTCAAGGTCACCCTTTACCTCAACTAGAGGTGGAGGCGGCTACACTGGGCCATCACTCGTGTATGGCTTAAACAGTGCTTCATGAAACACGTTGTGTACGATGTAACAGCTTGAACCTTTTTCCATGATTTACTACATGTATAATATGTGTTTTGCCTTTTTTCTGGCTTTATTAAGGCTTTATGAAGGGCTTTTACAAGCTGTACGGGCGGTGCTCTGCTGCCGCACGACTTCGCCTGCGACCAGCCCGGCAGCTGCCTGCCTGCGACGTGACCTACAGAGGCAGCGGTCACGCAGCTGACTAGACTGCACGGTACCTACCTTGTGACGCGGACTGCCCAGTCAGCTGCCGCGTGAAATGTACTCCGACGCGCGGGGTAGCAATCTGCACTTATACAGGTCGTATAGATTTGGTAAATCATAAACAAAACGCCTGGTTATTAGGCTGCTTGGTTGCTGTGCTTGTACAATTAGAAACCCTACAATTAGAAACCCTCTAAGTATAACCAACTCTTGCTTTCTGCTCTCTGCTGTGAGTATGCTGATGTATGCTTGAGAGAGGCGTGATCCAAGGCACACTGCTGCGTTCTTGCTTGGCGTGGGAAGTAGTAGTGTTCGTGTGCGTGTGCGTGCTCGACGCGTGCGTGCGTGCGTGCGCGGGAGAAGGCAAGGTTCCGGTGTGAAGACTGTGCTCAGCTGCACACATGTGTTGTATGACTTGTGTGTTGTGTATGTGAGCACGAGCATCGTCACATACACGCATGCTCTTTGGCAACTCAGACCGAAAGGCGCGCTCGCCAACAGCGGCGGAGATAGTAAACGGCCCCAGCCACCTGGGTAGCAACTTGCGCACGCCGCTTGTCTTGAGTCTGATGTTCTTGAAACTCAGCAAGACTATCTTCCTGACCTCGAGAGAAATTCGGGTCCCGGTCTGTCGGTTGGCATACATCTTTTGCCGATCTTGGGCTGCTCTCATGCATTCCTTAGCACCCGCTAATGCTTCGTGCAGTTGCTCAGTAAAGTCTAGCCGTCGGCACTTTGCTGAACGGATGAACTTTTCGAGATATGGGAGTCAACGGGTGACGGCCATGGTTCAAAAAGAACGGAGTGCTGCGCAGGACTCTTGCCAAGCAACTTGAATATTGAATTCACAGCAAGTTCTACTAATGCTAGGTGCACATCTCAGTCATCAAATCGGGGTGAAGTGTAGTGACGCAATACGATCTTCAGCACCTGGGTGGCGCCTTCCGTCTGTCCATCACTTTAAGGGTGAGAAGCAGTGCTCAAGCTCTGCGTACTTCAGAACACTACGCAAAACAGAATATCCGTCGCGCACCTAACATGCATCAACAGGGGTCTACGATGGTCTGGTAGCTATGTCGGGCCTGGCAGGGTCGTGTGCCCCTCCAGGTCGATCCCAACCGTATTGCCCTGATGGGGAATGAGGCCAGCCTTGTGGACTATAGGTTGTGTAGCTGCACAATACGGAAGGCAAAGAATACCCCCCTGCCTGTACCTACTTGTGGGGAAAACGCATGTGATGCTGTTGACACGATGTAGTGCTGTGTGCTCTGAGTGATGAAATGCGTTGCTAATAATGCTAACACGAGCAAGTCAACAAGCCACCCCCCCTTGGTCAACTAGGGAAGTCTGTGCTTCAGTGAGCAGTCTTCATCGAGAATGCGGAGGACCACGGATGCGGCAGTCCTCACACCACTATGCCTCCGTAGGCACAGTATCTTTGGACGAGTTGAGGCAGTAGACATAGTCGCCCGCCTCGAAGCGGCGACTGCGCTGTTTGTAAAACCCATGGCCATGGGAATGACGTGCGCGAACAGGTAGGCGCGCTATTGCATGTCGTGCAGCATAGCCACAGAGGTTGTCCAGCACGCGTTCCACTTCCCTTTGTGCGCGGAAGGGGAGTAAGGGTTCCCTGCCAAATTGCAGCTGATACGGGCTGTACATGCACAGGCTGCTTAGAAAGCCGATAGCCCAATGCTATCCAGGGAAGGTAGTCATCCCAGGTGCGCTTCTTGTGGTCGATGACGTACTTGCGCAAGGCCTTTTTAATGGTTTAAACAGTATGCTCCGCCAGCCCATCCGCCTGCGGATGGTCGCGTGAGGTACGCCGGTGGTCGTTGTAACAGCAATCCAGCAAGGTGTTAAACTCGCCGCGGAACTCCGCTCCTTAATCCATGATGACTTCAGCGCATGAGCCGAAGCGACTAAGCACATGGTCGAGGAAAGCCTGAGCGGTTCCTCTGCTGCTTTTGTCGGAAAGGGGGACCATTCCAACCCACTTGGAAAAGGTCGATCATGACGAGGATGTACTTGTTGCCACGAGCTGAGGGTGCTGAATCTCCAAGGATGTCCAGTCCCCACCGGTAGAACATGCCAGCGATAGGCAGCGGGTGCAGCGTGCTGGTGCGGGTGTTGAGGCTGGCACGCATCAGGTCGCAATGCGCGCAACAAAAGTGCAAACCTGGGCGTGCATGCCATGCCACCAGTACTGGGCACTCACCAAGCTGACGGCGCTTGACACCGAAGTGTTCCAACTCTGTATGGAGTGCAGAGATGATGCCCTCGCGCCGGTGCAGCGCCGGAACCTCTTTGTGTCATGGATGTGAACACGGCGGAAGACGAGTCCGTCCTGCCATTGGTAATTCTTGCAGAGTTGCCTTACGCGGTCACGCTCGCGCGCGCTCAGTCCTGCCACCTGTTGTCCATGTTGTGGGTAGGCCACGGTGCTTCTTGTCCAACCAGATGTCTTGACATGGATCTGCAGCTGGTAGTTGGGCACCATCTGGTGTGGTTCGCTCAGATGGGTCGGCGTCGACTGTTGACAGACACACGTGCAAGTGACACGCCAACAACATCAACACAAGAGCATGATTGCTACTGCCATTAATGCCATACAAGTCCAGGGGTTTTATACCCCGCCAGTTTTTACACACGTCTACGTTTGCAAGCACCGCGTGTACAATACTCAGCGTGTCAACGCGCTCTAAGTTACGCTGTTTAGCTCACAATCAGAGCGTTCCAACAAGCTAAGCCACGTTTGCTAAGCTTACGTATCCACAAAGCTACGCGGTTTCTCCCAACGCTCTACTCTGCATCTGGTCCGGAATCCGTCCTGGCTCGACCGTCTTGCTAAGTCCGGAGTCCACGTGCTCAGCCCATACCTTCGACTTCTGTGTGGAGGGCAAGCTGACCGGATGCAATCATCACCCATGTGATACCTTCAACACTCCCACGCGGGCAGCCTGGTCTTCAACACCTCCAACATATTCGCAATCCTTGCTTCTCTTCTTCTTCCGAACAATGGCACAGAAGCTCTTTACCTCCTCTTGCTCCAGGTCCTCCACGCTTCCCACCAAAGCTTGAAGCTTATTTGTAGAGAACACCTTGTCCTTCACAGCAACTCGAGCCCCTTGGTTGGCCTTCAACTTCTTGCCCTTATCTCTGTGCTGCTCTTGATGCACATGCTCCTTGCTAACCTTCACTTGCTGCACCTTGCTCGCCAGCGCTTCCTTGTAGCTCCTTGCAGCTCCCACGGGCTCTGTGCTCCTTGTGACAGCAACCTTCTGTGCCTCCTCTTTGTTGCCATGACCTTGTGGTGTCTTTAACGCTGTCTTCTCGACCACCCTTGTCCCTGCAACAACCTTGTGCGCACCGTCCTCCTCCACATAGTAGAGTCCACCCCTGTTGATGCCTACTACATGCGTGACACCGCCAAGCTCTGTACGAGCCTTATCCGCATTAAATACAGCCCTTGCACTAACTATCGTGGCTCTACATGAGAACAAACTAGCACATGCACCTGGCACATACAGGACATCCCTAAGCACAACCTCTTTCACCATACAACCAACCTTGCACCTCAGATTGGCATCTCCCGTTGCAACAGCTTCCAGCATCAGCCGGTTCCCAAAATCCACCGTAACTGGCTCAAATATAGGAGTGGGGTTGGCGAGCTTGCTCCTATCGCTTGTGAGATGCATGTTTGCTCCCGTGTCCAGCACCCACCCAAGATACTCCGCTCCCTCATCCAATGCATGGAAAGCAACCGCTCGATGCTGACCATCAGCCTTCTTCAACTTGGGACACTTTATCTTGATGTGACCGCGCTCCCTGCAGTGCCAACGCTCCACGTTGATACCTCGAACGCCCTTCCTCACATGATGCTTCGATGATGACGTGAATGCCATAGCACCTCCAGGTGCTCCCTCTCCATCATCGTCCTCCTTCCTCAAGCGCTGCTCTTCTTGAAGAAGCATTGGTGTCACCCCATCCATTGACAAGTCCTCCTTCCCAGACTCCAATATAGTGACAACAACCCTGTGCTCTTTGAGCAAACCTGAGAGCACAGCCCACACCACCTCAACTTCCTTGAGCTCGTGGCCAACACCCAGCAAGTCCCTCCACAACGCCTTCGCTCGCGCCATGACTTGACATTGGGCTCCCCGCTCTCCTTGCGCAATGAGTTGAGCTCCTGCCTGAGCTGCAGTCTCCTCGACATGTTGCGCGACTTGAAGTGGCTATCCAACTTCGTCCAAAGATCCTGTGCACTCTTGCACTCCTTCACCAGCACCAAGTGATGATCAGCCATGTGCAAGGCTATCAAAGATAAAGCTTTTCTCCCTTGTGTTGCCCAGACACTCGCTTCGCCTACAGGGACTGCCTCCGCTGGATCCACATACTTTCACAGCTCCTTGTGGGCCAGTAGTAGCTCCATCTTCACGCTCCATATGTTGTAGTTGTCAACGTCCAGTGGTTCAATTGGGAACTTCAAGCCGTCCATGCTTGTGGCCTTGGTTGCCCCTCTGCTACTTGCAGACCTTACAACCTACTCCACACCAAGCAACTACAGCTACTCACACAATCGTAACACACTCCATCAACCTACACAAGCATGTGTGGGCCCATAACCTGTTGACATACACACGTGCAAGTGACACGCCAACAACATCAACACAAGAGCATGACTGCTACTGCCATTAATGCCATACAAGTCCAGGGGCTTTATACCCCGCCAGTTTCTACACACATCTACATTTGCAAGCACCGCGTGCACAATACTTGGTCTTTCAGCGCGCTCTAAGTTGCGCTTTTTAGCTCACAATCAGAGCTTTTCAACAAGCTAAGCCACGCCTGCTACGCTTACGTATCCACAAAGCTACGCGGTTTCTCCCAACGCTCTACTCAGCATCTGGTCCGGAGTCCGTCCTGGCTCGACCGTCTTGCTAAGTCCGGAGTCCACGTGCTCAGCCCTTACCTTTTTACTCTCGACTCCTGTGTGGAGGGCAAGCTGACCGGATACAAGTATCACCCGTGTGATACCTTCAACATCGACGGGGGTGAGCGTGTTGAAGGACTAGCATGCACATGTAGCTGAGGCAAGCATAGACACACAGAGACAGAGCTACCGCCACCAGAGCATACACAAGTCACATCACATTCATCTATTACAAGTTGTCCGCTGGTTTTTATACCAACCAATTACACACACGTCTACGTTTGCAAGCACTGCGTAAGCTATACTTAGCCTTTTGACGCGCTCTAAGCTGCGTTGTCTTTCTTACAACTAGAGCTTTCCAGCAAGCTCTTACACGCCTAATATAAGTAGGTATACGCGGAGATACAAAGCATTTAGTAAGGCTCCAGTCTGGAATCCGGAGTCTAGTCCGACGACGCCATCTTGCTAAGTCCGGACCTAGTGCTCGTCCTTACGACCTTCTACTCCTGTGTGGAGGGTCGATGCTGATCGTATGTAGGAATGACTCTCAACAGAGCGCTGGCATCTCCTCTATTTCTGGCATTGTTGGGGCCGATCCTGTAATGGTGTCTCGTTCCGAACGTAATGCAGCTACGGCAAACATGGTGGCCACCTGTGGTGGTGGTGCCACTGGACCCAGCTCATGGCGGGCACCGCTGGCGTCGTTGGTGGAGAGGTGGGGGTTACGGCTGAGGCCGTCTGCGTCTTTTTTGACCAGGCCCGCCCGGTGTGTGATCTCAAAGTCGTATTCCTGTAGCAACAGGGCCCACCTGGCCAACTTGCCCGTAAGGTGCTGGTTGGTTATAAGCCAGCGCAGCGGTTGGTGGTCTGTGATCAGTGAGAACTGACTTCCGAACAGAAAAGGTCTAAAGAGGAAGATGGCCCATACTGCAGCAAGGCATTTGCCTTCATAACTGTTGTAGTTGGCCTAAGCGCTGTGGTTGCTGCGACTGGCGTAGGACACCACCCGTTCCCTCTTGTTATCGAGTCGAGATAAACTAATACAGCACTCATGCCGAGCTTGCTCCAGTCGGTGTGGAGAACAAAGGGCTTGGTGTAGTCTGGCCGCTGTAAAATGGGGGCTGATGTGAGCCTTTACTTCAGCTTTTCAACAGCCTATTGCTGGGCCTCCTTCCAGCTCCACTCTGTCTCTTCTTAAGAAGTTCGTTAAGGGGGCGCGCCACCTTGGCAAAGTCTTTACCGAACCTCCTGTGGTAGTTGGCGAGGCCAAGGAAGGCACGCAGTCGAGTCAGGTCTGTCGGGGCTGGGATAGATGCCAAAGCCTCCACCTTGGCCTGCTGAACGTACACGCCGTTGGGCACGATCATGTGGCCGAGGTAGGGGACCTTGTGGGTAAAGAAAGTGCACTTGTCGGGGTGCACAGTCATCCCTACTGCCTGAACTCTCCTTATCACCTCTTCGATGTGGAGGAGATGCTCCTCTGCCGTGTGGCTGAAGATTAGGATGTCGTCGATGTAGCACCGCGCGAAGGAGCATCCCTTAAACGCCTTGTCCATCGCGCGCTTGAACTTTGCTGGCGCGTTCTTTAGCCCGAAAGGCATGACCTTCCAGTGGTAGAGCTGCCGGTTGCACCAAAATGCCGTCTTGTGCTTGTCTCTAGGCTTGATCTCGATCTGGTTGTACTCCTGCCGCATGTCCAGAATACTAAACACGGTGCACGAGCCGACGTCGTCAAAGATGCCCTTTGCGGTTTGCATTGGGTACCGGTCCTGCTTGGTTTTGTTGTTGAGTGGGCAATAGTCCCCACGCATACGCCGTTCTGTCCGGTTGCCCTCCGAGTCCTTTTTGAGGGGCATGACTGTGGCGGCGGCAAAGTCTGACGTGGACTCCTCGATGAGTCCCGCCTTCAGCAATGCTTTTCATCACTGCTCCACCAAGTCTTCCACCAACTTGGACAGTTTGTACTGTCTTCTAAACATTGGCTCTTCATCGACGAGGTCGACGTCCATCTGGTACACTGAGTACTTGCCCGACGCCTTGACGTTAAAGCTGAACTGAGCTCTCCACTTGTTGAGGAGAGCTTTCGACTGCTCCTTCACAGGCCCTGTAGCCAAGGGTCCCATGGCATGATCCCATGATGTGGCTGTTGCCTTCACAGGGATATTTTCCACTGTGACTGCTGCCCGCTCCAGGGCGGTGTGGGCCACGACAGTATCGGAGCGATTGACCCACCCCCTAGACAGGTGTTTGAGATTTTTGAGAAACACCCGTCGGTTTTGGATGGCGAAGCACATTTCCAAGTAACTAGACGCATCTATTTTGGTCCATGGCGCGACCTAGGAGTTGCCTCTGCTGAGCGTCAGTCAATGAGCAGCCTGTGATGCTCCTTGAGAAGAACCCCATGGCGCGTTTGCGCTCGCATGCGTTGGGTTCGTCCAGTCGGCCCGTGTTGCTGTCGAAGACCATGCCGTCCCCGCCATATCTGAAGGCATACGAGCCCGGGTATGAGACCAGTGTGGGGAGAGCTCGACGTGGTTCTCTAGGTTGATTGCTCCGATGGAATTGCGCGTGGTCGTGGCGAGAGACTGGTTGCAACGTTCTGCCAGCGTCGAGGATGTCATTCACCTACAGGTTCCAAGGATGCGAGATAAGGAGGTGCTCAGCGGCGGTCAGCTCTTCCACAGCGGCGGTTTGTCCATTTGGCACGGACGCGGTGTGTACGTGACCCATGGCGCACGAAGTTCATCTTGGACGGATGGCCAAGGATAGAGCACACGACATGGTTGCTGTGCTGCACATGGTGGCGGCGATCATCCTCGGAGTGGACATTCTCGATGACATACGACAGAGGCTGTTGAATCTGGTGGTGCTGCGGCAGGTGCATAACTGGCAGCAGCTCCCAAATGGGTGTGGAGCGTGGATCGTTTAGCCCCTGTCCGGTGCCGGCCCTAGAGTGACCCTCGCACTCCCATCCAGCAATCAACAGATTCACATTGCCCAAGGCAATGAGATAATCAGCCGAGATGAGGCGGATGTCTTGCGATAGAGCCTTAAGACTTCCACGCAATACAGACAACGGCAGGAGGTGTAGATAGCGCAAGTGCAATCGGCGTAAACAATGGCGAACAGCAGATCGACCATGCGGATCAAGGTCACAGTAGTAATAATGTGTTACCTTGACACTGGTGTTGAGAAGAGCCGCCAAGCCGCTGCTGATCCCGCCGAATAGCTCCAGCAAGGTGACTCCTTGTTGGCGCCGCACCGCGCTGAAGTCCACGACTCCGATGGCCACGGTGAACCATTTCGCAACCGGGACATCTTCGTGGTAGTCTAGAAAGCGTGTAGGGAAAGGCTGTTTGTCCAGCAACACATGCGCATCCACCTCTGCTCTCTAGCGACGCTCTGCAGGGTCTTGCAAGGCCACCTCCTGGGTTGCTGTGTCCTGCGTGTCGGAGTATGGCATGGGTGACGTAGCGACACTTGTAGCGGTGGCCCCCATGAGTCGGCGTGCTCTTGTGGGCAAGCCCAGGTCGAGCGGGATGAACCCGATGGCGGAACCATCTTCGCTGCGCCAGCCGGGTTTGAACCATGCTTGCTTGGTCCAGTTGTCCATGCCAATGACTACGGGAAGCTGAAGTCCTGCCCGACCAGCAGGTCATAGCTAGTGACGTTGGTGACCACACACCGCTGAGCCGGTTGAGTGGTGTGAGTGGGGTCAAGCCCAGTCAGGACAATGAGGACTTCCCTGGTGATGCCAACGGGGCTTTCTGGTCCTCACGTGGCGGTGTCAATTCTAAAAGGGCAACTGTCCAGCGACGCTGCTGTGAGACCTAAGGCCTTAGCCAAGTGTCTGCCAATGATACATGGTTGTGCCCCTCAATCCAGCATGACGCGCTTGGGCGCACGTCCGTTAATCTGCACATGCTTGCCCTGTTTGGCAACCAGGACGGCGTTGACGCTGAGCCGTGCGCGATCGTCCGGACGTCGGGAAACAGCATTTGCGGTGGGGTGTTGCTCCAGGGTGCTGAACCTCAAGGCTGCCATGGCTCCTCTTCCTGCAGCAAGAGCTGTGCCCTGTTTTTGTGCACTCCCTTGTTCTGTTTCACCCCCCTGCCCTGGCCCCTGTCCGGGTGGTGGATTGTGACGAGGAATTGGGTCAGTACCAGGAGCTGGTGGTGGTGGTGGTGGAGGACCGTGTTCCATTGCTGCCACTGCCTCCCTGTTGGTCCAGTAGAGTGCATGAGCGGCCTCACGCACAAGTGTGCCCTCCCATGTGGCTGAGGGGTGATAACGTCAGTCGGCAAACTCCTCCACCCGAGGCATATGCGTGAGGTAGACGGCGCATACCAGCTGCGTTCTCAATGCGTAGCCAATGGTGGGTATTCCCAAGATGCTCCGCATGTACGTGTCCCACCGGCCTCCAGTAATCCCTACGTCGATCACTTTAATGGCTCGCCCTCTCAGGGTGTCGGATGAGTCCTGTTGTCGACACTGGTTGTCATAGGCCTGAGCGATGTGCCGAAGTTGCCGTGCTGCCTCGATGCCTGGTAGATGCATGAGGGTGACCTCCATGGTGACTCTGTTGCGAATGCCATATTGACGCAACTGGTCCACCACTTGGTCGTAGGCTTGCCGTAAAGAGCGCATGAATGCACTCATTCAATGCAGTCTTGATGGAAGCGCGAACAGTGGAACTGCAGGGTGGTGGTTGATCAACCATGTGAGTACTTGAGCCCGTTCTCCCGCGGTTTGCTGTAGTCGCAGCAACCCTCTGAGTGTGGCGCCTTCCGAGCCTTGTTGTTGCAACGTTCCCTGAATGGCTTCCTGCAGCAGGCGTGTGCGCAACCATTGCTCCTCGTGTGTTTGTTGACTAGAGAGATTCGGGTGGGCTCTTTGTTGAAGTAACCCTTCTTTGGTTGACGCTGAATTGCTGGTCAGGTGTTGGTCATGTTTACAATGAGGGCAGCAATTTCCCCTTGAAATATCTCCTTAACGCCCTCGTTTGAGCGATCCTGATGCGCTCCCGGTCCCCGTCGGTGCAATGCTGCGGCCTGTTTACCCAAATAATGCCATATGCTTCAGCGCGGGTGTCGTTAATGACGACGCCAGGTGGTGCTTCGTTAATGTCCCGCTGGACATCTGCATGATGGTCCCATTCGCGACGGCGAACCACCTGTTCTTGCTGTTTACAAAATTGGCGAGCCCAATCTAGTGAGTAGAAGCGGCGGCATTGCTCACGCCATGAGCATGTGGCCATTGCAGGATCGTTGCCCAGCAGACGCGCAGCAAGTGCCCGAAACAGTTGAACCACCTGCGGGTCCTAGTCGAAGTGGTCCAGGTTGGACAGTTCTGGAATGGATGGTTCGAGCAATGCTGTTGAAGATATTCCTACATCCAGGCGGACGGTCAGCTTGCCCTTTAATTAGGAATGGCCGCGAGAAGGCTCTAGGCGAGGACTCAAGTCGAAAGTTCCAAGCGCGTGAAGGTTCCAGGCGCGGACTCAAGTCCAGAGTCTGGCGACTTCCAAGCCTGCACGAGAATCGTTATAACTCGATGGTTACTGCACCGATTTGGGCGTTCTAAAGCTTAGTAGATAGCCCTTGAAAGTAGCTACAAGATGCTTCTTAAAACGCGTAATTCAAATAAGTGTAAGTGAGCAAACGTGGTGGCTTTTAGAGTAGATAGGTGTATTCCTGACGGGTATAAAACCCGCGGACATGATGGCAATAGATGGTCTTAGTTTTATTGTTGCAGCCTCTTGGCGTTGGTGTTGGGTGGCGTGCACACATGTGCATGTGTAGGTTTGTCAACGCATCTCAATAATGCCGGATGCTCCCGAGCCAACCGATTGCGGTTGTACAAAACCCAGAACATGGTGAGGGTCTCGTCAATGATGCGAAGGGTGCAGAAGTCGTGGCCCAGCTCCTGATGATGGAGAGGGACAATATCCACACCAGATAGCAGGGCCTCCTCGTCGATGCGCCACGTGAACTGGTCACCTCTAACGTGCGCCGGGGTGATTGGCATGCCAGCGGCTGTACGCGTTGGTCCTTGTCTAAGTGAAAACAGTGGCAGCCGGTGAAAACGCTGTGGTTGTTGCTGCTGTTGTTGCCGCTTGGTCAGCAACACCAGCTGTTCCACCTGTAGAGGATGGCCCGGCGGCCCCTCGGGTTCGCTGTAGTGGCTGTACGCGCGAGGCGGGGTGACTTCCTTACGATTCACTCCCAATGCTGCCCAACGTGCCATGTAGCATGCGCAATATTCATCCTCCCTGCCCTTTAGCATCGCTTGAAGCTCCTCCATCCATGTTGTGAGGGCAGCAACCACCTCTGTGTTTTCTACGACATGCGCCTTGCGGGCGGCGTTGCCTGCCTTGGGGCCACTGTAGTGGTTCTGTTATTGTTTCGGAGGGTTGTTCATCCCCCGATAGCCGTTGTTGGCTGGCTCCTTGCCCTTATTGCCGTTGTTGTTGTTGTTGTTGTTGTTGTTGTAGCTGCTGCCATCGTAGCTGCTTGAGGGTATCAACTCAGGGTGCTTGGCGTAGCAGGCTGCCTCCAAGTGTCCGGTCTTGTGGCAGTGGTCACACACCCGGTTCCCGTACTCCTCCATGCAGTTCTTCTGGTAGTGGCCGTGTCGACCACACCGATGGCAAACGACGACAGGGGCAGATAGTGCAGCGTGAGCTGACTTCGCAGGAGATTTGGGTGTGCTGGTGGGATAAGACTTGCGGTCACGTCGGTGTTGAGATTCAGACACTACTGATCATGCATGGAGTTGGTGGCAAGCACAAGCACACACACTCTACCAGAGCATACACACAAGGCTGATCCAAAAAGGCGTTCTAAGGATTATTATAAAGTCACACCGCGGGCTTTTATACCCGCCAGTTCTGCACCTGTCTACTTTACAAGTCACCACGACTTCTACACGCAACCAATTCCTGCGCTCTAAATTGCACCACCTAGCTATTTTTAAGAGCTTTCCAACAAGCTATAACTCGCGCCATACAATGATGTAACCACCGAGCTACAATTTTTCTACTGCGCCTGGAAGTCTCCAGACTCCGGACTCGACTCCGCGCCTGGAACCTTATCGACTAAAGTCCTCGCCTGGACCTTTCTCGACTGGCACCTTCTCGCGCATGAATCTTCTCGCGGCTATTGCTGACCGGATACAAGAATATCCTCAACAGTTGTCTGGGGTCTTGAGCAGAGGCAGGAGCACGTGAGGGACCAGAGTTCATATCCAACACTGCTCTCATTCACCTGGTAGTTATGGATTGCCTGGGCTGTTTTAAAGGCTTGACGCAGCGAATACCCTTGTGATTGGGTACTGTTAAGAGCGTTGTCCACCGTCCTGTTCAGTGGAAGCTCTAGTTGGCAAACGAACACCACGGCGGCAACTTCATCGCTGAGGATCTTGTAGTTGGTGTCCTTCGGCAGCTTGATCATACGGGTGTATTTGCGCAGAGGATCCTCCCCTGCTTTGCGCCTGAAGTGACGCAATTCCTCCACCTTCTGGCTGGTCTGTGGTGGGAATGTGCACCGAAGCGCCAGATACAAGTTCTGCAAGCTTGAGGGTGACAACGTACGGTCCACCCTAAAGGTGAGGGCGGGCTTTCTCGCATGCTGACCGAGCCTGAAGACAGTGTATTGCCTGCAGCCGTGTCTCGGGTTCCCTGATTTCTTGTCCGGATTGGAGTATCAGATCCGGCGACGCGTTCGTGCTTGTGATTCCTCAAGCGCAGTTTGTTGCTCAGCCATTAACCTGAACACCAAAAGTTGCACCAAGGACCGGCATGCTTGTTGCGCTGCCGCCAACTCGCGGTCGACTAATGCGGGATTAACTGCTGGTATATCTACTTCACTTGTCAATTGCACTGAGGCGAAAGCTTCTGTAAGGGTAGGGCCTTGCAGTGGGGCAGTTGGATTAATGGGCATGGCAGGGATGTCAGGACTTGATGCCTCCATGGGCAGAGCTCTGGTGCCGGCCAGAACTCCATACCCTTAAATCTCATGCTGTGCAGAAACTGACCTATACACCTCATGTGCCTCGTGGTCTAAGCAAATTGCAGCCATGCGAAAAGACGTTACTCTGACCAGTTGGGAGTCTTGGTCGCGTGGTAGCTCATTCCTAAATCGAACTTGATGATCCATTTGTCCAGTGGTGTTGTGCCAGGACATCCGAAAAAGGTGAGACCATGAGTGGAACCGGATGCCTCCGTGTCGTTGCTGTCGAGCTGATTGATGAAGCTTCCACTTGATGACGAGACTGAGTATGTCTCGATCGGGTTATTGATGAAGACCGGGGGCTATCGCTGTTGTCGTCGCCCTCTTCTTCAAGAAGCCAGCAGCAGCTGCGACCACGGCGACATAATTGAAGGAACCAAACAAGACTGGCATAACCAAATTGGGATACAATGCACTGTCAATGCCATGCTAGGGTTCTTTTATCTTGCACATGCACAGCCTCAAGTATCTTGCACATGACATACACTGTCAATGCCACATGCACACCCTCATGCACAGCCTCTAGTGTCATGCACATGAACAGCATGACCAATCTCGCAAATGCACAGCCTATTTCTACTTGCGGGAGCTCACAAGTCGCAAAAGAGAAGCTGCGGAGTACCACGAACGGGTAATCCATGATCTAGTTTAATGTTTTCAGCGGCAATTAAGCAGTATGCTTGCAGATTGCCATGTTGGTCAGAGTGAACCAAGAGCAGCACGCCAGGCTGACTGTCCGCCTGGCGGAGTGCAACAAAGCGGAAGACGAGGTAAGCATGTGTATGCTGATGGGCTAGTCCTCTGGCAGCACGCCACTCTTACAGCATTATCAAATGCAGGTGGTCACTCTCAAAGCGACCATCAAGCGCATGCGCGTGCACGGCGAGGTGCTGACATTCAAGCTGAAGGACGAAGTAGCCGCTGTATTGTCAACGAGCAAGGCAGAGGATTACTCCGATGTTGAAGCAGAAGACTTGTCGGAGGAGGAACAGGAGGAGGGGATTGAGGAGGAATTCTGAGGTAGGCACCACGGGTTGACAAGCTGCGCATGAGTGCGACAGCTGGGTTCAATGTTGTAGGTAGTTTCATGCGCAAGTCGGCTGCTCAGTTGCAAGTGGACATACTCTGACCACTGCCGGTACATTGTATATGTTGCGGGCTTATAGTTGCAAGACCAAACAATTATGCCTTCGCAAGCTAAGGGCGGATCTGGAGCATCCCATGTATTGCATCACAATGAACTGTGACAATTAAGGCGCCATGAAATTGCTGAAGCACCCTAGCGCTTTTTCACGCACGAAGCACATTGACGTCATGCATCATTTTGTGCGAGACAGAGTCACGAGAAAGGAGGTTACCTTCTCGTATTGCAAGACTGAAGACATGCTCGCGGACTTCATGACGAAGGCACTATCACAAGTGAAGTTTAAGGCATGCTGTGCTGGTCTTGGCATTTGTGTTTGAGTAGGAGCTTGGGTCAAGCTGCATGCGTGGGAGTATTAAGGAATGACGTCCAGTCAGCTCGACCTCGACAGACAAAGGCATCGAGTGCTAAGAAATGGTTAAGTGCTTGTGCACGTTGCAGTTGCAGTAAGAGGACTGATATCGAGCAGTTGTGAGTCTAAAGCTCAATATCTGCATAGTCTAATGAAGGACGCTCGAAGACTCCGGACTTGGAGCTCTGGAACAGTCTGGCGAACAGTCCAGAGCTCCGGTAGAAGTAGTAGAACTTTCTGACTACTTAGTTGCTAGAGACGTGGCATAGCTTGTTGGAAAGCTCTTGAAGTTAGATACGCGGTGCAACTTAAAGCGTCGGATATAGACTAGAGTAGAAGGAAAAGGACCTTCTAGAGTACAAGTGTGCAATCTGGTAGAGTATAAAGGCACACGGACTTTGCATGTGTAGGAAGGAATAGTGATTGCTATTGGCTAAAGCCTTGGCGGCTGGTGTGTTGTGCGTGTCATGCTTAGTCCTGCTGCATGTGTGCACCAGCTTCCGAACAATAACAATCAATCCAAGGTTTGTACAAGCTGCATGGCATGTTAATGTTGGCTTACAGCAAGAATTGCCAACTTTTGTCAAATGGTAAGGGTCACATATTAACAGCAGTGTAACGGCAAAGAAACGGCCGGCTATTGCTGTCAGCTGTCCATAACTACCGGCTAACGGCCGTCTATGCACATTGACCAAAGAGTAACCGGTTGACAACTCTCAGCCGGTCAGTGCCACTGACAACCACTTTTGGCCCGCGGCCGTCTGCGTCGATCCACTTAAGCCAATGGCAAACCCAACAGTCCAATTGTAACATTTCAGGCAGCGGCAGGCAGGCTCAGGCATCCGTCAGTCTCTGAGTCCTTAGTCAGTCACCGTGTAAAATTTGCGACGTTCGCCGTATCGTCCATAAGATAGGTTCAAGCCCAACCAGCTGTCGAGGTCGCTGGTGGTCTCCTCGGCCACAGGGGAAAGCCCGTAACGATGAGTGGACTCTCTGACTGCTGAAAACTCACTCATGCAAGTCGCACGGTGAGCGGCGGAGAGAGTGAGGCAAAGTGTGTGCTCTACTGGTGCTCCCCCAATGCTACCACTCAACACACTAGTGCTTGTGAATGCACTATGTGCTGGCAATATTAACACAACACTGATGCAACCAACGCCGCTGCAAGAATGCAAGCCACGCTGATGCACGACTCTCACTTGTACAAGGAGGATAACACTGTAAGTCAACAAGCCACTACTAGAGGTAGTGCTGCTTATACAATTCCTTGAATGAGGTCAAGATAATTCCACAGTTAAGTGAGCTGTATGAATGCGGCAACACATGGATGCCACACTCTGATGCGGACTACACAACGTGCACTTACGCAACCACAATCGTGTCAAGTGACAAGCAATGCACGTGTACATACATTGCAATCTCTTACGTGTGCATGTGTCTTGGCAACCTGGCGGCGAGGTGATGCAGTCACATAAAGCCACAACCTTCAGCGAGCAAGTCCCGAGCACTCCGAAGATCAACATCCGTACTTCTTAAATACCAAGTTTCAGTTCTTACTTACAGTGTCAGCAACGTACAGAGACAAAGTCATAAGCCTTTATAGTCAAGTGACAACTGTTTAGTTTTAAGACAACGGCTAGTTTACAAAATGACCTAAATTTAGCCTAGGTCAAACTCGCAACGGATCAGCTAGTACGGCTTATATTAGGTACATACGAAGACTGCTTGACAACTGCTCAGTGTCGCGCGGGACTCATGCCGGTAGCCGAGGTCGATGTCTAGCTGTAGGCATGGCTCGAAAGGGTTACTGATGCTGGTAGCACGGGAGCGATGTCTGGCTGTGAGCATCAATGAGGAAGTTGGCCCCTCCTGGACCGCTGGCGTAACAACTACCCTATTGGAGTCAAACAAGATTGGATAAAGCTAGATTCTATATCCGTTTACTGGTCTGTTATTAAGCTATTGTATCTGGTTGCACTTGTCAGTGTTCGTCGCAAAGTCTGGCGATGCTAGTCAATTTGTTTTGGTTACCTAGTCTATCTGTCGCGGTTTTAATTTGCATGCAAGCAAGCATGAGACCCACGTGCGGTAGCGTGATGCTAGGATATCTGATGTGAATAGCCTTATCATGTAACCCAGATTATGTCATTCTGCAGCACACTTGGGCCGAATGACGTAATTGGGTATATTAATATACGTAACTCGTGTTTGGGGTTTCACGTTTGAAACCACTCAATTGACTTGTAAACACACAAGTGCCGCCGCCATTGCTTGGTATATATTTGGCAGTTGGAGCTTGCGGCGGCGCCGGCGTAGGCGGCGGCGGCGGTGGCCAAGACGGCGGCCGCCGTCCTCACTGACCAGGCCTCCCTCCACGTCACCGCCTACACCAGGTTGATGGCCACGGCAACCACGGCGGCGGCGGCGGAGCTAACCTCTACAGCAGCTGTCGCTGACAGTTCGCCCTGGTAAGAGCGGCCTGCTGCTCAGCGAACGCAATGCTTGCGTTCAGTGTGCGATGTGCTCACAGTGTGCATTGTCCTGTTGCACCTTGTGTATGGTGCAAAGATGTGTGAGTGCAAGCGCGTGTATGTGTTGCATGCCATCTGCAGTGCTAATGCGCATCTGCCATTTGTGCGTAAGTGTGTGCGTGCTGTGTATGCATGCGATGTTCTGCCATGCGTGCGATGTGCGTGTCTAGTGTGGGTAGCATATAAGATAGTTTGGATACTCTGCCATGTTTGGAATTAATCTATCAAGTTTGTTGCATATTTCAATGTGGGATTAGCTACACTTAGTGTGCAGCTAGTCTCGTGCCTACTCTACATCTGGTTCTCTATGGCTGATCAGTACTCTAGCCTATCTGACTTTGATTTGTTGCATATCTGAATGTGCGACTAGCTACATCTACTGTGCAGCTAGTCTCTTATCTGGTCTGCATCTAACTCTTTATGGCTGGTACTCAAGCCTTATCTAGCTATTACCTAATTACATGTCTAGACCGCCCTTGTAGCTAGGTCATGGCCAGAGTTAGACTAGGGTGAACCCTAGTCCCAAAACTAGCTATATCTGATCTTCGTACCTACCCCACACCTATAGTAATATCCTCTAGAGCTAGTCTACTCCAGCAAACTAGACCCCAGCTACGTGAGGATGAGGTAGCCGTTTTGCGTAGCGCAAGTACTAGCATATAGCCTGCCCAAACCGATTGGTGAACTTGGGATCACGGTTGGACACCAACTCTTGAGGCACGCCGTGTAGTTCAAACACTATGTTCACAAAAGCGTACGCATACTCTTGCGCGCTAATCTCTGTGCAATACTGTGCAAACCGGACCATCTTAATCAATCGGTTAACAAAGATAATGATGGCATCGTGCCCTTGCTTTGTCTCCGGTAGATCTGTAATGAAATCCATAGTCACACACTCTCCCATTGATAACTTGGGATAGTTAGCGGCTTTAACGAGCCTGCTGGCTTACGGTGTAACGCCTTGTCACATTGACAAGTGTCACAGCACTGGACATACTTGATCGCATCTGCCACCAAGGTTGGCCACCAATATTGTCGCTGCAGCAGCTGGATGGTCTTAGTCATGCCCATGTGACCAATGTATACTGCATTGTGTGCCTCATGCAGACACTCTTGCTTTAGGCCGAGTGCATCTGGCATAATAAGCTTGCCTTCGGAGTACCATAACCCCTTATGACAGGTGACCTTGTCATCCGCTGGCCTCAACAACTCAATAAGGCAGTTGTTAAGTGCATAGGCTTGCGTCAGAAGTTCAATAATGTCCTTTGCATCAACAGCCAGTGGGTCCTTTCCACTTGCATTAAGAACTGCTATTGGTGTATCATTGCTAGCCGCTTCACATGCAATTGGCAAATCGCAAGTTGCATGCTCAGTTCAAGGCTAAGGCTTACAAAATGCCTCTTGTGTCATATTCACAGCTTTCTTGAGCTCAACTGGCAATTTGCGAGTGCTGACATTATACTACGTACTACTTGTCTGTGCCGAAGTTGCACGATACAAAATACGGATACGATCAGTCATGTACATTACTTTATTGAATTTTTACACATTTCGCATAACATACAATATGAATACGATTTCAACACACAAAACAATATGTATGTGCAAAGTGAGCCAATGAGAGATTGCAGCTGACAATGCAATTAACGGCAATGCATGCAACCAATGACAAGGCTCAACCCCTCACAACCCCGGGACTGCATCACTATCACTATCACTATCTGAACATAAACTTCTCCTCATAATCAATGCCTTTCACTCTATCCATCCATTGAAGGTTGCTGTGGATGTACATCAAGTCTTCTGCACGCGGAGGTGTGAGGCGGTTCCGCTTCTTGCTGTTCGTCAACTATAGACCAGTTGCGCTCGCAAGCGAACGCGCTGCACACCTGCAACAGCACACGCACTGCAACGGTTTGTAGCTATGGCAAGCCTCCACCAAACTGCAGCCACCAGCGGTGTGCAGGCATTGTGGCTGCAGCCTCCTGCACGCACTTGCACGCAAACATGCCGTCATGAGCTCGGTAAGCAGCATGTTGCTTGACAGCTTTGAGCTGGTAGCGAACCTCCGCGGCCAGGTGGAAGCTATCAAGCATGCCCTCCACCATGTTGTGGAAGCCTCTCATAACCTCCTCATTGTCGTAATGCTTGTGGCTGCGAAACTCTGGGTCTAGCACAACCTGCTGCATGAAGGTCCGTGTGAAGCAATGCCCACCGCTTCTCCCATAGCAGCAGGACCTGCCTCTCCTTGCTGTGCTCAAGTTTCATACTGCGCAATGCGCAAATGCTCTTCCACCTCAAACATACCAATGTAGAGTTTACCAGCAGCCGGTTGGTTGCCGTCACGGTCCACAAGGCGCAACAACTTCATGACGGGTTCACTGAGCCCTACTATGAGCTTAACGCCTTGCCAGAAGTGAGAGCTGAGCAGGTTGGAGCGCACCTCATCAGCCTCGTTGGTGTACCTACTGCTTTCCGCCCAATCTTTCCACTCATAATCAACCACAACCTCTTGAAGCGCGTCCTTCACCTGCCAGCACAATCCACGCACTTGTTAGGGCAGTCTTGATGCATGCAAGACTGATTGGCAAGAAGACAACCACGTTGTCAACTTGCACCACTTCGGCACATTATAACTTACGCTCAGCAGGCGCTCAAGCATGATGAAGTTGGTATCAAAGCAAGTATCTCAGGGCTTGAGTAACTTGCAATTAGCTTGGCTCTCGAACATTGCTGCGATGATGGTTGGTGATGAATTTGATAATGTGCTTGGCCTCGAGGATGGGAGAGCTCACCCAGTCCGGTTTACCAATGTCTTCCAGCAATAGAGATAAGCAATGTGCAGGACATGGAGACCACACAATGGCTGATTGGTCTTCCATGATCATGTCTCCTGCTACCTTACACACGGCGGCACTGTCAGTGCACACCTATACCACGTGCTCTATGCCAACCTGCAGACGATAACTTTGACTCAATGCATTCTAGCAATGTCGTGCTGTAAACGCCAAAAAAGCATCATATTTTCAATCGCATTTGGTTCGTATTTTTAAAGTTTTATTATAAATATTATAAAATACTTGTATTTGTAGGGGCAAGGTGAGCGTATGATGCAACTATGGATTGTGCCCACCCTTGGCTTCGTGCACGTGCATGTGTTGTCAATGCCAATAACAAAGGCGAGCGGCTCAAGGGGTCTGCTACGTTTACCCTATCTGATCTGTATACCCAAGTAAAGTTGAAACGAGACAAGTACTCAGTCCATCTTGCTTGTCTTTATGACAAGGTTGGGTCTGAAAGCAAACAAGGAGGTCGTGGTCCGTAACCATTGTAAATCCACCTTCGACCCCCTCGAGATAGCAGCGCTACTCTTGTAGCGCATAGAGTACCCCAAACAACTCTTGCTCTGTTGTAGTATGGTTTCTCTCGGCTAGAGAGAACTTCTTGCTAAGACAAGCAAGTGGGCCCATTCTGGATCAACACAGCGCCAGTGCCAACTATGGATGCATCCGAGATTACCTCCCAAGGTGTGGTGAAATCCGGCAGCTGTAACACCGATGCCGTTACGAACGCCTCTTTGATAAACTTAAAGGGGTCCTCCTGCCTTTGTGCCCACCGCCACTTGACTTTGTCACACAAAAGTTCGTGAGGGGAGCAACCCGTGATAAGTATGCAAGGATGTATGTACAGAAATAGTTGCTCAACTCAAAAGAATGCACGCAACTCATGCACATTTCAAAAAGCTAGCTATCACAACCACCATCTCAGTGTAATGTAAACCACTCAGTGCTAGTCAGTGCATTAATGCAATAGCCTCGTAGCCCCGACTAATAGGTCATTCGCACAAAGGGAAGCATGTGGCATGACCTCATGGAGTCCACATTCCCAAGCAGGGATCGCAAGGATCACTCCGAACAGGGCAGGTCACCCATTGACCGCAATACCATCATCACCACAGTGAGAAACATCAGATGGAAGGGGCTTGCTAAGAGAGGCTCATCTAATGCATGAGCATGCAGCATGTTCTGTAGGATGCAGCCACGCATGCTCAGAACTGCAAGGCTATCGTGCATGCACACATGCCATGCACATCCTCAACATGCAAGAGGCACACACACACACACACACACGCACGCACGCACGTACGCACGCACGCACACTAGTGTGTAAGGCTACTGGATGCACATACACATGTATGCACTTTAAGCCATACAATGGCATAACCAGCTAGGCATGGTTTGTCCACAACGACAGGTGGTCAAGGAGGACCACCAACAAGACCACCAACAGTTGCCTGAAGTGGGAGGCGTCTACTCTTCAGCACACGCGCCAACCACTTAGCTAAAACACCCCCGAACCTATGTAGGCGCCTCTTCTTCAGTGCAGGCGTCAACTACCACAAAAACACCTCAAACCCTAGCTGGAATACTCAAAAACGCCCCACACAAGAGGATAAGGAAGACCCCTTCAATAGTTTAGCAAAGTGCCCCAAACACACAGCAAGAAAGCACAAGGCTGAGTCCCACAGAACCCCCAACACTGTGCTGGTCTAGCTTCTTATACTTCTCACCGTTACCTTCCCACTTGGCCATAGGTGAGCTGAAAAGCCATCAACGCCTTTTTGCCCATCCTGTTCTGACACATATGATTATCTTAGCCACACATGACTTTTGAAAAGCCATCAACCCACAGTAACTGATGGCATGCACACGAACCAGCTCTGTGCAAGCTGCTTATCAATGTCTTGTACAGTTCGTCATGCTCAAGGCTCATGAGTTAAAGGACTAACTATATGAGCGAACCGCTTGGGTACTGCACCCACTTAAGCAGCTGAACTCCCATACAATCATGCTGTCAACATAGCAGCCTGAAAGTGAGATTGCCTTGCATGTTAGGCGTGACATTCCTTGCCACTTGCTTTGCAACGTCCCGTTGCAATAGGTTGGGTCCTGACCCGCACAGCGCTTGCCAGAGCAGGATGGCCAATCCTGCTGTAGCCTCTGTGCTCCACACGTGAGAACTTGCAAGTCGCGGGAGTAACCGACCATCTTACTGTCACAGCCCACTCGACCACAAAAGACTTGGTGCTTTTATGGTCGATTTGTGTTAATTCAGTACCTTCCCGTTACATTCCCCCCCACTTAAGAACGCTGACGTCCTCGGCAGCTGGCGGCCATCAGCTGGGGAATCTTCCCAGGGGTCTGATTTAGGGTCGGTCACCGGCCCCACCATCCAAGGACCGGCCAATTTAGGCCCATACCGGTCAGCGCGCGCATAGCCCGCCGCTGCCGGCCCCACAGGTCGCGTCGCCGCGATAGGCAGGTCGCGCCCTGCCGCGCCGACTGAACTGGTCAGTTCGGCGCGACTGCCATTAGGCAAGTCGCGACCCATCGATGATGGCACTCATAAAGTGACCATTTACGGTGTTATTGGATCGAGAAACAACAACCGCGGAATTCGTGTGCAGGGCATCGAACCCGGGTCTCAAGCTCCGATGACCAATGTCACAGCCCACTCGACCACAAAAGACTTGGTGCTTTTATGGTCGATTTGTGGTAACCTAATGTACCTTCCCGTTACATTCCCCCCCACTTAAGAACGCTGACGTCCTCGGCAGCTGGCGCTCATCAGCCGGGGAATCTTCCCGTTACACTTACAGTGAGCCCAAGTTGATGGTAGTCACAGCAGAGTTCACCTGTCAACATGTGCACGTGTTTTATGGTATTGAGCAGAGGCCATAACATTTTACATTTTGTTAGAACATGCGATATGCATGGCCCGATTCGAGCGGTTTGCTAACGGTGGCGTTGCTGTGCCAGGTGGGAAGCAGCGCTTGGCTATCCTTTCTGTCCCTTGCTTGGCGTGCGGCTGTGGAGCCCAGCGCGTTGTCTTTGCTTTGCTTGCCGTAAGCTAACTTGCTATACATGCTGCCTACCAATCGATGCCATGGCCATCAAATACCAGCACTGCACCGTGCTGGTAGTTGCTTGCTTGTGAGCTTGCTATTGTACTTGCCTATGCATGTTAGCTTGATAAGCCACATGGTCACAAGGCATAGATAAAGGTTACAATTTTACGATGCCACATTAGCAAAGTCAATTTAATTGCGCAAAAGAAACCATCTAGCGCGCAATACTGCCACCACGTCCGCGGAAGCGTATCCATGCTGAGCGGCCAACAGCAATTTGTCGAATAACAACCGACATGCATGAGCGAGGTGATAGCAATGGTTTATTCCACACTGTCAATCCGTCTTGTACATGTGGAAATGCGATATACCGGAGTAGCTAGAACGGTTACCACCTACAAGGCACATCCATCTTTGTTCAGACCAGCAAGTATCGACCATCTTACTTGTGTGTGCATCACATGATTGTTTTCGCTTCTGGCTTAATATTGTCTGCACATGTAAACTCATCCTGCAGCACAGCTTCATAGACTTCATGTCAATGTGCATCATATTCATATCTGTGTGTCTCGCATGCCAAGCATCGGTTTCACACCAACACCTGCCGCAGCTCGCACGGCTGCGTAACTTGATTAGCAATGCAAACATCTGCCATACGAGTAGTTGCTTTGCTTGCACGTTTGAGGCACACATGTGCCTCACACGTGCAAGCAAAGCAACTGTTCAAAGAGCGGCATGAAGAACAGCGACTTGGGTGCAGAAAGGGGTTGGTATATACCAACCGCCAACCCAAACTGCAAGTGCTCAAACTGATGCAACTTCACCAATCTTATGGACAATCCTGACAACATAACCTCGCCTACTATTGTACATGCTAAGTTGAGCAGCAACATGGATGGAAGAAGAAACCTGGGGCAAAGTGCACGACTCCACACCAGGTTGTGTCAAGTTGCAATAAGCAATGCTCATTGCTTATTGCAATTGCGTACCCTCAATGGACACCCACTGGGCATTGCTTGAAGCTCTGAACTTGACTGCCTTGTTATTGATCAACTGACATTGTCACATGCCTTGAATGGCCTGTTCCAGCTCTGCAATCTTGCGGATGAGCAAGTTGCGGTCGGCTTTGATTGCGGATATCTGCTTTGCATGCACCTCCTCCCGAGCACTGACCTGCTCCAACAGCTGCTTCATCTGCGAGTAAGTGTAAACCTCTTAATTAGGACACATTCTGGCAGCAGGTTGTTCAAACACATCAAGCACATGCGCAGTTTGACGTCATGAATACATGCACAGCTGTGCTTGTGACCATAGAATGGCCACCTTTGTGTGCACCAATTCAGCACCAAGCTACAAGCCATGGCCGTTACCTCTTCTAGGTCATCATCGTCACCATGGAGGCTGAGCTTCTCCGCTATGCTCATTTTGATCTTTTCAACGCTGAAGCGGAAGTTATTCCAAGACATTATCCTGGTCACCTTGTCAAAGCGGCTCTCCTCCTCGGGTTTCTCCTGTGGTATGGATAAAATGCTTGAGTCTGCATCCTGGCGACCAGGACCAACAAACAAGTGCTGAAACTTGTCATGAGACAACAGTCATCTTACCGTGGTTGCCAGCAAAGTGTTATAGCCTTGATGTGAGCTGCGCACCACACGGAACTTGGTTCAGACAAAAGGCTAGAAAACGAGTCTGACACAAATTACATAAACGCACGATGTGCAACCTGCACTGCACTCGACCGACAGATTGTCAACTTGCACCTGGACTGGATAGTGATGATAAAATGCAGCAGCCCACTCTTGACATTCAGCAGTGGCACCCAGAAATCCACAGGAGCTCCAGGTGCAATGCTATCAAGTGGGATCTCACACACCCCAAGAGAGTCATCCCTGCAGAATCACCATGAATTGAGCCTCTTGCACAGGGTTTGCTCACAGCAATGCAGGCAATTTTCACCTGCCAATGTCGTCGTGATCTTTACAGTGAACACGAAGGGAGCTTCCGTCTTCCCTGAAAGTGATGGTCTCATTCCACACTGGATTCAATGTCTTTGAGCAAATTTTTGTTTTCTTCTTCAACTGCAAGCAGCAGACAGTAGGCTGGATACGTAGGAGCTGCTGGCCACAAGACATAGAATGAAATTAAGTAAACCGTACCTTGCCGTAGGTAAGCGTGCAGTAGGGGTCAGATGTGTTGCCCCTGTCCATGGCAATCAGGTTCTTTCCTTCAATAACTTGAACCTCAACAAGACGAGGCCCTGTTGCAGAATATGAATGTCCGCTACATGCAACTGCGTTGCAAGTGCTCCTTACAGCCCAGCTTGCCTCATTGAGAAGCATGCAACTTACCAACGGGGACGGACTCCTGCCGTACCGGGGGTTTTGTCCCTGGTGAGAGCGACAAAGACGACCTGCCAGAGTTGAACTGTGAGGCATGGCAGATAGTTTCCTGTTCAAAGGTCCAGGAACACTGCAAGTACAGCCAACACGTGTTTAATGTGACGTAGCATACCCTTTCATCACGAGTTGAACGTGAATGGATCCTGACTCCACGCCTGTCAGCGGCAGCCACACATCTTTCACTTCACCATCTTGCAGGTTGGCGAGACCCATCTCTCCCTAACATTAAACGCTCAGATGCTGGCCAAAGGCAAAACCAAGAAGAAGCCGTATAACACTTACCTCGCCCATGGCTTCATCTCCAAGCCTGTCTTGATCCATGCACTTGAAGGAAAGCGTCCCTCCACCTCCCATCTCCGCAAACTCAAAGCGCTCGTTCCACTTTGGATTAAGCGTCTTGCTGATGACCTTTGTGGTACGGCGCTCCTTGCCATATTTAATCTTCAGATAGGGATCCGACTTGCCATTGGTATCACGCGCTACAAGATCTTTGCCCTCGAGGACTATCACAGAAAGTAACCTGCCAGTGAAAGCCGACCTCGGCGACAACAAGTCGTTGACGCTCATAGGCCGCGTGTCCCCAACACCCGCCCGGTAGACCCACTGAGTCAGCTTGAAACTCATGTGGATCTGCGGCACGTGAGGTGTGGCAGTTGTCAGTACATGCAGGTGGCAGGACGTGCACTCCACAATCTGTATACCACTATACGTGTTGTCACTTACCTCGCCGGAACCGCTTTCCAAAGGTAGTGTAACATCGAACTCCTGACCGGGTGTGCAACGCTTGACAACAGATGCTCCGTCCTTATCGCTGGTCCAGTAGCAAGTGCTGTCGTCATCCATGTACTTGCACTGTAACGCAAACATTTATGCACTGGTCAACATGCAGACCATGAACCTCATGAGCCAGTACACAACCTTATCGCACTCTAAGCCAATGCTTTATCAGCACCACCAGGCTGCAGGTAGCATGTGCGGGAAGGCTCACCCAAACATCGCATGTTCCAAGCAGCTCAATGCGTCCAGAAGCATCTCTGCCGGATACGCGGACATTGACCAGGCCATCATCATCTTTCAGTTCAAAGCCAAACGTCTCGTTCCATGCGGCTTGACTGTTTGGTCTCATCTGGTCAGCATGTACTGTCAATTGATAAAGTCACACACCCAAGACATACACTGCAACAATCAACGTTCACTTACCGTTGTTTTCCTCGTGACGCCATAGCAGGTCATCTCCGCAAACACCTCACTTCCCGGCAGGTGAGGTGCCAGGCCAGTTGCATCCTGCACAGAAGAGTATGCACGTTTGTGCAGCTGTCTGCAGTATGCTCAAACTCCTGGGGACTTACCTTCACAATCATGTCGAGGGACCCTCCAATGGCTTGCTTGCCCAGGTCCACTAGTTCCAGCCCGATGCACTTGCGCTTTGGCTCCACCATTTTGCTGGCAATTGTGTCCGCAAGCAGTCGCTCCTGCAACACAATGCTTGAACTAAGGACATCAACCACACAGCAGACACCAACCGTTGCTTACCATCCATGTTGCAACACCGGGCAAGTCGCTTACAGAGATCTTGGCAATGCCAACTTTTAGGCTAATGGTAGGACGTTCAGTGAACGCAAATAGAACACATCTCTCTGATGGTACTGGTTGGATACGCAGCTGCATGCAGGTCCACGTTGTGATTGGTCATACTATCTGACTGCAGCATGTAATCTGCTATAGTCAGCCAAGCCTGTACCTTGCCAATGATCTGCAACTCTGAGACTATAATGCGTGCCACACGGCCCTTCAGAGGACCTGGGCCCGCCAGTGTGGCTGCAAAAATTATAGATAGCCCTTCACTTCTGTAGTCAAGGCCGAGGTCTAGTGCTGACTGGTGCAGACAACAAGCATCAACACATGCAGCTTGTACTTGGGGAAATTCGCTGTACATGAATGAGGGCCGAGGGCACTCACCATGCTTGCAGACTTCGTGCTGGTGTAAGCACGCGGATAGTTCAGCTGGAAAGGAGCACTCCCCAGAGTAAACGCCTCAACTTGGATAGATTTCTGCAATACGCCAAAGTATCAGACTTTTGTGGCAGTTCAGAAGCTTACGCCATGACGCCACTGTGCTTATGCCGAGTCACTTACCAGTGACTTGGGCATCTTGTCGTTGATCCTCATCTGGTCAACAACACCAAACGATCGGTCTTACAAAGCACGCCCAGCACCAAGTGTGTGCCAATTCAAACCAAGCGTTGAAGATGACGAAGACAACAATGACACTGACAAGGTCAAGCCCTGCTGGCATGCTGACAAAGGAACCAACCGTGATCTTAGGTAGCAGCTTGAGGTCCAGTTTCGGTTCTAAGAATGTCGGCCACAGGGAGGAGATCAGCTGGTTCAGCCATTCCACTGTCTCCACTGGGGTGCTGGGCTGCACAGCAAAGGCTTACAATCGCATCAGTCGACAGCAGCGACAAGCAAACCTCTTTTAAAAGGTATTGCATCACACTCTAGCGTCCACAAGTTCACCGTCATCCCACCCATCCTTGCATGCATGCTAAAACTGGACAGAACTGCAAACAAGCAAAAGAATTGAACTTCTCAAGCTAAGAAGAAACGTATCTTGGCCCCAAGAGATTGACAGCTTAGTTGGCAGCTAGAGCGCTCTGGTTGTGTGCACTACAACCGGCTTACCAGCTTATTCAGTGCAAGACGTTCCCAATGCGCCTGCGCGTCCCTCACAGCCTTTTCCGTTTGGCGCTGGCCATGCTGCAGATGTGAAACACGACGACAAGAAAATCAGCCAGCTGACAATGACCATGACAATTCAGACCAGCACAAGACTACATTGCACCCAGCACTGCTCGACCTGGAAAGCTATGGTTAGAGCAAGAAAAAGGGGCAGAAGAGCGGTTAACGGCGTCAACAGGGCGTCGGCGAGGAAGTTGACAAGGAAGAGCGGTAGGAGGTAGGCCACTGGTGGTACAAGGCGTAACCACTTGTCAACCTTCTCAACAGGGAACTTCATGCTTACTCCCAACCACCCCTCAAGACTGAGTGCTCCTACTCATCCCGCGCATATACTCAAGCCGCCATGGCGCTGCCACTCCACCTCGACGGCATCGCCGCCGCCGCCGCCCCAAACGCTCCACCACTGCACCAACCAAGAAGGCTCAAGCACGCCATGGCCTATTATTGCCTGTTTGTAGAGGACAGCATCTCTCGGTCAGCAAAACCACCCGTACAAAAGCGCTCATCCTGATATCCCGTTACGAAAGGCTTTGAGAAGAGGATATCCAGTTGCTTGCAGAGAATATCGCAGCTGCAGGTAACCGGCCTGCGGTGAAGGTTACGTCTTTGAGTCAACCGAGCTTCATGACTTGCAACCCGTGCGACGGGCGTGTTCCGTTAGGCCTACCCGTAGCGACCGGCATGGTTCGTCACAAGTTGTCGCTCACAACGCCATTACTTTTTGCGGTAGGCCTACAGATTGTAGAATACAACACCTGGCGCGACGCAACCGACGACGACGCTGCAGCAGCGCGTTACAGCAGTGTCATGCGTACAGGCTGTACGGTACAGCGCTGCTGCAGCGGCATACTAGCCAAGCGCGGCACATGGCCTCTCACCAGAAAGCAGGTGTCACATCCTAGCATCGTGTGAACACAGCTCAAGGATCTTCAGCAGCTGCCTCAACCAAATAGCGACACATATGCATAGGTAGAACATAACATCCCAGAAGAGTTGCTTGAAGGCAAGTTCAAGGGTACCAACTCTGCCAGCGCAAGTGCATGCACATATGTGCAAAGGCAACCCAGTGAGCACTCACTCTGTAGTGGTTTGGTTGACAAAAATTGTTACCTTATGTACTGCTGCTTTCGGGTCTGAACATGTAATGTTGCATAGAGTGCTTGACGACACTGGACAGGGATCATTGTCAAGCCTCCACTCACGCTTGACATGGCCCGCCATGATCCGCACAACTAAAAACAGCATTGCATGTTTCCCACGTTTTGTTCATGGGTGAATAACTTGCACTACGTTGACAGCGTGCATTTGCCAAAACTAGCTACCCCTGTAGTTAGGTTTGGGGATGCAATAGTATGAAGTTGTTAAGCGCGCGCCCATGGACTCTGGTGCTGTTGTCTAGATGATGCCTAACCAGTCATCTTTGATAGACCCAATGCAGAACTGCGAAGCACACAGAGTGTGTTTGTTAGCATTGCAGTTACAGACCGAGAAACAGACAAAAGAGCAGTGCAGCAATTGTACTCACAATTTCAGTTGCGTCGATGCGCGTGCCGACAACTCGTAATCGCACCATGCTGTCCTTCTGCAATCTTTGCTGCAGCACATCAACTTGGGTTAGGAGAAAGCACACGCAATGAGTGGCACTACAACTTCAGGACAGCAGCTACATGTCAGAAGGGAGAACCAACCGATTCATCTTCAGCAACGTAGCATGGCTCTTCCTCCCCAGAAAACTTCATGTTATCTTGCATGAGCTGCGCAAACATCAAAGTTGATTGCACTTCCGGTGAGATGCTATGCAAGTGGTTACACAACGCATTTATCGCTGAATTTGACCCTTGCAACCTGTTTGAAAAGCATATCAGCACCATTGCAGCAACAAACAAATGCTTACATGGTTTGAGACAAATACTTGAAGCGGCCCTGCTTCAGCAAAGAACCCCATCTTATTCACCTACACAGCACAGTCAGTCACGCAAGTAGTTCCTTAGCAGAGCAACCAATGAGTTCTCTCAAGAGATCAGGCCAACCTGTGTGACAATGCAGTCGAGGACTTCGCCTTTGAAAGGCCTGAAGACAATTGCACGGTACTTCATCTTAAACGACGCGTAGCCTGACGAGTCCTTCAGCTCACCCGCGCCAGGGTTAGTGACTTCTGTCACGGCCACCACAAACCCTGGCAGATAAACGGCAAATGTTGAGCCAGTGAGTATGCCACTGCGATCAAGACCAACATGCAACACGCAAACAACGAAGCAAGCATGCATACTTGCATGCATGCAACAAGGAAGCTCAAAAAAGCAACTGCTTGTGTTAAGCTGCAAGCTAACAAGCAGGTTTGCATGCAAACCAGCAGTCAACCGTCTCAGCCCAGCTGAATTAGGATGGTCTGCAAGCAATGCTACGCAAGTGCAGGCTGCGCCACTCACGCATGCTGTTGTTAGCTGAAGTCAAGGGCAAGGGAATGAGTAAGTGGTTGTCAATCCAAAAGATTGCTACAATGGACCAGCATAAACCATACAATCTAGCAAGATGTGGACTAGCAATTACCACATTGCCTGACTGACTAGCTGGCTGAGTAACTGGTATTTTACCCTTTTTGCCGGCGCAGGTGCCCTCGACCTCCGTCACGAGGTTCTGTGTGAGGACGTCTCGCATGCGCGGGCCGAAGTGCCGCGGGTGCAGCCGCATAGTGCGCTCCAGCTCTAGGTGGAAAAACATGCCTCCCTTGCGTGCGTGTATGCTTTTGTCCTTGCCGCTTGTTTTAAAGATAAGTGTAGGGAAGGGGAAGTGGTGGGGAGAAGTGTGATGGCTTCAACTAGCACAACACTGTCTTACAGGCTATCTATTGCAAGATCAGGCTTCTACCTTGTACATTGATGAGTACAACC
Source organism: Chlorokybus atmophyticus (assembly GCA_009103225.1). Lineage (NCBI taxonomy): Eukaryota > Viridiplantae > Streptophyta > Chlorokybophyceae > Chlorokybales > Chlorokybaceae > Chlorokybus > Chlorokybus atmophyticus. Next base: position 529,921 of record RHPI01003369.1, read on the forward strand.
GCAGGGGCTGCCTTGGCACACAACTGTGCAAGTGCTTGTTCAACGCTTGGGCCATGGCCCTGCTTGCTAACGGCATCAACCGCAGCACTCATTCTCACTGAGCGGCTAGCTTGCACAAACGGCAAGCCATGCCAGGACTCATCGGCGGCCGCTGAGATACCGCAATTGTCCACGCCGCAAAGCCACAAAGCCCGCCGCCCCCGCCCCCGCCCCCGTCGCCGCCGCCGCCGCCGCCACGATCGTCTGCTGCACTGCGCATGCATTTTGGACTCTGTTCCAGCGGAGTCACTACCTTCGCAGAGCAGACTGACTTGACGGGACCCAACAGGATTGGCTGCCAAGTGTTCCTTAGGGCCTAGTGGTGGCTTGATGGTGGCAGAGCGCAGTGCACGCAAGCGCATCAATGCGTACTGGTGTACGTGTCATGTCATTTCATTTCTTTTTGTACGCCTGCACCTCCAAGGGGCATTGCACAGATGTTTCAGTTGACTGAACTCAAAGGTAATTGCCAGCACCAACGTGTGCACGGTGTCGAGGCATTGATTTGTAAGGTGAGTGTAGCTACAGAAGCATAGAGGCATGAGATACTAGCATGAAACCAGTCAAAACGAACTCCATGTTTGTGGCTCAGGATTGCTGACTGAATCCTGCATTGCAATTGCATTGTGATGGAAAGTGCCAGCACTGAAGATAAGACTCGTCATATTCAACCCATGCACAACTCATGCACAGCTCATCATGAAATTGCACGCACAATACACACAGCAAGGGTGCAGCGCAATCTGTAGTCCATGCAACCTCTTTCTGGATGCAATCAATGCATTATCTGATTGCAGTGCAGACCAGTCAGTTTGGTATATCATTTCAGTAACGATGTCCGTTCGACAGCTCCTAGGGAGACCAACAGCTCATCGAGCGAGCTCAGAGTTTGCAAGTCTTGCGCAGGGAAATCGGAGTCCGACGGTTTGCGTGAGAAGAACGGTAACGCAAACGAGGTGTTTGCTTTCTGCCTGCCCCCAACACTCGCCAGATCGTAATAGCGAGCAAAGGCGGCCTTGAAACTGCGAGGACTGGCTGGGATCGGCGCAGTCAGATGGCAAGGTATGATTTGTTTGAATTGCCAGTCTCTGCATATGCTATCGACCCAATCGCAGACCTGAGTGTCATGACACAATCAGTTTCTGCATTGTCCATCTTAAGGCGATCAATGCTCACTCGCAAGTGCAAGAGCTATATCACAAAGAAGTCGCACCTCGCCAGGAACTTTGTCAAAGACAAGTGTGCGGACGACAGGAGACACGATCAGTTTATTGCACACGGCCTGGAATGAGCGCTGCGGATCCAGGAGGTCGGAAGGGCCAAAGTACAGGATCTGCAACACCATTCTTTGCCAACCTATGGAGCGAGCGATCAGAGAACACATACGCAAGAATGCAAGGTTGCCAAACCATCTTCTTGCCAACACACCTAATCGTCGATTTTGCGGCGTGTCTGTGACTGTCTTTGGACCACCAGTTGTGGTTTTCCCACCACTTAGGATGCGTACCGCCAGACCATCTTTTGCGGCATCAATGAGAGCACTGGGTCGGATCACTGTACAGGAAGGCCACATATCAGCTGCAGTTAGCAAAAGCGCTGCCGGCATGAAACATGACTTGTGCAGCAGTATCAAATGTTTACCTTCAGGTGCCTGTTCTGGCACCAGCACAACAGCGTCTGTCACAAGCAGCGTCTTGGAACTCTTGTGGAAGAATGCTGTCTCTATGTACGGGCCAATGCCTGCAACAACAAGATTAATGATTGCACCTTTGCAAACAGATATGGATGCATTCAGTTGTTGAAGTGCAAGAAACAGTGATGGCATATTCCGACGGTTTGACACATACAATGCAAGAGCAGGAACTTGCAGAAACAATCTGCATAGAGTTGATGTCCATGATGTGCAACAGTGCTTATGTATATCGCTCACCTACAGCTGGTGGTCGAAACAGTTTGGTGTCAATCTCGCCCGCCCATGGTGCACCAGCAGCATCTTCCAGTGAGCCAGCACCGAAGATGCCAAAGAACGCTGGTGGCAAGTTGATAGGCCACGACCATAGCCCTGGGGGTATGTATATCTGTCATGGGTGCAATTGCCTTGCTTAATGATGGGTTTCAGCATTACAGACAAGCTGCATACCTCATACACTACAAAGCTAAGGCAAGGCAAACAAGACGAAATGTTGAATACTGCACAACTGCTGGTGCCTGGATATTACACAACCGTACGCACATGCTCGCTGGCACTCATACACCCGTTAAAGTGCCCCCC
>RHPI01003369.1:532384-615875 GCA_009103225.1 Chlorokybus atmophyticus
GCATCCTTTTGCATCCCCCCCCGCCCCCCCACTACCCCAACCAAGACATGCATGCCCATGCGTTGCTGCGGAGGGTGCTTTGCAACCGGTACAGTCTCCAGTTACCCAAAACACCGCTCACCTTGGCCTTGGGGAACTTCCGGCTGAATGGTGCGACAAAGATCTTGTGCTCGTACGCAAACGTGGGGAGCACAATGTACTCCACAGGTGCATCCAGCTCCTTCAACAGCTGAATGCACTCAGCTGTTGGCGCAATGGGAGCATGAACCCACAAACCTCCACTCTTCAGCTTGATGACCTGCACCAACACGAGACAGGCTGCTGAGACAAGGCTGGCTGGGTAGGCTGGAGGCTTGCATTGCATGTGAAAGGTCTTGGCGGGGCAGTGTGCTCAATGCGCATCCAGGAAGACAAGACAAGTGTGAGCTACAGGACGCACCGTCATGCGTGTGTTGGCTGTCACGCTGCTGAACCCCAGGCCCTGCTCTTGCTCAAACGTCCATATCTCACCTCGCTTGATCTGCGCATTCCCAAAAAAGGCCAAGACTGTCACACGTCTCCTCTTGCACAAGCATGATGATGGTTAAATGTTACACTGCTTGATCTGGCACATGAGTACTCTACATATACAGTGCACATGCAGTGGTCAAGCATGCAGCCACCTGTCACGCATTACCTCGTAGCGGATGGTGCGCCTGACAGCAAATGGGCCCAGCGGGAAGGGGAACCCTGTGACATTGAGGTAGAAACGGCTGAGAACACCTCCGCCAGCATTGCTCGAGGAACTTGAGGAAGTAGAAGCCTGGCTGCTGCTCCCGCTCCTGGTGCTAGCACGGCAATGCAGCGTGCTGTAACCCCCTGCTTGGTGCTGCTGCCTGCCTCCCCTTCTCACCACGCAGCGTCTCCCAGACGCCGTCGCCAGCTGACCCACTCTCTCGCCGTCGGTGAGCGCAGCAGGCAACCCCCGTGTCGCCGCCGCCGCCAGCGCCATGCTCGCCGCCATCTCTCGCCTCAAACCGCCAGCTGGCAGGTCTACAATCTGACACCCAACACAACGCATTGACTCATGACTCAACTTGGATAGAAAGCAGCAGTGCTGCAGCACTGTAAAAGTTGTCCAAGTGTCCAGCCTTTCACCCAGTCAGAATTCATACGCATTTGTTTGTTTCATTTTGTGCAAACGGGTTTGCGTGATCTGGTGCAGTGGACCCCGGTCGTGGCCGCTCAAACCCTAAACCTTGTAGCTAAAACTAAGCCTGCGCAGCGACGATGGCGGCGGTGGCGGTCGCCAGGTCGGCCACGGCCTCTGTTGCTGTACCTGAGGCCCGCATTGGCTTGAACAATGGCGGGGTGGGCCCTGGACGAAAGGCAGCCAGCCCAGGGTTGGGTTCTGCTGTGCGGTGGCAGCAGGCGGCCAAGGGCAGGGCTAAGCTGGGGATTTATGGGCATGGGCGGCGTAGGGAGGCGGACAAGCAGACCAGCGTTGTGCGTGCTGCTGTGTCTGCTCCCGCCGGCGCCCAGCAAGGCGAGGCGCAACAGTTTGAGCGTGGGTCGCAATGGGGAGTCATGAAGGTGAGACGAGTGACTGCGTTCTTGCAGTGGCCGGATGATTGCATGCAGCGTACATACAGCGTAACGTAAACTAGCATTTGAAATTGCAAGGCATTATTTTTTGAGTTAGTACTAGAGACAGCACGTTTGTGCATGTTCTCACGTGGCCATTTGTCTGGACTGGACGTGTGTCACTGTCTGTCACGCGTATTGGTAGTTGAATAGCTGGACATGCACATCCCCCTGGTCACTACACAGGCAAAAACCAACCATGTGGTCTGTACGCCGTGAAATAAATACTAGAGCAGCACGCGTGTCAGTTTCTTGCGAATGGTGTGCGTGTGTTTAGCTGATTAGCATCAAAGCACAACACGCATTGTCCAAGTGTTGCAATGCAGAAGTTTCACAGCAAGGCCACATCAGTTTTGAGTGTCTCAGTGTTCTCCATTATGTAATGATCATGTACACAGTTTGGCGGTACCTGCATGGCCAACCACGAGCGCATTGCCACCGCAGCCAAACTGATTATGGAAGATTCCTCACCTCAAAAGGTATGCGCGTTGCTGTTCAGTTGTGACCATCATCGTGTGGTGCATCCAGTCAGTCCGCAGTCGAAATCCCTTAGTAATCGGTGATGTACGCACCTTACAGGCAGTTGTTGTGTCAGCAATGTCCAAGGTGACTGATGCTCTCATCGACATCATCAGTGCAGCTTCTAACAGAGATGGCAACTACTCAGCCCTTCTGCAGGTGAGCATGACCAGCTAGCTGTTGTCGTTGTGGGTCGAATTTATTGGATGCTTGGGTACAAAAGTGTTTGTTATGATCGGTCTTATTGGTGTAGTGTTCCTGTAGCCCCCGTGCGCGCGGGGGTGTGGGGTGGGGTGGGGNGCGGGGGTGTGGGGCGGGGTGGGGTGGGGTGGGGTGGGGTGGGGTGGGGTGGGGGGTGGGGGGGCAGTGCATGCTGCTACTGGGGAATGCTAAACTTGCATGCTATCCCAGTCAATGGTTATAAATCAGCTCTGCATAATGCAATGTGCTTCAGGCTCTACACGACAGACACAAGGACACTGCTTCGGCTTTGCTGGGGCCAGGCATCCTCTTGGACGAGTTTCTGGACAAGCTGAGTGCTGATGTGGAGGACCTGCGGTCCATGCTAAAGGCGATCTATGTTGGTGAGCAGTGGAACAAGTCTTCTTGTTCCTGACAATGACGACTTTGCATATCTTAACAGCACACTTAGCGTGTAGCAAGACATTTGTAGTGATGCAGTCTTGTCAGTGCTGCAAGTAGTACTGCACGTCCCTGACCATAGCTTGTTTGCAGCACGCAATGCTGCGCAAGCATTCCAAGAGTTTGTTGTTGGTCATGGCGAGTTGTGGTCTGCGCACCTGCTTTCGCTTGTGCTGCGAAAGGCAGGCCAATCCTGCACATGGATGGATGCGAGAGAAGTGTTGGTTGTCAGCCCTGCTCCTGCACCTCCAGGCGGTACGCATCAAGAATGCGCTGAGCCACGGCTAATGCTAGTGATTAAACCACATTGTTGAATGTGATGTTGTTCTGCATGTGCAGGTGAAAGTGCAGCCAAGGCTCAAAACAACAAGAAGGGAGCTCTTCGGCAACAGGTGGATCCCAACTACGAGATGAGCGATAACAAGCTTGACCAGTGGTTTGAGCGTTTATCTGAGCAACTTGATGGTGAGCATCAAATGTTCAGTAATATGTGTCCGCTCGGCTCTTAACTTGATTGATCTTGTTTTTGTGCAGGCAAGTCTCTTCCTGAGATCATTGTTGTTACTGGTTTTGTTGCATCCACTGCTGACGGTGTGCCGACAACACTCAAGCGCGACGGCAGTGATTTCTCTGCCTCCATCATGGGTGCTTTGTTTCGAGCCAAGCATGTGACCATCTGGACAGATGTTGATGGAGTGTACTCTGCTGACCCGCGAAAAGGTGGGGCCTCATAAATGAATGCTGTCTTGCAATTGCAGCGTTACTGCTGCTGCTGACTAGATAAGACATATTTGTGTAACTGCATGTATGAGTACTTTGCGAGCATGCTACAGCCTGAAAAGGCTTGTACCAAACATGTCTTGGGGCTGGGTGAGTCTTTGGAAGAACGAGCGCGCAGTGCATTGACTGTGTGCTCGACAGTTTCGGAAGCAGTGGTGCTTTCTTCATTGACATACCAAGAAGCATGGGAGATGTCCTACTTTGGGGCAAACGTGCTTCACCCCCGTACAACTCTTCCCGTCATTAAGTATGGCATACCCATCACCATTCGCAACTTCTTCAACCCATCAGCGCCTGGTACACTTATTCAGGTAGCTGGAAGACGAAGCCTTGTGGGGTGCCTGCCTGTCTAAACCACTTGCTGTCGCATGAAGCATGACCAAGCATGCTGCACACAGGACTCTCCCATGGTGCGTGCTGACCGAGTCAACCAGCTGGTCAAGGGCTTTGCCACCATTGACAACGTGACTCTTCTGAATGTGGAAGGGTGAGGCTTGTGTCCGTCACTACTTTGCTCGGTGTTGTGTTGAGCTTGGTGGCCATGCGTTAACACCTATCACCGCCACAGAACGGGAATGGTTGGCGTGCCTGGCATTGCTAGCCAGATATTCACTGCGTGCCGTGATGTTGGTGCCAATGTCATCATGATTTCACAGGTGCGCCGTTGTTGCCATCGTCCTATTGGGTACCATGAACCACTCAAACAATAAGCCGCATCCCCTTCCGCACTCATCATGTTGCAGGCAGATTCTCTCAGGCATGCACAAATGACTGCCTACTGGTTGAATGCCTTCTTGCAGGCCTCTTCTGAGCACTCGCTGTGCTTTGCCGTGCCATCCGATGACGCAAGTGCTGCAGTACAAGCAATTGAGCGCTCCTTTGCGGCAGCCTTGAGATCTGGCGGAATCCAGAAAGTTGAGCGCTTTGGTTCCTGCTGTGTGATGGCCGTTGTTGGGCAGCAGATGGCTTCCACTCCTGGTGTCAGTGCCACAGTTTTCTCAGCACTGGCAAAGGCCAACATCAACGTAAAAGCTATTGCACAGGTGTGCAAGTTGTCACCCCAGAGGAGGTCGACCAATTGCACATGCAAGGGGATCAGCCTGTTGGGTGCTGAATCAACATTGTCACGCTTGTGCAGGGTTGCTCAGAGTACAACATTACTGTTGTGCTAGATCAAGCAGATGGTGTTCGTGCACTGAATGCCGTTCATTCGCGATTTTACCTGTCAGAAACGACCATTTCTGTGGGACTTGTTGGGCCTGGTCTTATTGGGGCAACCCTGCTTGAGCAGATGCAGAGCCAGGTGATTGCCAGTCTCTGTGTCCCATATTCTGCATTTGCATTAGGCAATTACATGACACAACATGGCTTTGACATGCGGTCCTGCAGGCGTCGTTTTTGAAAGACAAGTTTAACATTGATTTGCGTGTACTGGGTATCACCAATTCATCCAGCATGCTGTTGAGCTCAAGGTAAGCAGCTGCTACCATTTGCCCACTTGTTGCCATCAGTACGGAGTTGCTGTTCTTGGACACTCCAATGATAAACTACTCCTATGACAGTGGTATCGACTTGAGTGAATGGGAAGCCGAATTTGAAAAGAGCAGCGTTCCTGCTGATCTTGATAAGTTCAACGAGCATGTCAAGACAGACTACATTCCCAACGCTGTCATAGTGGATTGCACGGCATCAGACTTTGTCGCCAGCCATTATGTGAAGTGGATTGAAAAGGGCATTCATGTTGTCACCCCCAATAAGAAGGCCAACTCAGGGCCGCTGAATCAGGTATAACATTGAGTGCACCCACAGTGTCTGATCTGGCGGATGTCAGCGATGTCCTTCATCACCTCTGTAACACTGGTGTTGCAGTACAAGCGGCTGCGAGAGCTCCAAAGGAAGTCATACACCCATTACTTCTATGAAGGCACAGTAGGAGCTGGCCTACCTATCATCAGCACGTTGCGTGGCCTGTTGGAAACAGGAGATAGCATTTTGCGTATTGAAGGCATATTCAGGTATGATGCGATGTCTGCAGCATGTGCGCTCCTTGCTGACCTACCCCTTGCGTTTGTTGCAGTGGAACTCTCAGCTACATTTTCAACACATATGATGGGTCAGTGCCCTTTAGCCAGATCGTGACATCTGCACGAGACGCTGGCTACACCGAACCTGACCCACGCGATGACTTGTCTGGAATGGACGTTGCGCGCAAGGTTGGTGTGTGTTGGTTTCTTGCTTGATATGGTCAGCGCAATGTTAGTTGCCAGCACAGTGTAGTGGGCTGCCCGTTTGAGCTCACATGCGTTGCACCCAATTCTTCCTGCGTGTGTTGTAGGTCGTGATTCTTGCCCGTGAGAGCGGCTTGGACGTTGAGCTAGCGCAGGTTCCTGTGCAAAGTTTGGTGCCAGCTCCCTTGCGGGTGCGTATATGAGCAAAGTTGCAGTTATCTGCAAATCTATGCTGAATACCTTGTTGATGGTGCTTGACATTCTGAGGTGATGCTGTATCACATGCAGCATTGCTGACTGCTAATTCATGTAGCCTCATCATGTCAGTCTCTGAAAGACAGCTTAACAACAGTGTATGCGTCTGTCCAGACTGTAAAAAATGTTGAAGAGTTCTTGCAAAAGCTTCCCGGGTACGACGCTGAGATGTTGAGGAAATACCAGGAGGCTGTTGACGCGGGCAAGGTGATTACCAGCGTCACTCTCATGCTTTGAAATGCGTGGCTGCGTATTCACACCGTATAATATGACAGGTTCTCCGATTTGTTGGGGTGGTGGATGTTGAACGCAGCGAAGCACGCGTTGAGCTACGAGAGTACCCATCATCGCATCCTTTTGCATCCCTCTCGGGCACGGACAACATCATCTCCTTCCAAACAATGCGATACAACGCACAACCACTCGTTGTTCGAGGACCAGGCGCAGGAAGGGAGGTCACAGCTGGCGGTGTTTTCAGTGATGTATTGCGACTAGCAGCATACTTGGGCGCCCCGTCATAGCTCAACAGCCTGAGCAGCGTGGGTTTTTGGGTGTACATTGATACATGCACGAGGTTGCAGAGTTGAGCTGTAGCGGATGAGGGTTGACTGCGGTTGAGAATCCCAACTTGGGCTGTTTGGGTGAGAGGGACGATGGCATTGCAGCACCTGCCGGGTGCGACAGTCCAACACGCCCAAAGTGGAGTTGTGCAGGCTGATGCAGCGATTATTATTGCTGCTAAATGGTTATGGCATGATCAATTTCAACGTGGAAGTGCTATCTGTCTTTAAATATCTGAGTACATAAATTGCAACCACGCATTATAGTATAGAAAAGTATAGCCCATCAGCAGCCTCCGTATGAAAACTTCAAGAGTTGTAATTAAACCAACAAGTGGATTTACCACTTGCACCATAGCATGTGCAATGGTAGTGCATAAGAGAAGGATGTGCTATACGGAGCACATGCATGGTGTGAAGCAATCAGCACGCACAGTTGGTTAAACAACCATAACATTACTCCACCATTAGACTATTGCTATTCACATTTTGCTGACTATTTGCATATTTAAAAATGATCACGTTACATTCAAGCGTTTCAATTATCACGTTACATTCAAGCGCTTAAAAGTGAAGATGCGCAACTTTTTCATCTCGTGCTATAGTTTGCATTGATGTTATCTACGCAAGTTGCGCGTTGTTGTTAATTACAAATGCATTTTTATCCAACTTTTTCCACACGTACAGTGCATAATCCAGCAACAATTTCGCAGCATTGTAGTAAGCAATCACTTTAGTCATGCACATTATGCGCCACTTGAACTTAGACCGTTGCCTATATGCATTATCATATTTATTTAATGTAATTGATGAATCCACATAATGTTGTCAAGACGTGCTACGAAACAATTCTACGAGTAACCTTTATAGTTGACCTCAGATTAACTCATGGCGTATAGAATGGTAACACGTCATTGCATTGACATCGCAAGGAGGCTTGTACCGCGTGCAACCTAGTTGTGTACCTAGATTGCTTATGGTTGTGCGTGCGTGGCAATGCTTTTGCTTGCTTGCGCTTGTGTCTACGCTTGGGGGCCCCCCTTTCACATACCCTATACACATTGTACTACCGTATGTAAGACGAGTGATGTAACACGAGTTGCAGGAATATTCACCAGACGTTTCTGAGCCAGTCACACTGCCGTGGTCCAAACTTCTGATGAGTGCCACACAACAACCTCGGTAGCGAGTCGGCGCGCGCAACGCAACATCGCCACCTTAACATGTTAAGGGCCCGTTCAGATGACATGACAAGGGCCGCGGGACCGCGGCCGTACCGTGTATGGCGCAAACGCAGTGTTGCACACCATGTCCGAACGGGCCCGTTTTGATTGGCAAAAGCAAAACGCAAAGCAACACGGGAAGCAAAACTTTATGAGTAAACACTTTGCCGTTGAGGCTCCAACGACATAGGCTTGCATTGACCCGGGGTCGGTGACACCTGCAAACCGGAACTGCCCGCAACAAACCTGCGGCAAGTTCCAGCTTCCTGCCGAAAGTTGGCCACAAACCAAACATGCATCGTAGAAAGCACAGTTCTGTGCTGCACAAAGCACGGAAAAGTGCGGCTTCCCAGACTTTTGCCTAATCAAGTGTGCCCTTGCCTTGCTCCCCGGGCCGGCGGCAGCGTCGATTGAAGCCAGACAGCGACCAGTGGTCGCCGACCAGTCGCGTACGGCCGGTAGGCTAAGGCGTAGAGCCTGCAGCAGCAAGCTAGCGCAGCATGCCGCGGGCAAGGCGGCGCTGTGTGTACACGCAGAGTAGTGTGTCTGGTGGAGGACGGCGACGGCGGGCGTGTTGGGCTGTGGCGTGCATGGACAGGATGGCGGTGTTTGAAGGTCAGTGAGGGCGCAGGTACGTCCTTACGCCGGGAGTTGCAACGCACAGTGTTGAAGTTTGCACACGCAGGCACGCGTACACGCACACGCAACCACAATTGCGTCACACTCAAACTGTTAAGCTGCAAAGTCTTAGCACCAGCAGCAAGATGTAGTTTGTAGTCAAGCTCAGTCCCGGTAAGCTACGAGCTTAAAGCCAACGGTGAGTACCTCATGACATTGGCAGCGATTGGTTGATGTGGTTGATGTTGAACAGGCCTTGCCACCAGCTGCAAACGCGGCCTAACCTTGGTCGCAAACATGAGTTGGACAATAGAGATCACGTCGCACCTGCCGCAACGTATGCCCCTCTTGTTCATCTCAACCTCACCATACATCGAGCGAACCGATGGCGCAGCTGTTGCATACACATGGCTTTCGGCAGCTTGACGTCATCTGACAGCTGCAGCTGTCAGAGATCACCAAGTGTCCTGTCATGCATGCACGAAATTGATGTCATGGCCGTTTTTTGTATTACGGTTCAGCATAGCGACTGGCATACAATGCTTGTGCCAGCTGTGCAAGAATGCCTGTTGACTTTGCTTGCAATCGCCAAGCGCCAACAGATTCTTTTCCTATGCCCAGCGTTGTGCGCCAATTCCTTGTGCCGATGACAGAGATGTGACGAAGTGCCGCTCGTGCATGGGTGATGATCAGGCTACATGTGGTGTGGCTTGACTTGTGGTCTGAACTACAAGCTTTGGGGGCATGTGGAATGCTTTGGTGGCTACGTGGAAGCGGGTGCTGATGGCCTCACCCGCACCAGCCTCAGCTATGGAGGTTGTCACCACCAGACAGGTGAGCAGAAACGACCAACACTAACCCTTGCATGCTCACAGCTAGCATTGAGTAGGACTGTAATTTACCATTCACTTAACTGCAGGAAGAATGCACAGCTGAGGAGGTGGATTGCACAGTTGAGGAGATTGTTCTCAGCAACGAGCGGCTTTGCGCCGATGTGGCGAGTCTCTTGAGGCAGCAACGCAGCATTACAGTTGGCGCTGATGTTATGCTTGATGGTCATGACAATGGTGGAAGGCTGGAAAAATCCAAGCTCGGTGCAGTCGCGCTTCCACAGCAGCCCCACATCCCGCCTTATGTGTCTTGGATGTCTGTTCTGCGCAACCAAGCCACCACTCTGGGAGGTGTGCACAAAGCAGCTGCATACAGAAACTCGCGCGCAACCAGTCGCCAGGCAAGATTTTGATGTTTTTCTCCAGGTATGCAAGCCCAATATGTGGCTTGACCTGGTGTTGTAATTTAACAGGGTGGTGCAGAAACAGCAACACAACATTTTTCTCTTTACTGCCGCCGCTGCCATGTGTACCTCTGTCGGCAGCACGCATTACTTCCTTTCACATCTGCGCGCACCCGCACTCGTTCACGAACAGCACCGGCAAGCGAGGCAGCCGCTTCTGCTTCTAAGTGCACGGATTGCACTGAAATAGCTTTGCAAGAGAAGAAACAGCTACGCCGGTGCTACGGGTCGGAGGACCCACCCTGGACACCTGCTGCGATTGAGCTGTACCAGAAGGTCTGTTAACGCGTGTGTGCGTATGAAGTTGGTGATCAGCATTGCTCTCCCAACCAAGCATGAATATGACAAGTTGATGAGCCAGTTGAGTGTGGGGTTGTGGTGGGTGAAGTGCTGTTGTTGCGAGCCGACTGGACTTGTGTATCTATCAGGGCGTGCAGCTGTATGGAGTTGGCGGGTGTTGCTGCCGGATCGCTCGCTTGCTGCACGCAGACAAGACACCCGCAGAGGTTTGTGAGCATGTGTTACATAAACAGTACATCCCCCCCTCCCCTCATCCCCAAACGAAAAAAAACACTTCACAGAAGAACACACGTGACCACCTGCCCCAAACACCCTGCACACGGGCACACATCGATACAGCAGTTGCTTTGCGTACACAAGAGCAGACACATGCACATGCTCATCCCTGTTTATTGCACAAACAAATGTGCGCGCGCATGAACTAGCGTTTCTACGCTATAATCGGGCAATGCGGCTCCTGTGCACGATTACAACTTTGCAGTGCTGTCTTTTCAGTTTCAGTCAAAGCTTGAGTTTTCAACTCTCTTATTCGTATTCAGGTTCGCAACTACATGTCGCGCAGCTTGTTGGAAGCAAAAGACAAAGCAAACGAGAATAGCCAGTCCGATGAGGATGGGAGTGACGCCAACGCTGCCGAAAGGCCTCGCAAACGACGCAAGCGCGGCATTGCGCTGCCACGAAAGCGACTGAGCCGATACCGGCTGGCCGCAAACGCCCTGAGACGCATTGTGCAGCAGCAAGCCATTCAGAATGGCTCAAAGCAGCGGAAAAGGTGTGCATATAAACGTCTATGGTTGCGTGCAAGTTTGCACCTACTTTATTAAAGTCCTTTCCTTGGCTTGTGCTCCATGTAGCAGCAGTCTGCATGTTGCATGCAGTTGTACACACAGTGTATACACAGTGTACATAGCCACTGTGTATACACATTGCACCCGCCTGTGAGCATTGGCATGCACACTGCTGCATATGTTGACACTTGCGCATGTACCATAAGTACAACTACACAACTGTACATTTAGGTGAGATTATGTACATGCACTGTACATATACAGCAATGTGTACACACATTGCACACGCCTGCTGCCACAACTACAACTATACACCTGTACATATGTATTGAATTATGTGCCAAAATATGTCCAAGAATATTACTACTGCAGGAAGCTGCCATCGCGTTTCATCGCATTCGCAGAGCGCGGCGATGAGGTGCATCTAACGGGGCGCAATGGCGCAGCAACGGCAGCAGCGGGGACGCAAGACGATGATCATAGGCAGCAGCAGATGCAAGTGTCTAAGAGCAACGCCGTGTTGTGCAACCGAAAGCTGCTGATGATGTACCCCAAGCAGACATACGAGCCCTGCTGCCATGACGCTGGGTGCAGTGCCTCAAACACAGAAGGCGGCACGCGCGTGTTCGCATGCAGCTGCGCCCGCAACGGCACGTTCTGTAAGTTGGGCATTACTGCAAGCACATACAGTCTCAGATGGCATACACAGTACGCATCTTTGGCTTATGGGATGTCAAGAGCATAGCTGCAGACATGTTTCATAGTTGTGTAATCTGGATATTGAATATATAATTCTGTTGGACTTCTCACAGGCCAGTAGATAGGTTTAGGAGTCATTTGCAGTTTACTGATTGTCTTAACAACAAGCAATGTTTGATGCGTCCAGGTGAGAAATACTGCAACTGCAGTTTGGACTGCCCTCAGAGGTTCAGAGGCTGCGCGTGCACTTCACCGCTGCAGTGCCGCTCAGACGCCTGTATTTGCAGGGCGCTGCATCGGGAGTGCGACCCAGATGTTTGCAGACAATGGTGAGCATCACAATTTTCTGCTGTGGTCACCTTGCATCAGTCTTGGTGCGACATGTTCATTGCTTGTGCGCTGCATGTGAAACAGCTTTCCATAGTTTCCATAGTATGCGGATTTATGAATATATGTGATGAAAGAAAATGCGCTGAGCTGATGTGACTGTTGGCCGCAAGTGTTTGCGAAGATGGGACGCTGTGCACTAACACAGCCATCCGACAGCGCAAGCATGCGCGACTGCTGTTGGCACCAAGCGCTGTTGCTGGCTGGTAGGTTTGCACGTCACCAACCATTGCAAAGCAGCAGCTCAATTCTTCTCGTATTTCATGCCATTGGCAGAGCAGTAGAGTCAAATCACCGTCGATAGTCACTCGGTTGGTTATTTTTAGTGATGCTGTATGAGTCATATGTGTGCTGTAGGGGAGCGTTTCTGCGCGATGGTGCTCAAAAGGATGACTTCATAGCTGAGTATGGTAAGGCGCTTTGAAGCCAACAGTTGCAAGGAAGGAAGATGTTATGTCGACTCATCCTTACTATCGTATCACTGCTATGTAGTTGGCGAGCTCATCTCTCAGGCAGAAGCCCAGAAGCGTGGCCGAGTATACGACCGCAAGAACATCAGCTTTTTATTTGAGGTAAGCTTCGCCTGTTGGTCACGTTTGTTAAGTTGTGCTTCTCCCAATGCCAACAGCTCAGCACGCTGTGTCTGGTGGATGCAGTTGGATGAGAGCTTGTGTGTGGATGCGATGCGTCTCGGCAACAAGGCCAAGTTTGCCAACCACTCAAGCTCGCCGAACATTTATGTCAAGGTGACATCTGTGGATGCTTGAGTGGTAGCACTACACCACTCCCCTTATGTGCTGCCTTACACAACAAGATGCCTTTACCAGATCATGTCTGTCTCCGGAGACCAGCGCATCGGGATGTATGCCGCCAAGGACATTGCGCACGGCGAGGAGATCTTCTTCAACTACCATCACAGCAAGGAGTGCCGCCCGCAGTGGATGAACGACCTCTCTCAGGACGAGGAGGAGGGGGGCCCCGCCATGGATGCGCACGCGAAGAAACTAAAGCTTGGCAAGCCTTGCAAGAAGCCGCCATCCAAACATGTGTGCGACACAAGGTAGTGTTAGGTCATCGGGTAGGAGGGCTTCTTCGATTGGCAAATGACCCGTTTGCAGTCTTTCGTATTGTTGTGACAGTACCGTTCTTTGGTGAGCCGAGTGCTGGCTTCTGAATGCTAGCGCTCTCAAGCACAGCTAGTTCTCAAGAGCGAGTAAGCATATGATATGGTTGTGACACTTGGTTTGCACGAGCATGGTGCAGCATGGTGCAGCTGCCCTGAGATCTAGCAAGAAGCTGGTGAGCACTGTACTTTAGGCCCTGCAGCACAGCGCCACAGTACAGTGTAGGGGCTGCCAGTGTTCCCTGCGCACATGTTGAAGAGAGCCATGCGCTAAGGTGATTCCCTAGCTGCCGACGAACTGGCAGTTTGGGCAATGTCGTGTTTAGTCGAGAACTTAACCATCTCATGTACAAGTTGTGCAGTGAGGCATGCATCAGGCATTGCAAGCTGGCAGGGCATCTGTCTAACCATGCAACCCTTCTCTTCAAGCCTGCAACGTGATACTGCTTATTGCGTCCTGCAAGATGAGTAGCCCTATCAATTAACTTGGCAGCGGTGCCGCATGGTAAACTTGACCTTCGAGTCGTTATCAGCTGCCACCGTTTCACATACTCAACGGTAGTCCTCACTTGTCAACGACCGTTTTGACAACAAGTAGCTGCAACGGCGGTGGTGTCGCTCCCGGTTGTGGATGGTGGTGACGTTGGTGTTGGTGGCTGAAGAAAAGAGAGGCATGTAGCCTGAGTTGTTGCTAATAACAGGCTGAATCGTTTAAGGCAATTCATCAAGTGTGAGGGTGTAACATGGGAGCATGTAGGTAGGACAATGGTGAGCTTGGGTGTGAGAGACTACGCTGACCCCGATCGCTCCCGCTGCACATGACGTCACACACAATTCGCGCTTTTCGGGACTCGGGCGTTGTTGGTTGCTCTTTTGTGCTGCTTCACCATGTAACGAACAAACGCTATACCAAGCTATGTGATAGCTGCAATGCAAGTGACACAGGACTGCCTGTAGCACTTGCGGTGTTTAACACATAATTTGGTATTGATGCGTGTTACATCGTGGAGCAGCACAAACAAAAGGATTCTCTGTGCTGCTCCACGATGTAACACGCGTCAATACCAAGCTACTCACGACGCTGGAGTGCCGACAAGCGCGCACTGCGTGTAACACCATGTGCAACAAGAGCGACTGGGAACAGCGCAGTCTACTCAACTCTAGCTCACTGTCGCCCTACCGGCGTGCTATCACGCCACACCCTTACGCTTGGCGGGTTGCCAGGGACACCCAAGCCTATCGATTGCAACAACTAGACTACAAGCCCCCCTCCCTTTCTTTCAGCCAACGCCAACGTCACCACCATCCACCACCAACAGCGGGGCTGCGGCCGTCGCAACCAATGCGCCCAGGATCCCCAATCGTGTAGAAGGTTTGCATGGAACCAATCTCCCCCACAAGACGTTCGAGCATCTTCCGTCACTGCCAGACAAGCACCTTATCAACGATGCCACTCTCAATCCAATAGCTGTGCAAGCTGCAGCACCCGCTCACCTTGAAATCAACATGTAGTTAACAGCATCCATGTCCCTCGTCCATCCGCTCATGGCTAAAGAGGAAACCAGCGTCCACGCCCTTGTTGGCCCTTAGCCCAACCCTGGCTGAGAATCTGCTCTTGTTGGACAGAACCAGCAGGTCAAGTTCGGTGTGCAAAACAATGCCTCACACCGCACATAACCGCCACCAATAACAGCACCTTAGTTGCGGGCCAGTCTGGAACTGAACCAACTTCAAGTGACCAGTGTCAGGCTGTGGCTTCGCTTGAACACAAACTGACGCCAAGTGCGACCAACAGAATCCCCGGGATGGCGTCTGTGTGAAAAATGGTGTGTCACTGCGGCCGCAAAGCTTTGACATTTGCAGCGATAACTTTCATACTCTATCCCCAACAACTTCATCAGGCTTTGGGCATGCAAGACCTCATCTGTTGGTTCAATATCAATATAAGCATCAGCATGACCACCAACATCAGCATGCAGCATATTCGTTCACTTTGCATTCCTCCCAACTGATGCTTGTTCACATTCCCATCATGCAAGCATGCAATGTCATGCAAGTAATGCACAGCTTGTACTCACATGCGAGGTTCAGATCTTCACCCAGCAGCGCCCCGACCGCAGCTGTGAAGGCGAAGGCGCTGGCGTTGGCTACCGGCGCCGCCACGGACACGCTGGACCTGGACAGCGCCCACAGGAAGCCCACCGACCCGGCCAGGTTTACCAGGAAGGGGACCAAATACTGCATGTATTGGGTTCAGAGAGTTGCATGTGTGAATCAGGTGGGCATGCAGGTAAGCAGCATAGCTACCTGCCAGGTGGTCAGGTAGAGCGCCCAGTCACCCAGCAGCTGGACGCCAACAGCAGACTGCTGCTGCTGCTGCTGCTTGCTTGCTCGCAGCCGGGCGCGTGCGGCTCCCCGCTTGATCAGCGGGTTGGTACATCCCCAGCAGGCGCCCACAAGCACGACCTCCCACACGCCCATACCGCCGCCGCCGCCGCCTTCTCCGCCTGGCTGGCTGGCTTGCCGCCGACCGTCAGCGCGGACGTTCGAGCACTCTGCGACGACACGTGCATTGCTCGGGGAAGCACTGCGAGGAAATGTCGGCACATGGGCGGCAGGCAGTCCAGGCTTGTCGGCGCCATTGACACTTATACTCCTGCTTGTGTGAAGCTCACGCTCACTGCTTGGGCTGCTTGAAGCCTGCAACGAGGAAACATCAAGGCAATGTGCACTTACACTCGTCCCGTGGCTGTGGTTGTTGTAGCCCAAGCTTGTAGGGAAATGCGCTGGATGTGTGGACTGCACTGTGCTTTCAGCCACAGCAGTTGGTTGTTGAGCTGTGCTAGCGTGTCAGGATGAGTGGTAAGTGGGCTGTGCGTGTAAGCGGCGGTGGCACTTTGGGCCATCAACAAAAACAGGTTGACTTGGTTCAGGCAACAATCTACTCGTGATTATGGTACGCGAAGACACTGGACTCATGCTGCATGCGCAAGCATATGTGTGCCTCTGTGACACACAGTCTGCATGTTACAGTTCCCCGTGTGTAAGTGTATGATAACAAGTGGCTCCTCGACTACTATCAGTACATGGACACACCATAACTTGCCTGCCAACTGCGTGCAGATGTGTGCATACAGATACTGTGTCACACAACGCAGCAGCAAGCAAAACATGCATCAGTGTGCGCGTGGGTGAGATACGAGCAGTGCTGATGCAACCATGCAAAATCTCAACCTTCATGCACACACTTGAAGGTTTCTGCAAAAAGAGCGTGTGTGGAGGTCAAGTTATGCCTCTGTAGAATTGCAAGCTGGTAATGATTTCCACACGAGATTTCCAGAACGGACACATTGAGCCAACACCCCCCCCCCCCCCCCCCCCCCCCCCCCCCCCCCCCCCCCCCCCCCCCCCCCCCCCCCCCCCCCCCCCCCCCCCCCCCCCCCCCCCCCCCCCCCCCCCCCCCCCCCCCCCCCCCCCCCCCCCCCCCCCCCCCCCCCCCCCCCCCCCCNCCCCCCCCCCCCCCCCCCCCCCCTTTCAAGCTTGATCTCGCACATGTGCATGCTTGTATAAGAGGTGTTGTTAGGTGTTCATGCTCACCTTGCTCGTCCGCATCTCTGGAGGGGGATTGTTCTGCACTGGTCCACTCTTTGTGTGCATGTGCGCGTTTGTGTGGGTGGGTGTATGCACTTGCGCGTGTGTATAGCCTTGTGTGCGTGGCGTGGTGTGGGGACATGCGCATTGTTGTGAGCGCGTATGCAAACCAATGCCTGGCAGTCTCGCCACGCTCGCAGCAAGGGAAACATTCCAGGCCATCAATGATACATCATCACACGGTCCCAGCTATATCAGCTTGCAGTTCATCCGATCCAGCAAGCTCTTCTTCCCGTGCGTCCGCATCCGCGAAGGCCTGCACAACCACACAACCACACGATGATGACGATGACGATCATCACTCTCTGTTATAGAAATATCACACAGCCGGGCACAAGTGTACCTGTTGAGGTTGATGGTTTCAGCTGAGGTACTGACGTCCCTCCTGCTGGTACCCGCGCCTGCGCAATGCCACAGACGTTACTGTGTTGTGCTGCTCATGCAGCAGTGTGAGCTCTTTTCCAACATCATGCAATGCATTGCACCAAAAAAAAAGGCGACGACAAGGCACACCTCCTCCTTCCATGAAGGGGTTGGGTGTGGCTTCTCGGGGCGTGCCGGGCCTCGAATCGCTCCCAACACCTGCTTGACAGTTGGTTGTTGAGCTACTGAACAGGCTGATCGACTGCAACAACCATCAAGTGTTAGAGTGTGTGTGCGTGCTTGAACGCGCACGCGACTGTGCGCATACAGTATGCGTGCGTGTGCGCGAGCATGCGACTGTGCCTGTACACGCCTACGCCTACGCGCGCGAATGCGTGTGCATGTATGTTTGCATTTGCACGTGTGAATGTGCATGCACGTGCATGTCCGTGTCCGTATGGCATGAAGATCCCTCAGCAACTCTACCGTTGCGCATGGATGCTTGGGCTTGCGGCATTTGCATCGGCAGCGGCGTCGGCAGCTGTGTCTGCGGTTGCGGTTTCAGCCCCATCACCTCGCGCCTGATCGCCAACTCGGCGAGATACTGAAACACTGCAGAGAAGGTTGCACACAAGACATAGATAAACCACCAACACACCACCACAACCATCACCACAACAACAACGACAAGGACAACAACAAGAGCAGTGCAGTGCCATGACAACCACGGCGATGTTGTCGACAAAGATGACGACCACCAACAAGCAGTACGTCAGCACAACGACTACACAACTCAAACAGCAACAACAACAACAACTATCGCAAGTACAACATCACCCAACCTGGTGCGACATTGAGGTTCTCCTTGACGCAAGTCCGGTAGAACTTCATGCCCAACTCCTTGGCCACCTGCTCAGCCTCTTGCCTGACGACAACAACATAGAAGCATAATACGTGTCAGTGCCATACAGTGTGGTCGATGTTGGTTTGTTGCGTGTCGTGTCGTGTCCTCTATTACGGTGTGAATGCTGCGTTGGGCAGCAGGTCCATCTTGTTCTGCACCAACACGAGCGCGACGGCGGGGCCGCACTCGGCCTCCACCTTGGACTTCCAGCCGGACACCGCGTCAAGGGAGGCGCGGTCGTCCGTCGAGAACATGAGGACCGCGGCGCTCGCACCTGCGTGTGTGTGTGTGTGTGTGATGATGTGGGCCAGAGACAAGCCTACGCACACACGGGCACACGCACACGCACGCACACGCACACGCACACGCACACGCACACGCACACGCATGCATGCACGCGCTCACGCGCGCACACTATCACACACTGCAACGCACAACTCCCGCACACACGTTTGCACGTGCGCACGTCTTCGCGCACGCGTGCGCATCCATACGTGCGCACGCAGACATACACCCCCGTGCATGCACACTCGTACTGGCGTGATCATGTCAACACGCACGCACGCACACCCACACACCTCTAAAGTACGCCCTTGTCATCGAATCAAACTCCTCCTGCCCCGCCGTATCCCACAGCATCAGCCTCACGTCCTCCCCCAAGCTCTCCACATGCCTGCACACGAATCATAAGCCACACACAACCACAACAACGAGTGATTGTCTCATCCTCACAGCGAGGACTCGAAGAAGTCGACGCCGATGGTCTTCTTGGAGTCTGTCGAGAAGGTGCCGCGCGTGAAGCGGCGGATGAGGGAGGTCTTGCCGACGCCGCCCTGGCCGACAACCACCACCTTGATTTCCCCTGGACAGACAGAGTGTGAGGGTGGGTGCGTATCGTTTGCTTGCACGTGGGTATCGTCATGTGTGAATCGTACATACACGCGGTGCAACGCCTTGTGCGCTGTCACCGAAGCACAGCAGTGAAACTCAACTTGAGATATAAGACCATGTTGTCACGTCAGGAACCGTAGCGAAGATGTCTGCATTGTATGTACGATACAGGCATAGGACATGCTGATGCGCATCTCTTTTCCCAGAGAGTGAGAGGAGCGGCAACCAATCAAGCTGTTGACTACTTACTCTCAAAGTCTTCTTCCTGCATCGCTGCCAGTCACTGACTGCACCTGATTGCTCCCTCGCAGCGCAGTTATCAACAATCAGGCAATCAGCTTGGACCGGCAATCTGCCGCCTCCATTTTCAACTTATTATCACAACAACAAAAACTAGGAGAACAAACCCTCAAACCAGAGTCTGGACTCCCCCACACCCAAACCTGCCAGGCCCCTGCTTACTCAGATTTCTGTGTGTGATGCACACACGCAAACCAACAGACCCCCGGATGCACTCTTCCAGCAGCTGCACCAGGGCTATTGTCGCACCATGCAGCAAAAACAAAAATGAATATAAACTTGATAAAACCAACGTTGTGTGTCTACCGCAACGACCGTTTGCAAGCATCACGTGCGCCGACCATCAGCGCACATCATTGGTGTCGGTGTGCGCGGTTAACCGCCGACTGTCGATGATCGAGCTGCTACGTGGAACCCCTATGGACCACCGACCGTCGGTCGTCGACGCAGAAAGCTGGCGGAAATATCTCACGCTGATACGGCGGACTGGACCGGTGACGCACACTGCACCGAAGCGCAGATGTCCGCACCAGGGCAGCAGTCAGCAACTCGGGGAAAAGCGCAAACACTTGAAGAGAGATCGCTCTCTGTGTGACAAGCTTGTCACTGAGGTTGTTGGTGTCAAGGTTGTTAGTGATGGCGGCGGCGTTGTCAAGCGCGGCTTCGGCCTTCGTGTCCACGGCCTCCGTGACAAGCCTACGCAGCAGCGATCGCACTGCGAGGCGACAGAGCAGAGCGCAACCAGCGGGACGGCAGCAGCAATGCTTCAGGTGTGGGGCACTTGCTTGCCAACTGGCCAGCGAGTGAGTGTACAACGCAAAGCTGATGTCTGTGTACTTGTTGTTGTGGTTGGGTAGGTTGGTGACTGTGTCGGTGGCCACGACGCCGCCGTCAACCGGGTCGTCACCGTCGGCGCTGCCGTCCTTCGGCGTGGTGGGCTCCGGCAAGGCACGCCGCTACTCACCTGACTCGTAAGAGGCTGAGACACTCTCAGTGTTATGACGCATGTGAAGCCACAACAAAGTGCATGTGACATTGTGCATGTGCATCACAATGCCATGCATGCACACATACACGTGTATGTCAGTCACGCAGCTGGTGGGTTAGGAGTAATGGTCAAGAAGTAGTTGTGTTCGGCAGCTTTTGTTTATGTATTTCTACCAACCCTTTGCGGCCATGAAAACCGCAGGTGGAGGGCCATGCATGAAGCCCTCACCGCAAATGAGGTGCGCCCAGATGCCATATGGTGCCTAAGCTTTGAAGCATGTGCACACGAGAATGTGTACAGGCCTGCCTTGGTGAGACAACAACAACAACATGTTCCTGCAGGGTTTTGAGTCCATGACGCCGGAGCAAGCGGTAGCTACTTTGGACAACGCGAGCGTGGTTGTGGTGGACATCCGCCCCGCTGACGAGTACGCTGAGAGTCACGCAGCGGGTGCCGTCAACGTGCCGCTCTTCCGGCCCATCACAGGTGAGGAGTGAGACGGGCGCACACGCACACGCGCCGAGACAGGCTGGCACAGGCGCAGACACAAGTGCACTTACACACTTGATGTGCATGCACACAAGCACACATGCGTACATTCATGTGCATGCGCACGAACATGTCTACAAACCTATCAATGGTGCTGTTCGGTTCACTTAAAACACCCAGCACAACACCATGCCTAACATTACACCACTTTGACTCTCAGAGTGGACCCCGTGGAAGATCCTGCGCCGCGCTGGCTTCGCCTTCTTCGGCATCTTCAACGGCACAGAAGAAAACCCAGAATTCCTGGTACACAACATCTGACATGTACTTTTGCAACACTCAAACAAGCTCATGTGGATATGTGTGCGTCTTCTGTAGGATGACATGAGGCGTGCGATGCGTGGCAAGAGTGGCGTCGTATTGATGTGCTCGAGCGGGGGCCACCTCGACGCGTCGGTGCACTTGCCGCTCGGCAAGCAGTCGCGATCGCTCATCGCGGCATACGAACTGCTCAGCGCGGGTTACTCGGTGAGTGTGTGTGTGTGTGTGTGTGTGTGTGTGTGTGTATGAGTGAGTCTCTCTCTCTCTCTCTCTCTCTCTCTCTCTCTCTCTCTCTCTCTCTCTCTCTCTCTCTCTCTCTCTCTCTCTCTCTCTCTCTCTCTCTCTCTCTCTCTCTCTCTCTCTCTCTCTCTCTCTCTCTCTCTCTCTCTCTCTCTCTCTCTCTCTCTCTCTCTCTCTCTCTCTCTCTCTCTCTCTCTCTCTCTCTCTCTCTCTCTCTCTCTCTCTCTCTCTCTCTCTCTCTCTCTCTCTCTCTCTCTCTCTCTCTCTCTCTCTCTCTCTCTCTCTCTCTCTCTCTCTCTCTCTCTCTCTCTCTCTCTCTCTCTCTCTCTCTCTCTCTCTCTCTCTCTCTCTCTCTCTCTCTCTCTCTCTCTCTCTCTCTCTCTCTCTCTCTCTCTCTCTCTCTCTCTCTCTCTCTCTCTCTCTCTCTCTCTCTCTCTCTCTCTCTCTCTCTCTCTCTCTCTCTCTCTCTCTCTCTCTCTCTCTCTCTCTCTCTCTCTCTCTCTCTCTCTCTCTCTCTCTCTCNCACACGCGCCTCTCACACCACCATCTACAACATCACCAGCAGATGAGGTGCATGCAGTGCACACTCTCAACATGCACACATGCTGTGCGCAGAATGTGAAGCATGTCAAGGGCGGCGTCTGGGCGTGGACAAAGGCCGGTCTGCCTGTGGAGGTTTCTTCTGCATGAAGTCGGTCCATGAGCATCATCTGTCCTGTTATTAATTAATTGCAGTGCTTGAACGGGGATGTGTATATAGAGTGGGTGGTGGTTGTTTGTTCATTGTGATTCGTTGAGGGGCAGACATTTGTTCCTGCGGTAAGATTTGTACCTTCCGGACGTGTGCATGTTGCGAGTGCTGTATTGGTAGATTCATTCTTTTGCAGTGTGATACTTTGAGTTGCTCTGCTGGCTGTTTATGGTACAAAGACAGTTTCAACACAGTGTGTTAATTTGATCACTCGTCACTCCACACGCTTTGCTCCGATAGTAGGCCGCGCCAGTCGCAGTCGGCGTTGATGACCCTGCATGCATCAAACACTGGTGTGCACTTCACCTGCCTTACCTATGCAGGGTGCTTTGCACCACCCATTGGCAACATCGTTGTTGTGAAAGAGTAACAAGTTGGCAACCAGTAAGCAAGCAAACAAGCAAGTCACAACTAAAAAGCTAAAGCCACAGATGGATTTTCAGCCTTCAGCCTTCAGTCACAGCGTTCATCAATTGGCTATACTGCCGGAACCAACACACCTGCTTTATGGTCCGTGTTTCGCTTGTAGTCGTGTGTTGCATTACAGTGTCACTTGGTAGTCTCTCCAACAACTATGCACCGAGGTGTTAAGGCCAACACCTTCCTTGCCACCCGAGACTCTCTCCGGCGATGGCTTCTGAAACACACACCAACTGCAACTTACACAGACCCAGCTTCGCCTGCACTGTGCCTCTTTCCTTGCAAGTGCAAGCTAAGCTTTCAGCGCAAGACGGAGCAGAAGCCATACACAGTCTTGGGTTCTTGGCGCAGTGCTGCCGCCTTCTCTGTGGTTGCCCTCCATCACCTTGTTGCGACGGGAAACGAGGCTCGAGCGAGTATGTAATCGACAAACTTCTGCTGGCTCCACCACAGTGCACTTCACACAGTCGTGTGCGTGCGTGGGCTTGGCCGCTGGGGCAGGCGGCCAGCATCTCTGTCTTGCGTTACTCGCTCGCTTTCCCACGTGGAAGTAACTAAGAGACCACGCATGTGTGCAGGTCGGAGAGACACAGCAAGGCCATCCTAGTCAACGGTTTGTGTTGGTGTGCTTCTTCTCGCCATGCACCCTGGGCTACCCTAACGCCAAGCGCATACCAACTCCGCCTGGTGAGAGCGAATGAACGCGTCTGGTTGGTTCTATCTGCTTGTGGCTGCTGTTGTATGATAGATGTAGTCTATAGTTCCTTGCAGATCAACACTAGCTCGCTGCAGTCAAATCAAATCAAAACATCAAGATTGCTGGCCACAAAGAGACCATAGTCGAAGCAGGCAAGTGTTGTGGCAGTGTTGGTTGGATGTGTAGGGGACATGCTGAGCAAACAGAACACAGACACACACCAAAAACTTGTTCCCTTGATCCTGTACACACATGCGCACGTGCACGCACGCACCCACCAACGCATGCAGCCACGCACACGTGTCGCGCGTCATGCACTCTGCGCATAAAGACCACAACTCAGCTGCACGAAGCATTCATCACTCAACGTGGCGGAGCCAATGCGATGACAATGTGGGCGTTTGCAGGGCGGGACGTACACGCTGTGGAGGCGGACAGCGTGGAGATAAACCACGGGCAGCGCTAGGCGGGACGGGTGGTGGGTGGAAAGCACCTGCGTTGCATGCTGTGGCTTTGCGCTGGTGCAGCATATGGACTTTGGGAAAGAGGACAGATTCCCGGTACGGTAGCGTTCTCACTCTCGTGATTGATCTGCGAATGTAGGGCAACCTTATGCTACTGCACACTTCTGTACATTGTTAACAAGTAGTAAGACTACATGGAGGACAAAAAGGAAGCACTGAAGCCGACCACAGGGATGTCGAGGTAAGTAGTAGTAGTTTAGCACATGCCTTTGTGCTAAACACCTCGACGGTGTGTGCTTGTTGCTTACACTGTTTTCCCTTTCACTTACTCTCCAGGAGCGAGCTGATGATGGTGCCAAGGGCGTCACTGACAGCAACACAGGCACAATCATCATCACAGAGTCGGATGCGAGAGAGCAGCAGCAGCAGTCATCCAGTATTGCACAAGAAGGAGAAGTGATTCTGCGTGCAGAGACTTCGTGTCATGCGGCCTTTCATGACTTTGACGTCGAGTTCGTCCCGTGCGCGTGTGGCAGAAGAGTGTGCCTCGCGTGCTTCGACCGCGCGCTCAGCCGCGGTGATGGAGGGTGCCAAGGATGCTCGGTGAGTGAGATTGCTACACAACAAGCTTGTTGTTTCTTGTTGCTACCATGATCTGGCATGTCAGTCACTAGCACACACATGCGCGCGTAAGCGCACTCATGCTTGAGCTTGAACACATATGCACAAACAAACACGCGCACAACCATCATCCCACCCACCCACAGACGCACACACACGTGCATACACAACCAATCACCCACTCTTTTCTCAGATCATATACGAAGCTCCCGACCCCGCACGCATCCCGAGTACGACGCTCCTGAAGCCTTCATTGAAGCAGCTGAACATGCGGCTGCGGCCCCGCCTCAACCAGAAAGCATACTCGATGCACGGACCAAACAGGTCAGCTTGCTGCTTGCTTGCTTGCTTGCTTGAGGGTTGAACTATTGATACAACTGTGTACATATGCAGGATGGCACCACAAGCTACTTGGTGAAGTGGCGTGATCATCCGAGCTCAGTATGTGTGTATGTATGTTTGTGCGGATTGGCTTGATCGTGAAGTAATGATGCACGCACTCACTTTATCGTTTGCTCGTGTGCAGCTGACATGGAGATGGTCTTCAGCGAGCTGCCGGGAAGACTGCCCTTCTTGCTGCTGCTGCAAATCGAGTTTATCAGCAGACGAAAGGTTTGACAATCTCACAACATGCACATACTTGTGCTGCATTTTGCGTGGCTATCAAACACGTTCATGTGCAGTTCAACAGGGAGCACACTATGGAGCAGCTTGAGCAAGCGCTGGGTAAGTGACTCTGAGAGCAAGTTCGAGGCTTCTCGAGAGTAGACTTTTTGTAAGACTAGTTGCATGCATCCTGCGTTATGGTCCCAGCCATGCTACTATTTAGCTGCAACAGCAGCAGCAATTCCATCAAGTGCGTTTTGTTATGTATTATGAGCCAAGCCCTCCTGTCTACGCAGGTGATAGCGCTGAGATGCTCTTCTTCAAGTGCACAACAAGCGACTCCAGCATCTGCATCCTGCTGGCGTTCAGGAGTGTGGAGGATGCGTCCATCCACGCCTGCCTGCAGGTGTGCGCTTTATGATGGGCTTGTGTATGCGTGTTGTGTTAAACTACTACTGAATTGATTTGGATTTGTATACATAATCTCCATAGTGGCACTGTGAACAGGTAGTGAAACACACAGCCCTGCAGTGAGGGAGGTCAAGTGCACGCCCGTGTTTTACAGAAGGTGATGGGCGTCATCAACACTGGCTGTGTCTAGCGTGGTAGCCGCAGTGCCATTGTTTGGAACACTTGTGGGAACTCATCCGCACTGTGGCATGGCCTTGTGTTGGAGCGAAACGTGTTGTGCGACGTGTTGTCCCACATGCGGTTAGTTGGAGCAACAACAGTTGTGTACACAAAATAAATACTCAGCAGCATTCGTAAGCGTGAAGCTGTGGCAACATCCACGCGTTCCCAAGCACTCATGCAGACCACCTGTTGCACACACGTGCATGATGATGTTTTTCTTCGTGCAACCACCTGCTCTTTACATGAAGACGACTTGTACAGTACTTACAGGGTTGTTGATGTTGGTTCAGCCGCACGCTCGTACGCACGGGATGCAATGGCCCTGCTGCTGTCCATGCTGCTGCCATTGTTATTGTTGTTGTCCTTGCTGTAGGTGGATGGGGCCTTGCTAATGTTGATGATGGTGGCTTCACTGAGACACTGGACAACGCATGCTCTGTGCACAGTAAGTACAACCTGCGTGCGCACATGTGCTTGTGCACGTGGAGCAGCAGGTCATTTGCCAACACACACACACACACACACACACACACACACACACACACACACACACACACACACACACACGTGTTATTGATTGACACAAACATCGCATGCGCAATGTATTCAATAGGAAGTTCGTATGGGAGGGTACAGCTGCTGTTACAATCACGAAACAAACTCCAGCACCATTGCTAAAACACAGCTTACCACCGCCACCAGCACTACCCGAGACACCAGGGTTGCGTCGCCAGGGGGGCGCAGCAGCAGAGGGTGGGGAGACAGGGGAGAGGGAGGGGGAAGGGGCGGTGTGGTGTGGTGTGGTGTGGTGGGAGACAGAGGGGGGAGTCCTGCTGGTCTGTTCCGTTGTCGTTGCCACTGCCGCCGCGTAGTACGGAACTGACTGCATCGGCCCTGTGGGCAGGTGAACGCATATGCATGGGCATGCTTGCGTCGCTAACGGGGTAGTAGGGGTAGACGTCGCGCTGCATTTGGCGTATATCTACATGCGTGGAGTTTAAACTCCTGCTGCACATGCGGGTTGTTGGTTATGATGAGAGCGATGATTTCATAAGATTGGTATGTCCTTGGAACAGATCGCAACATCAGCACTGAGCATATTCACTACATGGCATACAGGATAAGTGAATGCGAACATACATCTCAAGGCGTACAGTTAACATTAGATGCACAGTGATGCGGCGGCTACATTGACAACTCCAACGGAACAACTCTAGTAATGTTTACGCTGTGGAACAGACAGGATGCGTAATGACACAGCACTGTATCTGACTAGTGCACGTGTAACAAATTGCCACATACATTATCACAGCAACGGAGCAGCGGAAGCATACCACACGATGCATACATCACCACGTGCATTTAGCAAACTTCTATCTCCGGACTTGGTTCGCAATACGTTGCTTGCTGTTTGGCATGCTGTGAGTGATGTCATGCATGTTCAACTACTGGCAGCATTTCCTGTACACCAAGCAACACACACAAGACTACGTTGCATTCTGTAAACCCACGCGCGCAAACAGATAGACAGAGCAAGCAATTTTTTATTCCGACTCCAGTCTTTTATACACACCAGGGCAAAAGCGACGATTCCTCTACATCTACACAAGAAAGAAAAAACCGAACGAAAGACACCAACATCATCTCACAAAAGGTCTCCACAACCACCAGACCTTCTTCGAGCCAAGGGGCCGTACACCACCCAACTTCACTCATCTTCATCATCACACATGATACAACTCCATTTACGCGATGGGGATCTCCTCAATCTCCGCCCCCTCGCGCTCGACGGTGACGTGCATGGGTCCCTTGCCGTAGTGGTAGATGCCGCGGGCGGTCTGCGGGGCGAACAGCATCGAGGCCATGCGGGCGTACACAAGGGCAGCCATCGTCGCACCCACCAAGTAACTGCGGGTGAGAGGGGAGTGAGTGAGTGGGTGGTGTGTGTGTGGTAGTATGACTATGGGAGAGAACAGAGGCTTACCCGCCGATGACGTCTGCGGGGAAGTGCCAGTTGTTGCGGATGCGGTCGGCGCCGACCCACCCGGCCCAGAGGACAGGGACTGCGTACAACGTAGCACAGTCAGCATGACGATTGAAAGAGTCAAGCATCATGCATGCAGATGCACACGCGTGTTCGGGTAGGTCTGCATGATGTGATGTGTATAGAGGTTTGAGATGGTGGTGCTTACAGAAGGACAGCAGGTGGAGCAGCTGCGAGACCTGGTCGCTCCAGGCGATGGACGCTGCCGTGTTCAGGTACAGCACCTGGCATTGCAAACAGACAAGTAGTCAGAACCATCCGGCACAGGACCGCACAAGCCAGCTTATGTGTCACGTTGCATACCGTGTAGGTGGCCATGGCAGCGGCGATGGCAGCGTCCTTGGACGGGAATGACTGGCGCTCCCATGAACCGATAGCTGCAAGAGAAACACACTATGGTCAGCTGGTTGTCGGGCCACACATGCACACACAAGTGCACGCATGCCCGCATGACGCACTTACCGTGGGTGCACTTCTTGGGCGTGAAGGCAGCAGGCAGCTCTCCATCCAGGCAGGCGCGCACAGCGTTGGGACGCAGCCACCCCACCTAACCACACACTCACGAGTCAGCCTCACTCCCCCAAGCCAAGGACTGCGTTACACATATCACCCTTCCCTCCCCTCCCCCTCCAACTCACATAGTTCTTGGCGAGCATGGTGACGCTCCACGTGAGCACCAGCGCCGTGACGAGTCCCAGCGCCAGTCGCAGCGCCCTCATCGACGCGGCCTCCCGGTGGCGGGTGCCCCACAGGCCGGACTCGACGAGGACGTGGACGAGCAGGACAGGGATGAGGAAGAGCCAGTTCCAGGTGGGGGTGACGGCCACGTCGTGGACCTCGTGCCAGTGGTGGGCGTCTGGGAGAGAAGGAGGAGTTGGCACAGTCACAAGCATGGTAGGAAGTGACACCTCTTTGCAAGACGGACACAACAGAACTGCTGTGTCACATCAAACACGCACACATGCATGCATGCTTGTGTGCATGTGCATGCACACAACGTACGCACACACACTGGCTACGCATGCGCATGGCATGCAAGTGTGCGTGAGTTCGTCTGCTCATGACAGGATGCATGTGCATGTGCATGTGCATGCGCATGCGCATGCTTGTGTCTGTCTCTGTGTACCAGCTGGGTAGACATCGCGCAGGTACGGGTCCCTCTTGGTGTAGAAGTAGGCCCAGATCCACGCGGCGAAGGCGAGGAGGTAGACCCCCCAGTCTAAGGTGCGGGCCCAGGTGGCCCAGTCGGCCTTAGTGCGCTCGCCCAACAGGGGCTCGCGACGCTCATCGCCGGGACGAGCCATCTCTCGCAAACTGAACGAAACGAGACAAGACAAGACAGGCCACAAGGGTAAGAGATCACAATGGGGTGAAGTGCAGCTACACACCACAATGTTGACTGACTGGATGGATGGCTTGCATGCACAAGAAGCAGAGACAGACGCAGACAGAATGACCAGCCATGCAGCTGTCTAACTGCAAGCATGCATGCATGCGTGGCGTTATGCAGCTGTCGGACAGCTGCATGTTTGTATGCCCTTGTTTCTCGAGCTATTCCCAGCCAGCACGCATGCACATAAACGACTGTTTCCTACGCTGGCAAGACGCAGTGTTCACAGAAACAAGCAGGCAAGGGGGGGACGACAAGGAGCACACAACAGGGGCTCAACCCAAGCACTGCTAAGCTTGCTACCCGGCTGTGCCTGGCCAGAGCAGCCCAGGCAGAGGCACCGCAGAACGAGACAACAGCCTGCCTGCCTTAAAGATGGGCCAGCAGACAAGGAAACGACCACAACACCCACACCGACGGAGCAACAAAGTAGCTAAGCTGGCACAAAGACGCTCACGCGTAACAACAGCACCGATAGTAGCGACACCCGCAACAACAACAGCCACAACCACCACCAGGGACACGCACCAGATCTCCCCAAAGCACAAGCGCAAGCTGAGGTTGCTGGGGAGGCACACAGGAAAGGCCTGCCAACGTCAATCAAAGTCTCTCCCAATGGGTTTGTGGGGTGTATATATAAGTACATGGCCTTTTCCACTTTGTCCCATGCAGCCAATCCCCTGTGAGAGACTGCTCTCAATGCGGCGCCGCATCAGTCAGTGACCGGCGCGTCGCCGCATCAGACGTGGCACGGGGGTGCATAGTGGATATGGCAACTCAGACTTTAGTCCTCAGCAGGTTGTTGACAAAACCAGGAAAGGTAAGTTCTTTGTTAGGGAGTTGTACTGTGTCCTCATTCGTTTGTTTTTGCTGCGGAGAGGTGATGGTACTACGCCCATACCATTACGACTGGCCAACCAACTAACGAAGCCATGCATAGCAAAAGGAGGTAATTTGAGTGAATGATGAAAGAAGGGAAAAGAAAATCTCTTTCACGCCCCGAAGAAATTGTTGCCATTTCGCGAACGCGTTAACGCGAGGAGGAGATCTATTGCACTCTGCCACGTGAGCTGCCTGCCGGTCCAACCGATCGACGGCTGTGCTTGCATCATCTCAGTCTATCGACGGCCCGATCTGTCCTAGACAGCATCTTCTCGAAGGATGCTGGTTTCTGCGCGTGTTTCGAGCCAAATTGTTGCGTGTATCTGCCACGTCGGAACTGACGCCACCTTCGGGCACCAGAGGTCAGATCTGACACGGTCGTAGGCACTTCTGGTATTGCGCTGCAGTGGGATCGCCTGTGCCGCGATACACAGGGTTTATGTACAGCGGTGTACAGGACTAAAGGGTACCCAGAATGAAGTACACATGAGATACCAAATGTAATCAAGATACCGTCTGTTGCATACAGTAGTAACGTTAGTCTGCCTCCGGCGGCGGCGGTGGTGGTGGTGTGGGCGGAGGTGAGGTGGATGTGCATGGTGTATGCGTGCGTGGAAGCATGCAATTGAAGGTTGCGGCGCGGGTGGAAAACGCTCACGACGAAGGGGTATGTGTATGTGGGTTCTTTCATACGATGGTGGAGATTTAATTGGCTCAGCATGCGCAACGTCTATGCATTGTACATTTTTAATGATTTAACTGTTATTAAATATAGTCATATAGATATAAGGCGTTACGTGACCTGTATGTTGAGAAATGATATACTTGAAATACATGCTAGCATTTCGCTTCAACGTCACTGGGTATGCGCAGACAGCAGTGATGAACCGAGAGTGCACGCATCCAACTGCTATCCTTCATGCATGCGTAACGCCATCGCCTTGCACATTTTGTGTGTCTGTATGTACAATCTTTCCTCAACAAGAGAAGCTCTATGTGTCGTATGAGCGAGAACGCATTGTCCAACCGCACAATATGTCACAATGTGCACCTGTTTTGCTTTCTTTCATGCCAGATCCATTATGGCAACCCGATGTGCGCATTACCCACATACAACAGCAGCTACACACATTTCATTGACTCACCATCATGTCACATCGTACTTTGCTTCCGCCTAACACCGCAACCCAACACACACACACACACATCTCACGCGGCATCCCGACATTCAGGTCTGGAGTGTTTCTTTTGGCGGCGGCGACTCCCTCCTCACCGGCAGCGTCGACGAGACCGTCAAGCTGTGGGACATCCCTGCTGTCTCAATCTCAGAGGGGGGAGAGAAGAGCGATAGTAAAAGCGACAGTAAAACAACAACGTCGTTGGGGGTGAAGCACACGTACACGGGGCACTCGCTCGGGGTGGTGTCGGTCATCACGCACGCGGAGAAGGACCTCGCGGCCACGTCGGCGATAGACTCCGTCGTGAGGTGAGAGGAGGACGGTTGTGATGTGTGAGTGTGGGTGTGCGTGTGCATGTGCGTGTGTGCACGTGTGCGCGTGCGCGTGCGCGTGCGCGTGTGTGTGCACGAGAACGTGTTTTGTGCACGTGTTTGCGTGTTGGTCTGTCTGTTTGAAGGAAACCGCCAGGCCTACTCTTTGCTTTGTTCTCTGTGCGCGTGCAGAGTGTGGGACTTGAGCACCAATGAAACCAAGGCCACTATGGAGCTGCCGCCCTCGGAGGCGTGGGCGATAGCGTTCAGCCCCGATGGCCGCCACATCGCAGTGGCCGGTAACACAAGAAAGCAACAACTCTCATACTTGTTGTGTGTGTCACTAGCCGTGTCATTTTACAATAAACATACGCTTTGCGGCGCAATGACAACTCGCAGTATGCGCATGGACGCATGCTTGTGTGCAAGCACGTGCGTGTGTCAACACATGCACACGCACACATGCATACATATCACGCACGCCTGCACATATCGGTGTATCTGCCCGTATGCATCAGGTGGCAGCAGCGAGAGCGTCACAGTGTGGGACGTGTCCGACAGCAAGCAAGTGGCTCACCTCCCTCTCCCCCCCTCCTCCTTATCCTCCGTATCAACAACAGATATTGTGAGGAAGAACTCCAACCGCGTGCGGCAGACGCGGTTCGTGCTGTCCGTGGCGTACAGCGCGGACGGGCGGCGGCTGGCGTGCGGCGCGATGGACGGGACCGTGTGCGTGTACGACGCGGAGACGTGGGAGAGGGTGGGGGAGGTGGGGGGACATCACCTGCCGGTGAGGTCGCTGGCGTTCACAGCGGACTCAAAGTGAGTGTTGGCACGCCCGCATGCATATAAGCGTGTTTGTGTGCGTGCACCTTTGCATCCACATGCACAGACGCATGCACTGGCACGCATGCTCCAACCTATGTACATGTGGCAATATGTGTGTGTCCTCGTGCGCGCGCGCACGCGCACCACACACACATGTGTGCGTGTTTGTGTCTATGCACATATGCTTACTTCTGTCTTCGTGCAGGACCCTGTTGACGGCATGCGACGACATGCACCTCCACATGTCGGACGCCGCCACCGGCCACCCCATCGCTTCTCTTGCCGGCCACTCCTCCTGGCTCCTGTCCGTTGCTGTCTCATCCACCAAAGCCTTGACGGGTTCCAGCGACCGCAGCGTCAGGCTGTGGGACCTGACCACGCGCACTTGCGAGCACGTGGCTAAGGAGCACGCCGATCACGTGTGGGGAGTCGCGTTCTCAGGGGATGAAAGGAGAGCGGCGTCGGTATCGGATGATAAGAGCGTTGTGGTGTACGATGTGGTTGATAACAAGGGTGTGGGTGACAATGACAACAAAATCAATGAGATGTCGGTGGTGTAGCCCTTGATAGGTTTTATGTTTCTTCATATCTATCTGGCACACACCTCTGCGCAGCAGAGGTGTGTACCAGATAGACACCGACTGCATCAATTGAACCGAAGCCACTGTTGGTCGTTGCCAGGACATAGCACAGGATTAGTTCATTCTGGGTACATCATGTGCATGGTCACACCATTTGTTTCTTGAAGTAAATCAACTGCGGCTGCTATTGCATACGCAGTATTGAAGTGACATCCCTTGACACTACACTCTACTGTATACAACTGACCTCCTCACTCAAAAGTGTCCCAATTGCGGTATCTGGTTGTAGTTCAAGAAACACAATGGGGGTGAAAACTCTACACATCACACAAACAGCCCACTGTGTTCACTCAGGTGAGTGCGGGTGTACAGATTAGTGTCATGTGCAAGGTTCGTCTTGTTGCACGCTAGGGGTTTGGGCCACCCCCCCTGCGTGCTGTTGTTGTCATCTATATTATCATGTCTTCGTCTGATTGATCCTTATATGCTTTGTGTACTCCGCTACTAGAGGCATGGGTGTGAATGCATGATGTGCATAGTGCATAGCATAACGCAAAAGTTCTACCCTAATTTGCACACACATGATGCAGCTTGCATCTTTTGTACATATGCAGGTGTAGATGGCAATGGTTGAGGCGTATGCTGCTCACTACACACCACATTGTTTGTGTCACAGTCCAAACGACACAATCACTACCCAGGATGAGTCCAGCATGATTCAATTACAGTCATGGGTCCTAACTGTGAGTAACAACCAAAATTTGGCCTACTACACATGAAGTTCAGCTCAGCAAGAATTGGCCTGATGCAGAGCGCAAGGTCCAGCTCCACATAACCACTTGAACATGACTATGCAAGAAAAATGTGCCCGCCCTTATATTCCTCTGCATGCATGTGTGTGCTACTGCGGGTGCCCTATGCATAGACAACCAAGCGCATGCAAGCAGCACACACGCACCAATGCGGCACAATTGGCGTGAGAGAAGCTTAATATTGTTTACACAAAGCACTGCATAGAGCACAATGTCTGCTTTCACCGCAGGCGCCTGGCCTCGCGCTCTGACTCCAGCAACGTAAGGATGTCACCTAAGAGCACAAAGCAACTGTTCTACCACAAGTTCGACACCAACATTGCAACACGTTGATAGTGCGTTCTGACTGTGGATGCGTCAATGCCAAAGAGAACGCAAACCACACAGCAACCGCTTTCGTCATGGGCTGTTGCTAAACCATGCACGAAATCAATATGGCTGTGTAATTGTGTAACTGGATGGCGCACATGGATGTGTGGTTTGTGTAGAAGCACATACCTGGGTTGACCTGCCTGTACAATCAATGCGTGAAGGCAATGTGTTTACGTGCACACTCAGTTACTAGTGATTCGCGTAAACTGACACACTGATGGCCCATGCTGCTTGGGAACTACACGTAAATGATAATGTCATGACGATCGCCAGTAGTATGCTGTTGAAAGGAACAACTTGTGACGGTAAACAACAACGTGTTTGGTCTGTGACGATGCAACTTCAAAGTAGCTAAACCGAGTATGAACAGACTGCAATTGAAAGCCGCTTGTGAGGGATATTCATTTGTGACTACCTTCGCGGACGGGTCCCTTGACGTTGCGCATGATGAGGCGGTTCTGATCGTCCAAGAACTTGACGCGCACCTGGGTGACCTGACCTCTGCTTCCCGTGCGGCCCATCACCTTCATCACAATAGCCAGCTTCACCGGCGCATCCTGCAACACACAAGACAACGTCTCAACCCTTGTCTGGAAGCATCCTCTGCTCCCCATAACACCCGCTCCACCAAATCATAATCCCGACGACGTATATCTCCCCAAGGCAATGACGCATCCAGCTTCCTCACCATGACTTCAGCCGACGACGACCACGATGCCCACAAAGACAACGCCCGCGCGGCGGCGGCGGCAGCGGCGGCAAGAGCGGCGGTGACCAGAGAGGGCGGATTAGGGTTTCAGCCGCCGATTTGCGCTGCAAAGCAAACCAATGCCCGCCTGCAGTCATCGCTCTGCAAGTACAGCGTGCAACAGTCAGTCCAATTTGGACGGCTGAGATTAGGTTAGATTAGGGCGTTTCGGGTTCAGAGTTGGATCACTTGGCTCACCTGGGTTCGGTTTACGCTCAGCTTGGGCTCACTGTTGCACCTCAGGGTGCTTGTCTTCCCTATGGCGGAGGGGATGGCGGAGCTATGGGGGGCAGCGGCGGCGCGCCGGGAGAGTGAGGGTAGTCTTAATGACGAGGATCATACGGAACTCCTTCCTGCCATGCGTGTGAGTAGCGAATTGTGCAACTGCACACAGCTTGGACGCTGAAGCTGTGAGCTGCTGTCTGCTCAGCTCACAGCTGTGAGCAACCAAGCCGTGTGCAGTTGCAGCTGGAAGCGTTGGCCACTGATTGTTGAGCAGTCTCAAGCCATTTAACATTGAGAAGCTTGGAGCTAGTTGATTGTATGTATGTTCTGCAGGAGTCCGTTGGTCCGTTTGCTAGCGACGAGCCACTGCTGCGGGCGCTGCGTGAGGCCAAAGGCAAACTGCGGTGGGCAGGTGCTTGTTCATCTTAAGTACACCTCAAACACCACCACATTGCACGTAATATCCCGCCCACAAGACAATCAACCTCTCCATCGTACGCTCGTCAGAGTGTTCTTCACCTTGAACTGACACGGAAGCATTCACGCTTGAGGTTGATGACGTTCAAAACCAAAGTTCAGGGTGGTCCGGCAGGGTGGTGAGAACTTTTGTGTTCACATTGCCATAAGAGCATGGCCATGCTCATCAGTGGCAACTCGGTCATTATATCAACAAAGGCAGTTGTGCCATTTATTCACAGCAGCAGTGTTTGGTTATGGTTATGGTTATTGAGTTCCCTAGGCAGAGGCAAGCTGTGCACCCAGTCAGCTGCTCAGCCTGCCATACAACCCGCAGTCAGTGGCTACTTCCGCGACCAGATCCTGGCGATGGATGCCGCATGCGACGGCTGCCAGCCGCCCTCGCGCGCTGCCGACTACCTGCCGCACCCGCCCACAACCGCCGACGTGAGCATGGACAGAGGCGAGGCAAGCGCTTCTGTTGCGTCGAGTGATGAACTTCTTGAAGGGTCTACGGTCCATGGTTCTCAAAATCAACAACCCCAAGTAAGCAAATACACCTGTTGTCTACCAGATGCGGAGCCTGGCTGCCTATCTGGCAGGCGTACATGTCTTCATATCGAAGACACTAGCAACAATTTGAATGTGATATTTGAATGTAGTGAGTTCTACATTGACACCATACACCACCAAGAAACAGCACTCCCCTCTGTTTTTCCCGCCAACCACTGATCATAATTGTTTGAAGACTGACACGGGAGAGGTTACATCTTGCACAATGCTGCAACTGATTAGGCTACTTGCAGGTGTTTATGGCCTTGCCCGAAGCGGCTATCATGGCAGTGCTTGCGCTCTTGGAGCACCGCGATCTCTGCGCAGTCGCGTGCACGCACAGCTACATGCGGCAGCTGGCATCTGCCGACATCTTGTGGAGAACCCTTTACCACAGGCAGTGGTCGTCCAGCTCCGGCCCGCACAAGTGCACGCTGGCTTGCAAGCTGAAGAGCACCAGGAGACGTACGATGGTGGAGGTGGCCAACGTGACTGTAGTCAATGTGCATGTTATGGAGGATGACTGTGGTGAAGCGATCAAGCCCATTCAAGGTTTTGACAATGAGGGTTTGCGGAGAGAGACCTTTGCTTGGAAGGTCGCATTCGCCCAGCGCAGCCTTGCACAACAGCAACTGGCATGCTTCAGATGTTCAGGTAACATGCTACTTTTGGCGACATAAACAGAGGTGACCCATGGCATGCTCACCATGCCAACTCTGCAGCTTTGTTTGTACCTGTCGTATATGGCTTTCCTTCGGACCCACTTGTGGCCAGGTACTTTGCGTTCATAGCGTGCTACTATGGTGCGACAAGCTGCTTGGCTGACTGACTTCTTGCCTTGCAGGATGCGGGCTGGGCAGTGCTACTTGGGAGGGGATGA
Organism: Chlorokybus atmophyticus; assembly: GCA_009103225.1. Classification (NCBI taxonomy): domain Eukaryota; kingdom Viridiplantae; phylum Streptophyta; class Chlorokybophyceae; order Chlorokybales; family Chlorokybaceae; genus Chlorokybus; species Chlorokybus atmophyticus. Next base: position 569,022 of record RHPI01003369.1, read on the forward strand.
TGTTGGCGGTCACGATGCGGTGTGGTGGTGTCCAGGTTGCCGCATAGGCTTCACGAGGTGGCCGAACCACAACTGGGCGCGGCTGTCGTCGGCATTGGACCACTTGTTGTCGACAGTAGACAGGTTTGCTGCCCTGATACCCCAATTTCCTTTCATATGATAGAGAGTAGCTATGCGCTTGTTTAGCAGCAGCCCTAGCTGGATTAAAGAGACATGACATGTCCAGTGTATGTCGATAGTGTACAGTTTGTCCAGGCCTGGCGTCACCCAGCAGCGTAATCCTGTTACAAAAGTGGCGCTGCTGATAGGTGTAAGCCAGCTGGCGAGGCTTTGAGTAAAAGCAGTCAGTAGGCCAACCATTGTACGCACGCAACAGAGGGTGCTTGGTATCGAGAAAGGTGCACGCAACAGGCAAGCATTCACCCAATGGAAGTGGAGCACAATGCCGGCTCATCTCGCCACCCGCATAGGGTATAGCATGGGTCGGAAGCAGTAGAGACAAGCAGCATGCAAGCAGGTTGTTGTGCACATGCATGGTCTCAGCTATAGGCAACACATATCACACCAGACCAACACTCATTCCTAAATGACATGCGCGACCACCATTCCAAGGCGCTTGCATGCTACCCACCCTCTACCCCCCACCCCAACCCCAACCCCCGCGCGCGTCAGTCATGCGTGCATGCCATTGCCGGTGCTTGCTCACATCCTAGTGTATTGATTGTGCATGGCAGTGTGAGGTGTTGATGTCAGTGTCACATGTCTAGCTACAGTCGTTGCCCATGCGTTAGCTGGCGTTTGCATTGCATTGCAAATTGCAGATATAACTTGCAAATGCATTGCAACCTTGAGTCTACATGTGCCGGTGGACAACGATGAGTCCATGCAGCAGCAGCAGCAGGCCAACTCGCTTCGCACCGTCACTCGTGCCCTCGCTCCCAGCCTTTTGCCAACAACCGGCGGCCATGGCTCTGACCGGAGTATTGTGTATTGCGTAATGGCTAAGGTTGCGTCAGCTTGCCAACTCCTTAAACTCTATTACCGTTGACACACAAGTGTTCGCTGTCGGTGCTGTAACCATACCTAACGGCCACTAGGCCAAACCGTACACAACAAACCGTCACGGTTGTGTGAAACAACCCTCAACAAACTAGTAGCTACCAGCATGACGGGGTACTGCCCCGTAAGCGAGCGCTGCGTCTACCTCAGTAGTCAGAGGGCCTTGAGCCACATGACCTCATCCCGATACCGCGGCCGCCGCCGGAGCTCCTCGCACCAAGATAGCCATCGATGGCGATCGCCTGTGCCCGCTGCAAGGCGCATGCCACGTGCTGATGGCAGATGCGGATGAAGCCCTCCCGACGCCGTGGCTTCGCCCCGCGTGCTGTGGCGATGTGGCGCGCATATAATCACAGCACGTGCTAGAAGTGCTCTCATAACGTCCCATGCTTGTCCATCGCGAGCGGGTAGAAGGCGTCTCCCGCCGGGTGGTCATCATTCTTGCATCGCTTGTCAACTGCATGCGCGTGTAACCCAACACATGCTATGCATCACATCCTTTCAGGGGCCGAGTCTTAATTGTGGCAGCACCAACGAAATCTTATCTGACACAACTTCATGAGATATTGTGGAAGTAAGCACTTACTCGTATGTTCGCATCCTTGGAAGCGATAAAATGTCCTCGCAACTGAAGTTGGTTTAACAATTGACTAGATCGAAGCACTAGTAAAACCATCTCAATGCAGCCAACGAGGGTACAATGGAGTAGCACCCCCACCATCCGCATACTGTGCTGCGTGCCCAGTAGTACATGTACCCATTATTGTGACAAATGACAAAAGGTTGGGCACAAGCACAAAATGCAGATGTATACACAGTTGCAGCACGGCAGGTATGTGGTGGAAGAGCAGTGCTGGACACAGCAAAGGGAATAGTACTCAACTCCGCTCTGTGCATTGGGCTGCGTTGCGGTGGGTAAGGCCATCCTCATAGTGCACAGTCTCTTGTGAGCATATGCAGGCTTGTGCAGGTGCCTTGCCTGCTGGATGCAGTGAGCTAAGTGCTCGAAGCTTCTACAGCTTCAGTTGTGCGAGCTGTGCAACGGCTCATGTACGAAGTCGGGGTCATCATGTAGCGCATACGATGCAATGGTTGGAGGGTGCCTCCATGTCCTCCAAGACAAGTACGCTAGGCCCCCATACGCACACAGCAGGAAGAAAGCGCATGCCTGTGGGACGAACACACTGTTGGACAGCTGACAGCGCTGCTGGAGTGCAAAACCAAAACAAGCTGCGTAATGTATGGCCTGTGCAAGCCACGTACTTGCCATCTTGCTCAAGCATGACAGCCTAAGCCACGACTCCATGATGCTGCTCGATGCATCGTGTGAGTGCAGCAACTGAGACTTCACTTGTATACCCGTGCTACATGCACTACATGCTACGACATGCCTGCTACACAGTGAACAGAATCACCGACATGAAAGCCGACCAGCTTAGTTAAACTGATTTAAACTACATCACCATATCAAGAAAGATGCCATACCACCACCCTTGCTTAAGGCACGCACAACGCAAAATATGACCAACCAGCAGTCTGACGATGGTGACAGCTACATACAACGTAAACCCTGTGGACTAACAAAAATTTACTGTAATTGTGTTATCTTAATTACAATATGGCTGCTTTTGTTGGCAAGAACAGATTGCAATGTGAATAAAGATAACAAGAGCAAAACCAAACATACCGCAGCTACTTTTGGTTTCAGCTCGCCGCTGCAGACTTTGGTTTGCGCTTCTCCGACAGCGCGGTTGCATGTGACCGAGGCCAGGATCAAGCAGATAAAAGCCAGGGAGCCCGCCGCGACATTGGCCCAAAACTCCTGCCACACACACCAGACATGAGTCCGGACTTGCAAACAAGCACAACTCCAAGCATGCACGCACACGTCGAGGACAACAGCATTGCGCATGACGTTTACCACAATGGGTGCGAGTGGGGGTCCGTTCAGAAGCTGATACACGAGATATGTACTTGCAAGCCCCCACATAACAAGCCCTGCAGCACATCAACACAATATAACGCGACCACTCCTGAAAGCAAGCTGCACATGATGAAATAAACCAGGAAAGAGACCACAAACTGTTGCAGTGCGTGGGAGAGTACATGCACATACCGAACACAACAACAAACTTGAACTCCCCGTGCTGGCCGTGCTTCGAGTAGGACAGCATCAGACTCCACATCAACAGTGAGCAGACCTGCATGACAGAAACAGCAGGCAAATACTTCTGTATAGCCAGCGGAACTATGGCATGCACATGCGCATGTGACGATGATTGTTTGGTTGAGAAACAGCAGCGTGAGCAAGTGTTGCCAGATTTGCGACTACAACCACACCGCACGCACCCATTGGGCGAATGTGACGCGAAATTTCGGAGTTGATAGCGCGTCCCAATGCAGCGTAACAGCAGCTGCTGAACCAAAAGCTGGCATGGCTGCTGAAGCAGCAGGCACATGCGGGGGGCTCCGCCCCCCGCCTTACATCCAACCTAGACTAACTCTGCTTCTGCCTTAACACCGTTCGGGGCAACCACCCGTCGTTTGACTAGGATGAAAACTAATACCAGCTCCTTGTCGTTGCCGCCACCATCGCCGCCGACGACACCGCCGCCACCAACACCACCGACGTCGCCGCTGCCTTCAGCAATGCCGACAAGCATAGCGTGCAGACAGCGTGCACATTGTCGACTACCGACGGTCATCAGTCGACAGTCGGTGCTTCTAGTTGCAACAAGCAGGTTGACCTCGACGACGGTAAGTGCACCTATAAGCTGCTGGGCGGCGGTGCTGCAGGCGGCGGCGGTGTGGACGAGGAGTTTGTTGTGTGGTGGATTGCCTTATCGGTCGTAGTCCTGCCTGTTTGGCGCTTCGTTCGCTGGAAGGTGTGAAAGGCGCATGTGGGTCGTTGGGGAGGCAGTGAGGGCATGGGCTAGCCCAGTGAGCTGCTACCAGCGCTGCTGCTCGGTCAGCAGCAGCAGCGTCGTTGATGGAGGCGGAGGAGTGGCCGCCAGGGCTACGGGAAGCTCTGCTGGGCGAGCTGCTGTCGTCGTCGCCAGGGTCGGCCGAGGAGACAGAGTCCTTGCTGCCGGAATTGACGCAGCAGCTCGCTGGGGCCTTTGACGACAGCGCCGACAAGGACACTGACATTCAGAACCTTACTACTAACCCTTTGCAGCTGCTGCTTGATCCGCCTGCATTGACAGCCAGGTCGCGCTTGTCGGATCGCGGAGCTGCCCGCGTGGTGTCAGCCGCACGCTGGCTGATAAGCCTTGATTCTCAAACGGCTGTTGAGGTGTGTACTCGTGAGATGCTTGGTGCTATGCTCCGACATTGTTCGCATGGTGGCATTGTAACTGTCGTATAACAAATCACATCGTCAATGACAATCATGACAACACAACCAGTTTCTGCATACCAGTTGTTGCTGCATATACAGAAATTGTTGTATGCCTTCAGATGGGCGCGGTTACAGCGCAGCATGCCCGGGGTTGCTGATTGCATGGCCCGTACTGTCACCGACTTGCAGGGCCAACAGTTGTGAACAACAGTTTTGATGGTTCGTTTGTGATGTTGTTTGGTATGTCAGCGCTGTGGCAGCAGCTTAGGAATCAATTTGCAAAACTAGTTGCAGTAGTGAATTAAAGGTTTCAGCATTGCCTACCCTGCATGCATTACTAGCTGACAAATACGTTGCAGTCCAATATCCACCCAGACGTGGTCGGTCAGGTTGTACTGATAGTCATAACACTGTATGTTCTGCTTCTGCGTTTTGCTACATGCACAACCAGCATGTGAGCCATCAAGGGAGTCCTCATGCAGTCTCATTGCCAGTTCTATTTGCAGCACAAGTACATTGCTCTTGTTTATAACTATTGTGAACTTGATATCATTGCATAAAGTTGCCATTGTCATTAGCATGGCAGCGGATCCATGTCAGTGTGCTATTTGATGTCTACGCTCACTTTTTGCATGCGGTTGGCAGACAGCGGGTGCGTTGCTGCGATGGTTGCAAACAGCCAATGTGGCTGCTGGCATTGAGACCGCCAATGCACTAGTGGAGTTGGTGAGCATTTTGCCATTTCAGACTCGTTCAGCCACAGGAGCAACTGCAAACATCTCGCTTGCAGTGTTCCTGTTAGAATTCGCTGATACAGCTTATGAGGACGCGAGTGTGCCTTTCAATCTCAAGAGTTTGGTGGCAGCGCGCTTGCTGGCACCATACCGGACGCATGTCCCGGCCAGAACCAACTTAGCAACAGGGCAGCATGACGGCCTGGCCAGCCTCATCTGCTATGGTCTGCAGCTTTGCATGGAGCTCGCATCAATTGGGCCGCTCGGACATGGCGCTGCAGCAGCATCTGCAAGCAACAGAGCAGCTACATTTGACAACGGGCAGGCACTTTTTCAGCAGTACAGTCCATTGTCTTTACTGGAGCATGTCTTGTCCTGCGAAGGACAGGTGTTCACGGGATTGCTCAGGTTGTTGACAGTAGCGGCCGCACTATGTCATAGTGATGCTTCGGAAGGTGGTTTGAGCCCTGTCAGTGACAACCTGTTCGGCACGGACGCTGGTGCTTCTGATATCGCCTTCAGCGATGAAGAAGCATGGCTTGCAGATCTGTTTGAAGAGGACTTGAGCTTTCGCAGCTTTGAGCACGAGCATGAGTCGGCAACTATGAATGTAAGTATTCGTGCAGCAGTGGTGCAATGCAAGAGGGTAGGGTCATGTTTCTAGGCAGTCTTGTCCTTGCTTCATGAACTGCATGCAGGTATTGCTTCTAATCTAGGGTGTGAGTATGGTGGATTTGGTATCGCTGAAGTTCCTGTTCTTGGACAGTTGTTTGGGACGCAGGACAGTACCTGGTCGCACGTCATTCAACTGGTTGCAGATATTCTCATTGACCATCGCTGGGTTTGGGTGGGGCAGTCCGGGCAGCTGCGGCCTAACCATGTCGATCAGGCAGTGGAGGCTTTGTGCAGTTTGGACTCTCAGCCTGGATTACCTCCACACTCACCTGCAAACAGGTATGTAGCCAGGGGTAACTGACTCACCGTCATATTGTTATTTTGGCCAAAATGTATCTAATGATCTGTTTTGTGGTGGAGACTAGTACGTAGGAGTAGGAGCACGTCTGTGTCAATGTGGTTCTTGACTTCTTGGACTTGACTGGTCTTATAGTTTTTGTGTTTGTAGTGTGCTGCAGGTTGTCAACGCTTTATTCGATGCAGCCAGTAATGAGGTGCAGTATTACGTGTTGCGAATACTGCTTCACGCAGTCCTGCAGCGCAGATGCACGTCGGTGGAGGTGACCAAGCTTGTGCTGAGATTGGCTGCGACAAAGGTCGCGTCAACTCATGTTGATCATGTGGCCAAAATGTTGTGGCAAGATTATTTCACGTTTGTTGGCAACGCATTCACCGATGAAAACGCCACGTTCACAGCAGCTGTGGCGGCAGTTCCCCCTCGCCATTATCTGGAGTTGTTGTTAATGTTTTATCACAGTACCAAGGAAGCAAAGCCAGATATCTTCTCTACTGCTTGCAATGCGGTTGCACAATTTCAGAGCCTTGACTCCAGCGTGCTCAGGCGTGCACCAGTGCACTTGCATGCCAGTCACCTGCTGTCCATGCTGCAGCATCTTATCACCTATCAGCAACAGCTGCCAGCCTGGTTGGTGCTGCGCATGCAGTCACTACTCCACAATGGAGATATTGCCGATGACAGTCTGCACCCATCAAGCTTGGATTGGGCACGCGCTTATTGCGCAGCCCTCCAGCATCTGCCTTTGTACCAGTTGGTTCCAGACCCTGATGTTGCCACTGGTGCCGGCTGCGGATCTGTCAACACAGATGCACTTGTTAAGCTGCTCGAGGCCACTTTGTCTTCCCAGGAGGGTGATGGCGAACAGTTGGTTGCTGGTCATTGTCGCCAGCTGGTCTTTAATCTGCTTGACATGCGCAACTTACCGCAGCTGGACGTTGCATCCTCTGGGCTACAGCATGTCATGCGACTGTACCAAGCTGGCCACCGTTTGCAGGACTCTGTGACACAGGGGATTGTCAAAGAATGTGCTGTTGAACTAGCATCAGCTGCATTGGCTGCACACCATGGTGACGCCTCAGCCATGTTCGGCGTCAATGCTGCATTGGAGTTTGCATTGTGTCAGCTGCAGATTGCAATTAGTTCCATTGGAGTTGACGCAGGTGACTGGAGTACTGGCATCAGGCAGTTCAGCATGATTATCCGGGGTTACAGCACGACGCTTAGTGAACTAGCTGTGAAGGCCATCGCCCATGAACATGGCGAGCGAACAGCGAAGGCTGCCCTACTGCTTCTGACCTCTGGTACAAATGCATTGCAAGCTGAAAAAATGGCTCGGTTGCCAGAAGGATACTTACATACGTTCCATCAACACGGTTGGGAGGAATGGCAATCAAGGTCTACGGGGCTCATAAACAGCAGAAAAGGCGTGCTGCTTGAGCTGTTTGTATGGCACGGGTTCCCGCCTTTAGCTGCGTTTAGGTCCTGCCAAGCTGCACTGTATTCAGTGCTGGTTTCTGCTTCCACTCTACTCTCATCTGGGGTGCGGTTGGAGGCGCCAGACGTTGCAGTGACCATGCTGCAGGAGGTGTCATCTATTGCAAGCAATGGCTTTTTAAGTTATGCGCATGCACCTTGCGCAAGCATTCTGCAGGTTTTAGCGGCAGACGCGTCCCATCAGTTGCAAAGGGACTGCATGTACATGCAGCATTCACTGTCTGTATTGAAAGAGGTTGGCAACCAGACGCTCAGCTCAGACATGCAAATGACAGTTCTGGCTGGAGTCAGCGAGAAGTGGCAAAAGCTGTATGAGGGGAACTTGCAAGATGCCTTTGCTGAACATCTGGGTCAGGCTCATGCTGTGCAACTGCTGCTTGAAACTCTGTCCAAGTCCCCAGCTGTTGATACCAAGACTATGGCCTTACTGGTGCTGCTTGCAAAAAATCAGCAATTGTGCAGTGACATGCGCCAATGGGTCCTTCAGTCTGATCAGGCAGTGTAAGTCGCGAGAAACTCATACCAATTTTGGTAATGCACACACTTATGCTTGCATAAGAGTTTCTACAGTATGCATACGCATATGTTGGTAGTCTGGCATTTTTATCTTAGCAATGATTGTGCGCAGGTTCTCAGCTTGGTTGATGCCACGCATCTTGGCACCATTGCAGGAGGTGCGAAGGTTGAGTGGAGAGCTCTTGGTGCTGTGGTGTTGGGCCGGAGAAGGTCCTCAGCTGGAAGTCACGGAGCGCATACTGGCAACGCTGCTGGCATTTGTGCATCAGTCCTTTGAGATGGACAGTCATGATGCATCAGCTATTCAGGAATTGGTCACTGTGGCGCTGCAGTTGGCTTGTTCCGCTGGGCCTGTATCCAAGTCACTCCTTCATCAAGTGCTTGTGTCGCTGCAGAAGCTGTTAATTGCCGCCCTAAGCCTGTCTGATTACAACTTGCGCAGCAGTCGGCTATTACTCTTGATCAGGATCTTGGATGGGTTTCTTGCGTACGGAGCGTTGCATACGACATCTCTCAACCCACCAGGTGACAAGAACACTGGGGCAGTTTCCGACGATACGCATGCTTTGACCGCCGGCAATAAAGTGATGACTGCCAGCAGTTTTCCTGACCTGGATGTGGCATCTGATGACGATGAAGAGGATGCTGAGATTGTTTCTGATAATGAAGCTGCTGGAGCAAGGGATGTATTCTCTGATGCTACAGATTTTGCTGGCTCTGATGACGAACGCGCACTTTGTTCCAAGACGTGTACATTTACCACAAGCGGGAGCAGTTTCATGGAACAACATTGGTACTTCTGCTACACTTGCGACCTCACACTCTCCAAGGGTTGTTGCAGTGTGTGTGCGCGTGTTTGTCACCGTGGCCACGCCGTGTCTTATTCACGTTACTCCCGCTTCTTTTGCGACTGTGGAGCCGGGTAATCAATATTGCACATCGCAGGCCAAACAAGTTGCAGATCTCTTGCTGACTGCTTGCTCTTGTGCAGGGTCCGAGGTACCTCTTGCATGGCTCTGGCTCCTCGAGCGTACGTGCCGTCTGTCAGAGATGGGAGAATTTCTCTAAGTCCCGGCAGAGATGGAGGCATGCTTGACGGTGACAGTGACAGTGATGATGATGCAGAAGGCGCTGGTCCCAAGAAGTTGCAGCCTTTGCCAGAACAAGTTAATGTGCATCCATCACTGCAGCAATCTGTCAAGCAGCTGCTTGTCGACTCACAGCTCGAGCGCGATTTACTTCAGATGTGCTTAGATGTCCTGCAAGCATCTGAGGACCTCAAACTCGAGCGCAACAATTTAATTGCATTTCAGAATCTGTCACTGGCTGCTGACTTGCTACCCGAGAGTGCTGAGCTGATGTCGCTGAATCGCTCATTTAAGGTGGGTAATGTCATTACTTGGGCTTCTCTGGTGGCTGACTTGTTACCTGATTGAACTGGTCTGGTCCTGCAGAGCGGGAGTCTGGATCTCAAGGTAAAGGTGGACTACCCTCTGTCGCGCGATTTGCGTAATCTGACATCAGGAGGCCAGCTAGTAAAGGCATGTGTGAGTGCTTCACATGCTGGGCGCATTGCAGTCGGGGAAGGTGACAAGGTTGCTTTATTTGAGGCGCCTTCAGTATCGGGGCAAGCAGCAACAGTGAGTGATAAAAGCAGCCTGAAAGTGCTATCTCGCAACGCGGTGCGGTTTGAAGTGGTGCATGTGGCTTTCAATGCCATCAACGACTCCTTTTTAGCTGTTGCTGGGTAAGTACTTGCTGATGTCCATCAAATCGTTTGCATTGTGCTAAGGTGTGGCACTGTGTGCGCTGGCTAGCGCTCAATGCTTGCAAGTGGATAGCTAACCATGTTATTGTGGCAGCATACGTGATTGCCAGGTGTTCATTCTCAGCTCGCAAGGCGAAGTGTTGGATAGGCTCAGCGTAGAACTGTCTCTTCCTGATGGCGTTCATATACAGCAGATTGCGTGGCTTCCAGGGTCTCAAAGCCATTTGCTTGTTGTCACAAGCGACAGCATCAGACAGTATGACTTGGCAGCTGACAAGCTTAGCCCTCGTCTGTATTTGACCATTCCAGGAGGCAAATGGCGTTCAGCTTGTGTTGTTTGCTGCACTGGAACACCCTCAGTGCTGCTGGCTTTGGCAGATAATGGCCAGCTATACCGTCGCACCCTTGACGAGGACACTGATATTCCAATGACAGTATTGGACTTTCCCACCCGCTTGCATTCTGGTCGCTGCACGTCCATCACGTACTCCAATAAATTGCAGCTGTTTGCAGCGTCATTTGATGATGGAACATGTGTCCTCGCGCGATTTAACTCGGATGCATCCTCGATGACTGGGTGTGCGGTGGACTTTGAGAGCAGCACCCAAGGCCGAGGCGAGGGTCTTGCGTTTGTCCCGGATATCGGCTTGGTAGCAGGTGTCCTGCGGAAGCCTGGGGGTTTTCTAGTGTTTGGTGTGGAACAGGGACAGCTGTCTGTTCAGGTGTTACGGCCAAATGGGTCATCACCTGCTATTGTGGGGTCCGCATCATATGTAGAACCCCGGAGCAAGCAGTTCTGCACGCTGGTGGTTTGTGAAGATGGAAGTTTGCAGGTAAAATAAGCGTTGAAATTACCAAGGTGTCAACTGCAGCAATTGCAGTTTTTCGGGGCAAGCATGTGTCACTAGCTCACATTATGCCATTTTCACAGGTCTACACCCCCGTCCATAACAACAGCTGGAAGGAGGTTTTGCCACCATCTACATTGACGCCTTCCACACCGCAGCACAAACGCAAGTTGGGGTCTACGCACTTGTTCCCTGTGGACTTTTTCGAGTCCACGACAAGCATTACAGCAGACATCAAGCTTGCTGGAGAGTTTCTGACTGGTACTACTCCAGAGGGTGCCAAAGTGGCACTTGCTTCTGAAGATGGGTTTCTGGAGAGTCCAAACCCTGAAGGTCTCAGGCTTTCTGTGCAGAATCACAACCCAGAAATGCTGATGGTTGGCTGCCGTATAGCAGTTGGAGCTACGTCCAGTGCGCACATACCCACTGAGTTCCGTGTCTTCAATCGCGTGATTCGAACAGATGAGGGTGTTCGCCGGTGGTACGACATTCCTTTCAACAACCAAGAAGCCTTTTCTGCTGGAAAGGAGTTCACCCTCTTCATCTCACACGCCTACAGCAATGGCATGCTGCCTCGCATTGATTGCCTTGAGGTGTATGGTCGTAATAAAGAAGAGTTTGGCTGGCGGGATCTTGACACACCGACTGTTCCTGAGCCATTGGAAGCCAAGGCAGATGGTGAAAACTTATCACCAATGGATGAGGTGCTTTGTGGTTGCCTGCTTGTGTTTACCAGCACTTGTCTTGCAGTTTCTGTCTTGATATTTGCTTTGTATGGCAACAGGTACTGAAGGGCGCACTAGGTCTTTTGCAGAGGTTGTACATAGTGGGTATTGTTGGAGAGCAAGAAAGATTACGGCTTGCCGTGTTTGATGGTTGTCAGAAACGACCTGCATTGCGGCCTGATATACGCGCACTACTGCGCTCCCTGCATACAACCGAGGCATACAAGCTTCAGTATGATGCAGTGCGGTTGCGGTCAGCAGCGAATGGGATGGGTTTGCTTCAGTCATCCATTGTCCAGGGCGGTCTTCAGGGTAGCTGGGCCTTGACAGAGTACTACTTGCAGACATGCTTTATTACCAAGGTGGCAGCGGTGCGGCCCAAGAGCCTGGAGAGTTTTCTGCAGGCTCATGGTAAGTTCGAGCCAAGACTTATCAATAAGTTCGTTGACCTACATGCCTGCATCCTTACCTTGCTGTTCTATATACCATTGGGCGCACTTGTCCTCATGTGACATACCTTTGGTTACTGTACACAGGCCAGTTCTGTGACCAGTGGTGTGCTATCTTTTTCGCAATACACCCAATGGAAGAAGTACCTGTCAGCATTGTGAGCGAGTTGGTGTTCGGTGTGGTTGATCTTCTACACACAGAAGCAAAGCTTTTGCATCGCACCGTTGTGGAAGGCGTTTCCCCAAAAGTTGCCTTGAAGCCAATTCATTCCTGCTTGCAGCGGTTGCTGGCATCACCTTTGCTCACAGTTCGCGCCGCATGCAGGTGCGATCCTGCTGCCTTTGTCGGTCTTTTTCTTGTTTTTCCTTTGTTGGGTGGGGGGGGAACGCCTGTTTGATCGCGGTGTATGTCTGTCTCGCAGTCTGTCGCTTGCACCCCGTATACTGTCAATACGCATTTCTGTCCCAGCTATTGTATCTCCGTCAATAGCAGTGAAGCGTGCGCAAGTCACTGCGTCTCCACCAGCGAGCTTTGAGCCACCACAAAGCAGCGAAGTGCAGTACTGCTGCGACCTCTGCGGGATATGTCCAATACCTGACTTGCGGTGGCATTGCGATGTGTGTTCAGATTTTGACTTGTGCGATCGCTGTTTTAACCAAGATCAAGATCAGTTACAGCTTCAGTTCCCTGGCGAACATACCTCTCTGCACCACATGACCGCCACTCTTGTGAGTGGTCCAGGTGCTACTCTGCACGCAATTGCCACCAATATCACTGAGCAGGTGCTGCTGCGCACTACTAGTAGCGGTGCTGATTATTCGGCAGCTGAGGCAGAGAGCAGTTCTCTAGAGGTGTCTGCTAGCCTGCAAGAACTGTGGCCAGGAGCACCGGTCGACATGGGTGTAGGAGTGGCGTTGGGTAGGTTTTTGGCTGAGGACCTGGAGCGTATACTGGCCAGTGGTTGCAATGGGCTGCAACTGCTGCCGTACTTGCAAGTGCTCTCCCAGCTGTGTTCCAGCACTCAAGCCGATGATATGCTGGACCTCGAGCGCATCACTCTGAGCATACTGTCGCATCTCAAGGGCTTAGACGAGCTTCCCATTGCTAAGCGTTGCAGTCAAGGCGAAGTGCTGATCTTGTCGCTGATGTTTTTGGCCCTCATCATGCGTGGTTGGAGGCGATCCGCATCCTCGGACAAGGTGCCTGCTCTGTCATCTGCAAATACAGAGAGCACCCAGAGTAGTGAAAAACGCCAGCGCCAGCGCAGACAGCGTTCAAGTTCGCAGCTGGAGCGCACTCGCGCTCTCCTGCGACAGCCAACCCTGATTGCCTTGCTAAGAAGGTTGGCGGAGGTAAGCTTGCTTTGTTGCAGTCTGTTGAAGACATCTGTTGAGCTTGCACACGTAAGGACATTGCGATTGATCTAGTTGAGCGCATTTCAAACAGGCACTGCAAACGATGTTCTGTCCTCCCGAAGCTGCATATGCTACGCCAGAGGATGCGCCAGGACTGGGGTCACAGACTACGTTGCTGGTTGTGGATACAGAATTTGCGGCTGGAAGCTTCTCCCCCTTCTTTTCTGATGGCTACGTGAGAGCCCATCAAACTGATCCCTTTGTGGATTATCACAGCTTGCTGTTGGAGAGCACCTTTCGTACAGCGTACAGCTTGATTCGAGGAGCGCAAGGGCAACCTAGGGATCGGGTAGAGCCAGAGGTTGGTCTGTCTGACTGGAAGGACTTGCTGTGTAGGTACATCAACCATCCCAAGGCCGCTTCTGTGCGCAAGTATACCAGACGGTTGCTTGTGCACGCATGCGGGGGCAAGCCTGCGTACTATAGCACCAGGGACGAGCATCAGCTTGCTGATGCACTTGCGCAGCTGCAATTCCTACAGTCCTTGCCGATGCTGTCTCACGAGCAACTGGCATTGCTTATGAGGCTTCTCACAGCTGTGTTGGAGATTGCAACTGCTCGACCGCGGAACTGGCAGCGGTTCTGCTTGCGACACACAGCTTGCATCACGACTCTGCTGGAGGTGGGTGTCTGACTGTGTTGTTCGAGCTGTTGCTGCACAACATGTTTGAGTGTGATGTGCTATGGTGCAGTGTACGCTTTTGCTGACAGTGTGGCATTCTGGTCGTTCTGAAAAGCCTTGGATGCAGGGTGTACACAAGCTGCCTGATGAGTGCATGCTGCTGGAGGTAAAGCTCTTGGGGTTAACGTACTACACAACGCAAACAGACTCTGCAACACCACCAGACACTCCGGAGCCTTCAGCACCCGCACAGAGCAGTGGGAGCAAGGACAGTAAAAAGCGAAAGAGCACCAAAGACAAAAAGCAATCTCGCACCAGCAGCGAAGAGCTGGAGATGCCAGCCAGCGCCCTTCTTGGTGACAGTGCCTCTCGCTTGACCGCCTTTATTCGAGATATTCTGCTGAGCCGCAATGTGGCTGCTGTCAGAGCGGAAGCCATCAAAGTGTTGCAAAATCTCTGGCACCACTCGAGCCCAGCAGAGAAAGAGTCTTATGCCCTGCTTCTGCTAAACAACCTGCCTCATGAGTCTTCTTACGGACGCAATATCACGGACTTCATGAGCCTTCTGCAATGGGTGGTGGCCAATGTGCTGGACGACCAATTGCTCATGAGCGAGTTGAACCTTCGTGTGTTAAGCACCATGTGCGCGATCTTGCGCGCTTGCAACTCTCAAATAGCCAATCATCCCAATGCTCCCATCTATGGCACTTTGCAGTCGCTGGTGGAGTTTGAGGGCTACTACTTGGAGAGCGAGCCATGTCTGGCGTGCAACAACCCTGAGACCCCATTCACCAAACTCAAACTGGAGAACATTAAAGCAGAGACCAAGTACACAGATCGTCGTATACTGGTTAAATGCGTCGGCAGTCACGCGATCCAGTCCATGACCATGAATGTTCATGATATTCGGCGCTCCAAAACCGTGCGCACGCTGCAACTATACTACAGCAATCAGCCTGTTGCAGACTTGTCTGAACTGCGGCAGAACTGGTCACTGTGGAAGCGAGCGCGGACTTGTCATCTCGGCCCTGCTCAAACAGAGTTGCGCTTGGACTTTGTCGTCCCTTTTGTCGCCTGCAACATCATGGTCGAGTTTGACTCCTTTTATGAGAACCTGCAAGCAGCAAGCCTTGACACACTGCAATGCCCTCGCTGCAGCCGCTATGTCACTGACCGGCACGGTATCTGCCGCAACTGTCATGAGAACGCCTACCAGTGCCGCCAGTGCAGGAATATCAACTACGAGAACCTGGATTCGTTCTTGTGCAATGAATGTGGATACTCTAAGTACGGGCGCTTTGAGTTCTCCTTCCTTGCCAGGCCCAGCTTCAGTCTGGAGAGAATGCAGAGTGCCGAGGACATGCGGCGAGGACTTGAAGTCATTGAGGCAGAGTCAGAGAATGCGCACCGGCGATACCAGCAGTTGTTGGGGTTCAAGAAGCCCTTGGTGAGGTTATTAGCCAGTATCGGGGACTCAGACTTGGACCCCAAGGATAGCATGGCCCAGATGGTGGGCTCTCTGCCGGCGTCCACCTCCTTGAAGGTGCACCGAAAGGTAGCCATACTTGGCGTGCTGTATGCAGATAAGTGCAAGCAGGCGTTTGACAGTGTCAGCAAAAGTGTGCAAGCGTTGCTGGGAGCTCGCCAAACGCTCATGGAGTACCTTAATCGCCGGAATGTCAGCAGTTTCGCAGCCGAGATCCCAACTCCCCAGCCTGCAAGCCATTGCTATGGCTGTTGCGCCGCCTACATTGTGCCCATTTTGGAGCTGCTTGGGCTGCTTGCAAAGGTACCGCGCATGCCAACATGCCACACTGCTAATTGGTGTTGTTTCTGACGAGATCTGGTGGCCTGCTTGCAAGTTGTTCTGCTGGCAGCGGAAATTTGTTGACAGCTTGCATACGCTTCCATGGTTCTAGCATTGCATGACTGATGGGACTCCTGCAATCTTGCAGGATCCAACTTGCCGGACACAACTTGTGGAGCTAGGCGTGGTCCAGGAGCTGTTTAGCAACAACCTGCATCAGGGCCCACGGCATGCTCGCACTCTGGCTCGCTCTGTGCTGTGCGCGTTGACAAATGGGGATGGATTTGCTGTAACCCAGCTGAGTCACCTGCTGTCTGAGAAAATTGTCTACTGTCTGGAGCACCATCGCACTATGGATGTAGCGGCCTCTGTCAGAAACGAGATGCAGCTGTTGGCTGATACATGTAGCATTCACGACGAGGTGTGGAAACTTCGCCTAAAGCTGGCTTTCAACCTGCTGGTTGAGGCGATCAGACAAGGAGTGACGAATCCTGCTGTTGCTGAGCATGTGATTTTGCCTTGTCTTCGCATCGTATCGCGCTCAAGCACAGGCACAGACAATGATACCGACGCGGGCACCACCTCTGGCACCGCAGATGTGGAAGCACCTTTGGTGGTCCATCATGCGTGGCTCAACGGTTTTAGTTTGGATGACGTCCGCCGTCAGGAGGTAAGTCAGCTGTGTTGTCTGTCTGTCGCATGCTTCACAACTCTTGTCCTTCCATATGCCTAGCCTGCTGCCTATGCCCTGAGCATGTTACATTTGCCGCAGACTTCGCACTTGTCAAAGTCGTCGCATGCACTGGCATTAAAGTACGTCAGGCGCTGGCGGGGAGCGGTACGTGGGCACATGGAACTGTTGCAGGACAACTGGGTGAGGGAGTTGGTTCTGTGCGAGTGCAGTCAAGCCATACGGCATGAGACAGCTG
The DNA here is from genome assembly GCA_009103225.1 of Chlorokybus atmophyticus. Taxonomy (NCBI): domain Eukaryota; kingdom Viridiplantae; phylum Streptophyta; class Chlorokybophyceae; order Chlorokybales; family Chlorokybaceae; genus Chlorokybus; species Chlorokybus atmophyticus. Next base: position 585,702 of record RHPI01003369.1, read on the forward strand.
TGCTGGTGGATGCTCTTGCAGCCCAGTCCCATAGACGGCAGCTGGCACTCCTGGACCTTCTCACCAAGCTGTTGCCTGTAGCCTGTGCCCGTGGTGACAACGCCGCTGAGTTTTTGGACCTGTACGGGAGGCTGCTGCGAACCGAAAGCAACCGCTTGTACTTGGCTGCAAAGGGTTGGTTGGACACTGTCAGCAAATCAATCTCAAACGAGGCCGCCAGTCTTCAGGCTAACGAGCAGTTCTTCAGCACCAACTTGTCCCAAGGTTTTGTGTTGAAGCAGTTGATTGAGTTTCTGATGGAGTTTCTGAAAGTGTCCACTATTCGCCAGCGATTCGTGCAAGATGGATTGGTGATCAATGCCCTGCAGACGCTGGTGGCTGTGCGCGGTCTGATTGTGCAGCAGACAAAGCTCACAAGTGACTGTGCAAAGGCGCTGGCTGATTTGCTAAAGAGCATCGGCAGCGCATCAATTGAGTTCCAGCAAGTGTTTGTGCACGCCTGCATCGCAGCCTTGAAGTCGTTTGCAAAGGGTGATGGACGAGCAACATCTTTAGTTCTTGAGCAACTACGGTCAGTGATCTGCCCAAAGAAACCTGAGGCTGTCTACATGCTGATTCTCAACAAGACTTCCACACAAGAGGAGTTCATACGAGGCTCGATGACTAAGAATCCATACTCCAGTGCGGAGGTCGGCCCGCTCATGCGGGATGTCAAGAACCGCATATGTCGCCAGCTGGACCTGCAAGGGCTTCTAGAGGATGACTACGGCATGGAGCTGCTGGTTGCTGGCCAGATTATCAGCCTCGACATGAGCGTGAGGCTTGTATATGAGCAAGTGTGGCGTCGGTCAGTACCCGCCACTGCGCATGTTGACAATCCGCCTATGGTTGTCACTTACCGGCTGCAGGGGCTTGATGGTGAGGCAACTGAACCCATGGTCGACAACTTGGAAGATCAGGCTGAGGCTGCGACAGACCCAGAGCAGGAGTTCCAAGTGGCTCATGCTGTGAGAGATTGTGGCGGACTTGAGGTTCTGTTGGAGATGGCCACTGATGGTGGTGAGAGCGGACCCCAGGCGGAGCCGCTACTGACTGTGCTGCTTCACTGCTGCAAGCTACATGCCAACAGAGTGGCGTTGCTCAAGCTCGGTGCATTGACGGCATTGCTGGAGAAGGCTCGCATGGCTGTGGAAGCCCAGTCAGACACTGCGGAGCTTTTGCTACTGATCGTGGAAGTACTTGTTATGGAGGCAAACGCTTTGGATGTCCAGTTGAGCTCCAACGTGTCTGCCCCTTTTGACGCTGCAGCTGCCGTGCGCATGTTTCTGGAGAAGATGTCGTCGGCAGTCTCAAAGTCTCAGAGGCAGCTGGCCGATACAGTCGCACGAATCCTGCCATTCTTGGCCTACAATGATGCGCACGCTATGGCAGAACTTGTGGACCATTTCGTTCCCCACACTGACTTTGCAGCACTTGACCAGTCATCACCACAACTAGCCACCGCACAACGCGTGCAGCTGGAGAGCTTGGTCAAGCTGGCGGAAAGCATCAAGCTGGATGCACCAGGAGGTCGTCTGAAGCAGCTGTTCCTGCAGCATCAAGTGACATCACGCGCGGTTCACCACTTGCTGACGGTGTTCCCAACCCAGCAGGACCGCACTTCTCTAGAATGGACAGAGGCTTTAGCGAAGCCGTCAATCTCGATCGTGCTTGGGCTTCTTCGTGGCCTTGCGCAAGGGCATGAAGAAACACAGCGGCTCATGCAAGTTTCCAATACATTGGCTCTACTGCATACACTGGAGACTATGTCTAGTGTGCGCGACATTGGGATCCTGGCTGAAAACATACTGAACGCTGTGAGCGAATCCGCTGAGGGTAACATCCTTGGAGAGGCAGTGAAACAACTACGCACAACTACCAGAGAGTCAGCTCGACAGCGGTTGCAACAGCAGCGGGATGCTGTCTTAAAGGTATGTAATGTCATGGCGTCTGGTAGTCATCCATTCTACAAGTCTTCTGGTTTGCTGTGGTAGTGTGGTAAGCTCTGCATGTACGAATTCTTTGGGCTGACATCTGCAAGCTGCATGCAAAGAATCTGTTGGGGCTCCAACCATTGAGGCTCTACCCAGGACGCAATCAGCATCTGACTTTGCTGCTGTGTACAGGACTTGGGCATGCGTAGAGAGGTTGGTGCCGATGGTGGGGAGAGGATTGTGGCTCATTCGCCCAGCATTGAGGGGCTTGATGAGATCGAAGAGGAGACTGAGTTGGCGTGCATGGTATGTCGCGAGGGCTACTCTCTCCGCCCGACAGAAGTCTTGGGGACGTATGTGTTCTGCAAACGCGTCCATCTGACTAGCATCGTTGGCGAGTCAAGTACACAAGTTCTTCCGAGTCCAGGACGCACTGAGCAGGCATACACGTCAGTCAGCCACTTCAATCTGATTCATTTCAGCTGTCACTTGGACGCCAAGCGCGCAGACGCGTCTCTCAAAGCCCCAAAGAGGGAGTGGGAGGGTGCAACCCTGCGCAACAGTGAAACCCTCTGCAACAATCTGTTTCCGATCAGAGGTGCCGCTGTGCCTCAGCCACAGTACGAGCGCTGCATGGACTTGTACTGGGACAACCTCAGCCTCCTGGGCCGCGCAGATGGTGCTCGCTTGCCTCTGCTTGTGCTAGACATCGCAGCACTACTGCGCCGGTTTGCCACTGGTGCATCATTCAGGTAGGTGCTTGATGGCCGGTTGGTCAATGCTGTGGCCATGCTGCTGTCCATGGTCACTGACAGATACTGATACACTTGCAGCGAGGACTGCAAAGGTGGCGGTCGTGAAAGCAATATCCTTTACTTGCCATTCCTTTGCCAGATGGGTTGCCATTTGCTTCAGCAAACAAGTGCTGTTCAGGTACCACTCTTCTCGCAATTGCATAGTCTGCACCCATGCCGCATACTCCCCCTCCCAACCGTTGATCTACCATTTAGCACCTACCATTTCTGATTAACGGCAATGTGCACCGCAGCGACGTACCTACGAACGATCCTTGGCAACCTTCTTGTCACCAGAGCAAGCGTTTGTCCAGAGCCCTGCGCGCTCAGCAGCAGTCCCTGTTAGCTCTCCCACACCCACGCATTCAAGTTTGCTCATTCGCATAGAGGACTCCGCACCTTACATGCTGGTGTTGTCCATTTTTGTCGTACCATTGTCCGAATGGATGCGGGTACGGCGCAGCATGCTTCAAAAGGCCCTGCAGCATGCGTATCTGCAGCATTGTAAAGCTCGCGGACTTGACCCCGCCACGAACATTTCGTCGCCAAGTGACCTGTTTAATGCAGTGAAGCCTGCATTGATCTATATGGGCATTGTTGACCAGCTTCAACAGCTGTTTAAAGCAGCCGACCGCAGTCGAGCCGCAAGCGAGCGAGCGTCTTCATCTGAATCTACCGCGGAAGATGTTTGGGCTATCGCCATGCGAGAACGGTCGCAAAACATGGCGCTGCTGGCCTCCCGAGCGCCTTCAATTTTGGAATTCATTACCGAGCTGGAAGGTGCCCTTGATATCCAGGAAGCCCTGGACATCATGGGCCTTTTGGGCGATGTGCTCTCGAGTGGAGTCTCATCGTGCGACGCCTTCCTCCAGCAAGCGCTGGCATTCATTGGGTAGCCAACTGCGGACTCTCCACCTGTAGAGGTGAAGAAGTCTACTAACAACTTTGGAGGTTGTTTAGCAACCATAGTGCTCACACGCAGCGTGATTATTATGTGGGTTGCTTTGTAGATGTACCTTCTCTTAGTGCCATTGCATTGATGCGTGTACAGAGTTTTTAGTGCTGTCATGAGTTATGGCAGCTTGTCTTGCATGCCTTGCCTGTGTCACAAGTTAGTTAGGATCAGTATAATTATGCGTGTTTATGTGTGTGTTGTCCATGGCGTTGGTATACTTGTTGTATGATAGGGTGAGTCAGACTTGTTGTATAACATGAATCTGAGGTCTGATATCCGCAAATCTTCCACCCACACGCGCTTGCTACCTGCGGCAATGTAGTGTGGCTGTGTTGCTGTGTGCATTGTGTTGCTTACGTGGTTGGTAGGCATGGAGTGTGCTACATAGCATGAGCACACGCTTGCTGTGTAAGTAATGAGAGAGACCTACAGTGCACTGTGCAGCGTTTATGTGCCTACCGCTAACTTGTCGGTGCCCCTAGCCCAACCCTCAGCCCGTGCGCTCAGCTTCCTGTATGCTTAGGGTACGCATCGTAGTCATTTCAAATGTCACACACATGCTCATGTACAAGCAATCAGCATACAAGCACAAACTAGCATGCACAACCAACACCAACACAATTATTACACCCGGGGCCGTCCACCACATTTATCCTACACCACACTAAGTGCCTTATATGCGATGCAAATAGCGAGCAGCAGGAGCAGGCAGCAACCAACCCATGACTCAACCGACCTGTAGATCACAAGTCACAGGCGAGCGTCAGTCCTTGGGAAGTGGGCGAGTAGAGGAGCACGAGAGGCAAGGCAAGCGCAGGCAAGAGATGTGCGATGATGTGCTGTGCTTGCCTAGCTGGTGTTGTTCTGACTGTTGATTCGAATTAGGTCCTTGTTTCTGCTTCTGTAGGCAAAAACATAGTATAGACTAATCAATACAAGCAAGCTATCAACCACACAACCACACAACCGTAACCACACTTACCAACGTAGCTAGGCACACCACAGTTAGCTCGAGGTGTTAGAACAACAAGCAGGAGTAGGGCGAGCGGCAACAGCAGCAGCGGTAGCAACAAGTTAGCATTGGTCATTGGCGGCAAGCGTAGGGGCAGCTTTGGACAAGTGCGAACAGCAGCAAGTCATATGCAGCGTCAGACCAGGGCGGCAGCAGTACTGCTGCCGCCCTGGCTACTTAGCAAGCAAGTATGACAGTAGCAGCAGCGTGCTGGCCCCTCAGCAGCGGAATCAACGCCAGGCTGTAACCACAGTAGCACTTCACCTCTCTCTGCATATTATGTCAAAACAACCACAAAGACCCAGTGTCAAAGCCATAACGCTAACCCAGCATCACAAGTCCAAGACATCCACAACGCGCATGCACAACACAATACAACTATGCACTACATACAGGGAGCGCTTTGTCACTGGCTTTGCAAATGGCTAATGACGATGGTGGCTGAGGGGTACAATTTGCATGCGTTGCTTGCCAAACTGCACGTACGTCTATGCAAGAGCAGTTTACTGGTTTATGGGGCTTCCGGACAGCACTTGCACTTACAATTAAAGTTGAGTGCCTCGCATGTGGTGCTATAGGGTAATGTGCTCGACACCGACAGACAATACAGTGCTCTCCTTCGACTAACAGGTAATACAAAGTGAGCGCATGCATGTCGGGGACGTGGACGGGAAGCAAGCAAATGCCCGCATGCATGCTGGTTGGCAGCATTATGACATTTGCTTATCAAGTTCAACATGATCGTTTTAAATGCTGATTGTATGAGTGATGTCGCCTGATGTAACATTTAATCCTAGCCCTAATGGCCGTCATGTCGCTTTATGTGATGTTTATTATGACATTTGCTTATTCAGTTTTATATAAATGTCATAAATGATCTAGGAGTCATGTCGCCTGATGTGACGTTTTAACCCTAACCCTAATGGCCGTAATGAGTTGCGCAGATACATAGCACTGCATTGACAGCGACCGCGGTGGCTGTCAAGTCGTTATCCTGTAGTCGTTCACTGCCAGTTCCCTGCCACATCGTACTTTGAAGCCGGTGCTGACACCACGGCTGCCAAGCAGGTAGCCCATTATCGACACCTGTCCTGCTGCCGTATCATCATCGTGGTCGGTCAGTTAACGCCGCCCCTGCTGCTGCTGCTTGCATTTACTTTGCAATAGGCCCTTAGCCGGCCCTGATGTATATAGTTACGTATGCTATTGCTTGTTTGCTGGGTTTGGGTGTGCGAATGCATCAGCATGGTTGCGCATGTGTGGCACAGCCTATTCGATAGATAGTGGCCAACCCGAAGCCGCACACGCGGCCGTCGTTGCTCTCTTCAACAGAGCCACGCCATGAGCCCGTTGTAGTGCACAAGCAAGCCGCTGCCTGTAGATTGAGATAAACCTAGATATATGTGTCGTATGCAACCCCAGGTGCTAGACCACAGCGCGCGCAGTCGGCAATCCTGCTCACGGAACGAAGCTCTCAGGGTGCCAAACGTCTCCGCTGCCAAAAGGCTGAACTTGTTTCTCTTGGCGCGCGATTACTGTAATACCGACAGCCAACTCGGCTGCACGCGCTCTCCCTCTTGACTGCTCGCTGCATGTGGTAACAGTGGTGTCCAACAGTCGGCGTCAGTTGGTCGGTCGGTCTGTCGAGGCCTGGCTCCGAAGCCACCTGGTCCAATCAACGTCCCTGCAACTCCGTTAATGGAATTGGCATGAACAAGAGCGCTTCCTGCTGACCGAGTACCCCGCTTCCCGTAGAACATATTACGCCTCGTCACACAGGGCGTTGTGCAAGGCTTTGCGCGGACGACCTGTAAAGGGAGAAAGCCAAACTCCCCCTTTAATCCTCTACCCCAACACGCACGTCAACGACCCTACCTACGATGCCGCTGTGACAGTCATGGTAAAGAACTCTCGTCCCCACCACTCACTATCAGCTTCAGCTTTGACCAGTCTGATTGATATGAACCAGATAGGGTACGAGTCATGGATATCGCCCGTTGAGACTCATAATTTACATGAGACTCATATAAGGGTCTGGATAAGCATCGAGCGAGGAACCCATGGAGCTTAGCATGTGATTGACCACTTAAGATCATATGAAATGATGTTAAGGTGAAAACCTGAAGTATAAGAAACGCCCTTGACATTGTTCCCCCTCAAAGAAGGCAGCGCCCGACACCGTTAATCAGATAACGCCAACATCGGATCCGATCCCGAAGAGGGACGAGGGTTGCACACTGAAGACATGCTGCCTCACGCCCTGTTAGTAATGCGGTGGGCACACACGCTAGCGAGTTGCATTCCAAAAAAACCTGGCTTTATCAAGTTCCTTTCGGGCTCACCCACGTGTTGTGCTCAACACCATACCCTTTCCACTTGATCAGATATGACGTGCATCCACGCTTATCAATCTTATAATCAAGTATATCCTCCACATCATATTCCGGGCCCCTCACTGTCATCCAGAACAACAGCAGTAGGTGGGGGTTGAGTCCGTCAGTACAATAGGCTGCAAAGAGGCTCACGGAAAAGACATCATGTATCTTTTCCATCGATGCTGGCAACTCAAACCGGTATGCAAGTTTGCCAACTCGCTCGCGTACTGCGACGGTACTACAAAGCGTGGCATGAGTTTGCGGGTACCCTTTGCTTTAAATGACAAGTTCTTGGTGCTTAGCAACACCATGTCACCAATGTCAAACTCAACATTACGCCGATGCTTATTAGCATACGCTTTGCATCGATCTTGCACCGCATGCATGCACTCACGTGCTCGTTGCGTGCTTGATTGCAAGTCAATTGCAAGATTGCATGCAGCTGGCACCTTATCATTAGGTGGCATCTTTATATCAGCCACCCCCAGTGGGTGTTTGCTATGGTTACCCAAGAAGGGTGTGTTGTTGATGCTCGCTTGCCAAGCATTACTTATGGCAAACTTTGCCATGGCCAAGTAAACATCCCAATCAGTTTAATTACGTGCAACGTAATGTTGCAAAATCTCTTCCACAATCTGGTTGGCACATTTGGTTTGCCCCTCCGTCTGAGGATGAAACGCAGTGCTCATGTCATGGTCAATGTGTACGAAGACAGACACTAATCTCAAAAATTAAGACGTAAATCTCGGAGCTCTATCCGACGCAATGTTGCATGGCAAACCATGCAAACGGAACACTGAGGAGAGGATCAGCCACCACAAATCCCACAATCGTTGTATGGCCTGAGGTAGTCTTTGGTAACTCAGTAATGAGGTTCATATTGACACTCCCAACTCATCATCAGCAATGGGATAGGCATTCGTTGCAGAAGGCCAGACATTTTTTGCCGTCTCGGCTTGTTGCGCTAACATGCATCGCTTGTCGCAACATACCGATCGACATCCACTGTAACCTGGCCCAGTAAAAGTGTTGTTGGGTAGCAGCGGTAGTCTTGGACCGCCCAAAATGATCAGCATGCGGGGGGTCATGCATACTAGTGATACACTCACTGCGCAAACCATTATGATCAGGTATGGCAAAAGCATTGCCCTTGTACCATAGTCCATCCCGCATCTCAAGGCCCTTTACGTGTTCATGGTTATCAAACCAAGGGTCACATTTGTACCCAGTCTTGACACAAGACGAGAATGATTTGTCCGGTGTAACCGTCGCAATATTTTTCCCCTGCCGGCCGATCAAATATCGGCAACGGCCGTGCACCTGGAGATACTTATTTAGACTGTCGTGGCTCAGTCCACCTATAATCTCGTTACACGTGCCTGAGTATAACACCCGTCCCCGGCCGTTTACACAAAGGGACTAACTTGGACGGACAGGTACCTGTCAGTTACGTACTCGTTAGGCAAAAGGGACTTAACCTAACTAACCGGTACCTGTTGGTTAGGTACAGTTAGTGTACCGGTGACTGTACACTAACTTAGTGTGACTAACAGGTACCTGATGGTACCTTTTCCCTACCAACCGTTATTGATAGGTATGTCAAAAGGTACCTGTTAGTACCGTTCATGATTAAATACTCAAATGCGTGACAAGCAAGACGGCGACTAAAAGAAAATACAGTATATATTGCAAGTTACAAAAGTACTACAATGTATGCACAATCTGAACTACCTATTGTGAGCTACTACTACCATTACTACTAACCTAGTCTAAGGCCTTAATAGAAACCGGCGCTCCTGCACCGCGCTCCACCTCCGCCGCCGCTCGTTATCCACCGCCGCTCCTGCAAAGCACAATGCAATTAATCAAGCGCTGTCAATAGAAACATACACAACCTTCACACTCGCATGCTGGCGCTTGCCATACCGCCGCCGCCGCCGCTGCCTAGTTTGGCTTGGCCTAATTTGGTCTGGCCAGGGCCGCCCTGAGACAAGAATGGCAATTAGCTTGCATGCGCATAGCAATGTCAGCATACAAGCTTACTTCCTGTAGGCCGTCACCGTCGCCGCCGCCATCGCCTAGCGCTCACCTATTCAACACTTCAAGCCGTTGAGCGTTTCAATGACTTGGGCTGCCCAAAACATCTAAATGCTCAACGGTACAATGGCACCGTCGTACCATTGAAATGGTACGATGATGTTATTATAGCAGTGGAAATTTTGTACCATTAATATAGTACGATAGTTGCATTGTACCACCGTCCCGACTTACCGGCATTACTCGCATATAGGGACGGGCGGTAACTTGCTTGCATAACCGTTAGGTCGCCGCCGCGTTAAGTGCACGTTCGGCGGTCGACCGTCACTTAATAGACGCGATAAGGTCATCTGATAGGGACCAACGATGACTGGCTTGCCACAGTAGGCAGGCCGTTGCGCATACTTTCCGACGTTCAAGGTATGACCAACGGTCGGCCGTCACTGTATGTGACGAAAACGTGACTTATTTGCTATACAGATAGGTCGCCATCGCGCAAATGGGACGATCGACAATCGGCCGTCATTTCAAAGTGCGGTGTTGCCGTCACAGGCAGGCCGCCATTGATTGTACCTGTTGGCCGACCGCTTGCCGTTGGTATATGTTGCTTAATAGTAACGACCGTCATAAAAAGTCCCTATATGGACCAATCCATTACTTCAGGTAGAATCAGGCAGGGTCAGGCACCCGTCAGTCCCTCAATCCCTTGTCAGTGACTGTGTAAAATTTGCGACGACAGCAAAAAAGGCATTGATGTATGCCCGAATGTTGTTAAGACGGTTCGAAATCAAAACGAGATGAAAACTCAATCAAGCGTGCTTTGCGATGAGAAAGCATTGGCTGAGTTTGAAAGGACACGAGAGGGTTGTAATAAGTTATCACTGTAAAGTGTACGCCCTCGAAAAAGCAACGCCATGTTTTCAGTGCATGCATCACACTTAATAGTTCTTGCCCAGTAGTGGTATAATGTACCACTAGTTGTAGTTGACCTCAGCCGGAGTGAACTTGCGGGACGTATAAGCATACACGAGATCATCTTGCATGAGCACCGCACCACATCCGAACTTGGAAGCACCACTAATCACAGTGAAATGTTTCTTCCAATTTGGCATTGCCAGTACATGTAACAGTCGAGGCCAAGTTTCATGATTTGATGACCTTTTTTAGCCCATTTATCGAGCACCACGTTTTCATGACTTGTGGCAGATATCGGCGAGTTATGAGTCTGCCGCGGATATCGACCGGGGCCCCAGGACCAGTCCGGAAGGTGCCAGACAACGGAGGGGCCAGTCGAGAAGGCCTCGACCAGATTTCTGGAAGGGCCTGGCGCCAAGTAGTATAACTTGACCATATGAGCACCTAACCAGGAGTTCTTTGGCGCGTAAGAAAGGTCTAGAAGTATACTACAAGGTTCCGCAATAACATCTTAGCATCTAGTTTTGTGTAGCACGAAAATCGTCTAGACAGTAGCATGTGCAAACTGATAGGTATAAAAGCGACATTCCACAATGTGCAATACAACCTTTAGCTCCCTAGTTTCTGGTGTGCAAGCTTGGTGGTGGTTAGCAGGGGTTGCTAGCATGTGTCCACTGGTGGGTGTGTGCTTGTTTGTGTGACTATCCAAGGCGCTACACAAGTCAGTGTGTAGCTTGGAGCGCATGCGCGTGCGCACGCGAGTGGCGGGGCGCGCGTGTGTGCTTGGCAGAGGGGGCAAGGTTCTGGTGTGAATACCGTGTCTTGGTGAGAGAGTTGTTGTTGTTGATTGGACCAACTCACAGGTGATAAGGCACGAGCACCGTCACAACTGGTATTGGAGCACGGTTTACGGTGAGAGAGGAAGTGTGTGGGCGGTTACACTTTTCATCCGGAAGCGGAGTGTAATATGTTAGTGGAGATGGAGAATGCTCGCATGGAAGAGCTTCAAGCTGCCATCTTAGCATTGAGGGAAGAGCTTCATCACACTCAAGCGGCGGCACAAGCACAACGCGAGGCGTATGAGCATGCGATGGCGCGTGTACAAGTTCCCATGGCATCAAGCTTGCGCGTGCATGTGAAGGTGCCAAAGCCCAAGCCATTCAAGGGTCAACGTGATAGAAATGCAGTAGACGAATGGACTTTCCAAGTATCGTTGTGGTTGAAGCTCACGGAGGTGCCCACGCATCTGCACATAGAGGTTGCAGCGACATTGCTTGAAGGTGCAGCACTTGTATGGTGGAGACATCGTTGTACGCGTGTTGCAAGTGGTTTGGCGCTACCATTGACCACCATGGAAGATATGGCTCTGGAGATCAGTTTGTTCCTGTGGAGAGTGTGAAGGCCGCACGCGATAAAATTGCAGCCCTTGTGCAAACGGGGTCGGTGACGGCGTACACGGCTACGTTTAATCATTTGATGATGTCCATACCCAACATGACCGAGGAAGAGCAATTTGACAAGTACACCCATGGTTTGAAACCGTTGAGGCGCAAAGAAGTGGAGCTACGGGACCCTAAAACTTTGGCGGAAGCTATACGCATCGCGGAGCGTCTCGACGCGCTGTACTTCAAGTCTTCTGCAACAAACGCTGATCGGAGGCGTGGGAGCAAGCAAGAGCGTGGTGATCAGCCTAGGGGAAGCTTTGAACATGCATGGACACGAAGGGAACCAAGTTCACAACTTGCAAAGGAAGGTGGAGCTGATTTTGGACCATCATGAATGGAGGTGGGTGCCGTACACACGCGTAACGGCGTGGCGAAACACGGTGGATGTGGTGAGGCAGGTAGCAGCGTGTGCAAGTGTTACGTGTGCGGTTCAACAGAACATTTGGCGTTCAATTGCTTGAAGCGGCACACGCAAACATCTGCATCAGCTGGCAACACATATCGCGACGCATCAACGCAATGGAGGAAGATGGCGTGGAGAATCAGGGAAACGACTCCCCCCAGTAGGTAAGGAAGCTATTGCTGGGGATGAGGGGGAGCCTCACGCACAAATGAAGATGTGACATCGCAACCACGGAAGCAAATGAAGGTGGCTATGAACACGCCCATGGTGGTAAGTTATGCAAGCGAGGAGGCAACAAAGTATGTTGGCACGCATTTGCGATGACCGAGGACAATGGAGGGAGTGCAACCTTATGGTTGATAGTGGAGCAAACAGCAACTTCATGAGTGAGAAGGTTGCACGGCGCTACGGTTGGCTTTCACCATTACGAGGAGGAGACGTGAAGCTCGCTAATGGGGAACCACCCTCTAGAGGTACCGGTGCTGCGTTTTTAACCAAGGAGTTGTGTGTTCACATGGGGAAGTTGAAAAAGTGAATGTGCACTTCTGCTGCATCACCCTACGGAACGGGTTTGATGGAATTTTGGGACCGTGGCTGTGGCAACCTAACCCATCTATCGACTGGAGGAAGCGTGTGCTCACCATCAACGGAAACGATGGAGAGTCCATTCAAGGTCTACACGCGTGCTTCATTGAAGTGGAAAACCACTCTTGCGAGGAAGCAAGAAGGGCTTTGTCATATCTGCATCGGACGTCGCTAAGGCAAGTATGCACACGTGTGTTGAGCATCTGCAAGGGGATACACCGGAAAGGCATGGCACGCGCAATCAGGTGGGGTTAGCATTGCTCAAGTTTCCTATGTGCAACTGAGGAGGCTGCTTTCTCCACGAAAAGCGAAGGCTGCATGGTTGTGCAAGGTGCGTCGATGCACATTAAAGTCAGCACCGAAGCTGAGTGACTGCACTGAGATAGCCACAATGGACCCCACGATAGAGGTGTGCAAACTTGTTTGGGACTACCAAGATATCAACATCATTAGAAATGGGTTTCGGAAAGTTAGGCTGGATGCGCAACTTTGTAATGGACGGAGCCGGATATAAATTGCGGATTTCGTAAACTTCACGGAGGTTTTGTATATATGTTGTGGCTGTAGCCGAAATATTGTTACAACCTGTCACAAACGGCACTCCGCTGGTGACAATTGTAAGCACTGAATCCTCAACAACGTTGAGGATTCGGCATTGACGTAATTGAAGGTTTAGTTCGTGAGAAAGGCATGTGTAAATCGTGATTACGGTTGTAACCAAATCATTAACAATGCGACTGTACTCCACGCAATTGAGGACGCGGCGGTAGTATAAAAATGCATTGACGCTGCATGCTAAAGCTATACACATCATCATGTACGTTGTGATCGATTCCATTAATAATACACCAATGTATATACTTAACAGGGTGTGTGTTACAATTGTTGCTTGCACTAGTACTAACCCTGATGATTTCATGACCTCATCATTGCCAAGATCAACCCCACGGCCTATCAATGGCTTGCCCCGCGGCTTGCTAGTAGCAGGCCGCGGGGCAAGCAAGTACATGTAGAAGGCTGCTACTTGCATGTGTTATGATTAGTACAAGCACATGAGTTAAATACTTCCCCAACTCACCGCAAACAACCTTGCCATAACAGGTGATGCAGGGAACTTAATGCAAACATCTGCCAATTATAAAGCGCTGCGATTGGACGGGACGGCAGGTCTAACACATTGTTCATCTTGAAGTCACCTACATCCCCGTAATTTCCTTCACGATTATGGATTAAGAATAAAAACACAGGTACCGGTAGCCGTATACATATAAACGGCTACCGGCTTATAGATGTATATACATGTATACATATATACATTGTATATACATATGTATATGTATATATATATACATATATATATGTATGACTACTATATCCATGCGTGCAATCCATTCAACAATTCTTGCGACATGTAAGACAAGTAGGGCAACTTAAAAAGGTAATGAGAGGTACACTTGCTATGCTACGTGTCTTGTGTCGTTGTAGTCTAGTTGGTTAGGGTTTAGGTCGTAAGTCGTTGCGTGCAAACCCGACAAGCGCATCCGCACACGTTCGAAACCCGGCGACGTGGTCGCCAATCCCGCTGCGTTTTTGGTTTGCCGCAAACTGTGGCCATAACATTTTGGGGTTAGATCACGCATTAAGTTTGATCCCCTTAATACATCATCCAACCAACAAATAGTACAGGATGTGGACATTATTGAGTTCAAGAGAAGACGGACTCCGAATGTAATGCACAATAAGTACTTGACCTTAATGGCAGCCAAATACCAAACTAAATTGTGACTGCATCAGGTAAAAATGCAAAATCCGACACGTTGCTTGCATGCGGACTCCTAATTAAGTTATTGCGAGATCTCCATTTAAGTTGAGGCAAGGCCGAACTGTTGGGGGGCCACTTCTATCAATGCAAGGTGGACGGACTTCCAGCTAGGTTGCCACCCTCACGGAGCGTTGATCACCGTGTAGAGTTGATTGAGGGCGTGCACAAGCCATCCTACAGGCTTGTATACAAGTTGTCACCTTTGGAGTTGGAGGAGGCCAAGAAGCAGATAGCGGATCTTCTTAATTTAAAAGATCCGCTATCTGCTTCTTGGCCTCCCCTCACTCCAAAATGGATATTTGGCTGGATGTAACCTTTCTCTAAAGAGAGGTTACATCCAGCCAAGTAAGTCACCTTATGGTGCACCAATACTATTCGTGCGAAAGACATTAGGCGAAATTTCAATGAAAAGGTGCAGTAGACGGCCGGCGATTTTCGCAACGCGCACCGCCGCCTTACTAGGGCTTTTTCGGACATACCGGTCGCGTTTAGACTCAAGACTGAAGGTCACATTGGGCAAAGTCTACGACTCAGGTAACTTGTGCTGGTCTTAACAACTGTTGGCGCCAAAGTTTAGCCCCAACCTATACCATTAGAATGCAGTGTTTACACAGCAAGAATGAGTTTATGTTACTGTTTTGGGCAGATGTTGAGGGGGGTTTTCTGTGTATATTTGCAGCTCTTAGGCATTAGATTAGATACTCCTGTTACCAAAAGCTGCATTAACTACCACATTAACTCCCGCTAAGCTATCAGGTAGCTGGGGCGGCGGAGGAGGCAGTGCCAGCAGAGGCGGCAGGGAGGCAGTGGTGTAGGCATGTGGGCGAGGGCATTGGAGTGGCTGGTTGCATAGTAAGGCACATCAGCCGGCTACCTGCCCAGCTGGAGCTCCTTTGTGCGGCCTGGTGAGGTGAGGTTCGTGCACGACGCTGCCATCGCCGATGCTTATAGGCACGCGTGCATGTGTCTGCACAGGGTGCACGCGTGTGTTCATGCGTGTGCGTAAGGTATGATAGGCAGTGAGTGATGTGCGTACTTGTTCTGCAACGCTCTCGCTCTTGCTGGTGTGCATCTGCGCTGTCATGTGCATAGCATGTTCAACTACGTACTTGTTGCACCCGTGACAGGTGCATGCCAGGCATGCGTGTATTCATGCTTGTGCGTGAGGTGCGAATGGAAGTGAGTGCCACAGTGTTGATGTGCGTACTTGTTTTGCAATGCACTCACTGTTGCGATATGGGTGTTTGTGATCACAGGTGCACAGCATGTCCCACTACGTACCTGTTGCACCCATGGCTGCTGACGCATCCCTGCGCCTTAGTCCTGTCAAGAAAAAGCGCAAGTTTGACATACATGTGCGTGTTGACCCGGAGCTGCAACAAGGCTGGTTGCATTGGACAGTTGGCAGCAACTATGCCTGTCCTTTGCCATTCACTAATGCCACTGCACTGATTCGCTGGCTGGCTGGTGGCGGCTTGAATGCGTTCGTCACCCATCAGATACAAGCCAACAATCACCTCTATGGAGCACTCTCACGCCAGCAGTTTGCGAATGCTCAGCTGCAAACAGATGTTGCATTTACCAAACAACAAGTGGAGCATTGGCAGCAGCAGGACGCGCTAGCACGCACTGAGATGGCAGAGGTAGAGAGGAAGTTTACGGCAGCAGCCGAGAAGCTTTCAACTCTGCAACAGGAGTTGAAGGAGGCACAAAAGCTCGCAGCTGCTAGGCAATCTCGAAAGGACTTCAGTCAACTGAGCAAGCGAGGGCGAGCATATGCCACCGTACATATCAAGTAAGTAATGTCACGCCCTACAACACTAGCTCAGCAACCATTGTAACGCAGCAAGCGGTCATGCATACTTGCAGTCAAGTCCGCACCGCATTGTGTCCAAGCTTTTACTAAGTTGTTGTGCTGCGCAGGGATACATTAGTCCCCGGCTGGCGCAGTTTAAGCGATGCTGATAGGGCTGAAGCCTTTGGGATAGCCTTTGCCATGTTGATTAAGACCAAGGAGATGAAGTGGGCGCTTGGCCACAGCAAGTATCTCGAGGTGATTAGGGCGTTGAAGGTATGCAGTCTTGAATAGCTGACTGTGATAACGATAAGCATGGATGCTGCATACAAGCGTTGGTTACATGTATGTGCGCACACATATGGTGTGTGTGTTTGTGTGTGCGCGCTTGTGCGTGTGTGCGTGCGCGCGTGCGTGCGTGTAGAGTGACGGACTCAACAGCATGTTTGACCATGTGGACATCAACGATATTTGCATGGTGTTGGACACCACTCGAGGAGAGCAGTCTTATGATGGCTTGTACAAGTTGCTGGCGCAAGCCTCTAGTGTTGCTGGCCTGAACATGCGTTTGCGAAGCAAGGATGACAAGGTGTCTGTGAACACTTGGCAGCTAGTGCAGGACAGGAGGTGAGATGCTGAGACCTTCAACACGCATGTAAGCACGCGCGTAAGCGCCAGCATGCATGCTTCCATGGCTCACGCACTGTCAAACACAAGCATGCATTGATGGTGCGTTTGCTTGATGCAGACACACCAACGACCAGACAACGGCAATTCCCATTGTCGATACAGCCATTAATAATGGCAAACAGCTGGAGCTGGTGCGGATGTTGGATCTCTCCATTCGATTGCACAATCTACAACCAGGTGCCTTGCCGAAATGCCGATAGTAACTTGCATAGTGTTGTTGGGTGGCACTTACTTGTTTGATTTGCAGATGTGCACTCGCCGTTGCAGATCTGCTTCTACTTAGACGAGACAACGGAATATAACGACCGCAAGATCCAACGCATCTGTTTTTGAGTCATGAACCATGCCTTGGGGGTTGTCAACGGGACTGAGAGAGGCAAGGCCATGTCTGAGTATGACATGCTACCAATCTCTGCGTTTCACGTGAAGAAGGAGAACCAGCAAGACATCATGGCCAATACCGAAGACATTCGATCATTCATACAACAACATGACGTGAGTGTGGAAGGCAGCACGCCCCTGCAGGTATGCAACATGTGGTGAGCGCTGTGGGTGGCAGCATTGACGATGGCTGATTCTGCTGCTGCTGGCTTGCTGCAGACATCGATGGGGGATTTTTTGATCGAATGCCATGTAGCTGGTGACTTGAAGACTCTTAAGATATGCGCGGGGTGCAGTTTGGGAGCCATGGCCAAAGAGCCCTGCTTGTACGGCCATTGCACACGTGACCATCGCGGTTTGCAAGCATGTGGGCTGCGAAGGGACTTTGCTGACACCGTCTTCCCTTTGCCCCCCGAGCGTATTCACATATGCACCATGCACGCGGACATGCGCATCGTAGAGAAGGTGCGCTTGGCATATGGCATACATCATTGAACATGACCGCACATGACACGCTGTTGTTTGCAAGGTTCTTTGGTTGCACATCAACTTCGCTTGGACCTTTGAGGGCGGTGACAACGACCAGTCACAAGCTCGCATTGCCAAGATTGAGAAGTTCCTGAGTTCCCTGTGCATTCAGGGAGGAAACTGCAAAATTGTAGCTGATGGCAAGGCCGGTCGTGAGCACTACCCCGCCAAGATATCCATGAAAGACACGACGTGTCGAAAGCTTCTTTCTGGTACACATGGACACACATGAGCTTATACATGCATATTAGCAACCTACTAGGACTGACACTGGTTGTGGTATCAGGCGTTAATTATAGAAAGCTGCTGGCTGCTGAAGGTGATCCAAATCCCAGCCGACGTGCTGCGAAGCGAGAGGTCTGGGTGGCGCTGATAGCTCTAGCTGCGTACTTTACCAATATGTCACTTGATGAGAGTCAGGTGGAGGCCTTCACCACATGCATCACGGATTTCATGGAGAAATTTGTTGCTTGTTGGGGAGAGCACCATATCACCCACTACATGCACATTTTGTGGTGTCATGGCCCGGAATATGTGAGCACAGAGTCATCGTTGGCTGTATGGAGCACTCAATCTATGGAGAAGAGCCATTGGCGTTTCAAGGCAGCTTGGCAAGCTCACACTAACCATGGAGGAGGCACTGCGGAGAACTGTCCAATAGAGCAAGTCCTGCGTATGAGCTGCGATGTATACACCATAGGTTGCGAGCCAACTACTTGTGCGCATTAAGGCAGAAGTTGATGGAAGGGGACGACAACTTGCAATGGACTGTGCGCGGTTGGCGAACCGCGTATGGCAATAAAGTGGTGGGAACACAACTTTCGTCATTGCAAACCGCTACAGATTCCCTAGCTGATTTGGAGTTAGAGGTTGATATAGCAATAAAAGAACACTGGGACCAAATCGCTGCATTCTACAAGGAGGAAACATAGTGCAAGAACTGACTAACAATGCCATGATATGCTATACCTCACATATCATTCCAACATGGCAGCATAACACTCAACCTACACAGCCACTACCTCAACCACACCAGCCTCCTTCCACCCCCCTGAATGCGGGTGCACCGCACTCACATTGTCCTCGTCTATCATGTTCACTATCCCATCAGCCGTCTGGAACAGCCAGACTGATGGCATGTGCCACCCTTCATCAACAATTGCTTCGCGCAGCTGACTGAGCGAACATGGTGGTGTGATGTCAATGGTGCCTAATGCATTAGCAGCGCACACAATGATGCAAGAGCGCACAGTAACCCCCGCTAGGGTCGAGGAAAATGACCGCCATGTCATTGTGCTTTGCAGCCCTTCTCCCTCGCGTGTGCCGGTGTGAAAGGGGCATCTGACTGCATGCAAAGTTTATTGAGCACCACTTAGAGGCACTACACGTTGAAAGCAAGTATGGCTATGAAGCCCAACTTACTTGACAGTAGTTGGCGCATGAGGTAGTAGCGGATGACAACATCAGCGACAACGATGCAAGCTTCAGTTCCGTTAGCAAAGTGACGGACATCCCAACCAGGGGCGATGGCATCCAATGGAGCTTTAAAACGCTGCACGGCCACCCCGTCCTCGTCGCCCTCTATGTGCGCCAGGAAAAGCAAAGACTTAGGTGATTGCTTGCAAGGCATACAACGCAGCCTTGCAGCCACCCACTCGTGGGCTGCCAACATTCAACAAGTTAGCTACTGCATGCGTGCACGCATGCAAGCTTCCATGCATGCGTGCGCTGCAACTTACGTACGCCATGGAGCCTCACTGTTTTGGCAGTGTGCGTTGTAGCCGCCAAAGCTCCATGATTGGAGCGCGCCACCAACTGGTCAAATGGGGCGAGAACCACCTCTGGCAATGCCATAAACTGCATCCGCCAGAACTTTACAATGTTGCGTTTTACCTTGATGCTGCCAAATTCGGAGTCATCTCTGGGCAGCTTGTACCTGTTAATGCATGCGTGCGAATACAAACTAAGCACAATGCAATGCATGGCATATCAACCAACAAGAGCTGTACCTGTATTGATAAAAGTAAACAGGCCTATCAGCTGCCGGTGCTGACTTGCTGAACTTCAAGGCAAACATATGCCAAGGTAACACGTCGCACATTCGCACAATCAACCTTGGATCCAAGTCTTCTTTTTCGTCTCCCTCAAACACCTCTGCACAGTTGCGGGATGAGCTAGTTCACGTGCATATGCATGCTTTAAAGCATGAGTGTATGCAACACACAATGGGATCGCACATACCATGAGGTCGTGGTTGTAGCGGATGCTGCAACTCCAAGTGATGATGATGGACGTAGTGTTGTACGCGCAAGAAGCTCTTGCGTCCTTTACTTGGCTGCAGCGCTAATACCTTGACCACCCAAGGCAGCTGACGAAGCTGCTCTGTGAGGGCCAACTCAGCCCAATAGCCATGCTGTGGTGGGGTTATCTCATAGCACCCTCCCACTTGCAGGCTCAAGTTGCCGAACTTGTATGCTGCTGGCTTTAAGCGCGGACGCCGACCTGGGTTGATAAGGAACAATTGTGCACAGCAATTTAGGGACAAGCCAATGCACACAACATGCGCATGACATCACGATAGAGTTGTGCTTGATGTGTGCCTGCTGCGTGCATATGCTGCATGTGCACATCGCATGCAGCTGCGTATACAAACAAGGGACACGCCAATGCACACAGCTTGCGCATGCTATCACAATAGGTTGCAATTGTGCTTGATGTGTGCCTGCTGCGTATGCTGCATGTGCACATCATTTGCAGCTGCGTGCGTATACACGCAATGGACACGCTATTGCCCACAGCTTGCGCATGCCATCACAATAGGTCGTGCTTGATGTGCGCCTGATGCGTATGCTGCATGTGCACAGCATCGTATGCACACAAGGGACATGCCAATGCACACAGCTTGCGCATGCCATCACAATAGGTTATGCTTGATATGTGTCTGCTGCATGTGCACACCGCATGCAGCTGCGTGCGTATACACGCCGCACAGCAACGAAAGCAGCATGGCAGATCTAGAGTAAAAACGAGTGTTTACTTACCTCTTCTGGAGCTGACGACCTCAGCCCCCACCTCGCTCTGCATCCCATCACCCACGCCCCCGCCCGTTGCCACGCACTGACCCCGTCATACAACAGTGGGTTTCAACTGGCGCCATCTAAACTAAGCGTCCCCGACAATCTGGTGTACCCGCTGGCACCAGCGCGGTCGCCGCCGCCGCCGCCGCCGCCGCCACCGCCAACAACCACGCCCACACCGCCGCCACCAGGCCTGCTAACCTAGCCGCCAGCATCCAAGTAACGGGAGGAGAACAGCAGAGTCAAGACGTGCGGCTTGACTGGACCAGCTCGCTGACTTGGCAGTCGCTTACTACTTGCTGCAACGATGGACACTCGAGTCGCACCTCATTGGTCCACAGCTATTATGAATTGATGGCCGTCGAGGGGTCCATTGCACCGGTTTAATTGGAACTTTGCCTAATGAGAACGGGAGCCTGCGTATGTGCATTGACTACCAAGTGCTCAACACCATTACAAAGAAGCACTGCTTCCACTACCGCGTATTGACGAGTTGCTGGAGCAGCTACAAAGTGCGCAGTACTTTACCACACTTGATCTTGCTGGAGGTTATCATCAGATCCACATCGCACTTGAGGACGTGGAGAAGACAGCGTTCAACACGCGCTATTGACGTTATGCATGGTCAGTGGTGTCGTTTGGGCTTACGAACACGCCAGCGACATTTTAGACGTTGATGAACAGCGTTTTTGCTGACTTGCCGGGTAAGGGAGTCCTCGTGTACCTCGACGACATTTTTGTGTACTCGAAGACGAAGGATGAGCATGTGAGTTTTCTACGGTGCATGTTGCAGCGTTTACGGGAGCACAAGTCTAACGCTCAGCTACAGAAGTGCAACTTTTTGCTACGCGAGGTGGAGTACCTGAGCCACATTGTGTCACACGAAGGGATCAAGCCGGACCCCAACAAAGTGCAAGTGGTGCGCGAATGGTTTGCCCCAACCAACGTGAAGGAGGTAATGTCGTTTTGGGGCCTTGCCGGGTATTATCGCAAGCTTATCGTGGGATTTTCGTGCAATGCGGCCTCTTTAACCACCCTACTCGAGAAAGGGAAGTCTTGGAGCTGGTCTGCAAAGGAAAAGCATGCATTTGCTGCATTGAAGAAGGCGTTGATAGAGGCAACCGTCTTGGCTCACCCCGACATGGACAAACCCTTCATTTTGGCTTATGACGCATCCAACACAGCTGTGGGAGCCGTGTTACAGCAAAACCAATGCATGGGTTTTCAACCTGTAGCGTTCTTTACTAACAAACTGAGTGGAGCAGAGCTGAACTACCCTGTGCGCGAGAAGGAGCTATTGGCGCGAGTGATGGCGCTGCGACAATGGCGATGCTTTCTTGAGGTCAAAAGGTTCGTGCTGGAGACTAACCATTCCCCATTGAGGTACTTACAAACACAGCCACATCTGAGCCGGAGACAAGGGCGGTGGTTGAAGTTCTTGCAACTTTTTCATTTTGAGAGTAAGTACAAGCCCGGTACGTCTTGGGAGTGTGGCCGATGTGCTAAGCCGGTTGAATGCGATTAAAGAACTCGCTCAAGTGCAACCGGAGTGGGCCGACCAGATCCAACAAGTGCTTTGCGAAGACACAGAAGGTAGGAGAGCCTTGCGGGACATGGGGAGTACAGTAATGGACACAAGTGGATATTGGACAAAGCAAGACGGCGTACTCTGGCATCATGGCCGCTTGTACATCCCCAATGTTGCACATATACGCGTTCAACTTTCAAAGGAAGCTCGTGACGTACCCATGGCTGGCCACTAAGGCGTGGAGAGGACGTCACCAAGCTTGAAACAACGCTTTTACTGGCAGGAGATGCATCGTTATGTACGCGACTATGTGGCATTATGCGGCGCATGTCAAAGGGTGAAAGCAAGCAACCAAAAGCCAGGTGGGTTGCTACAACCTCTTCCCGTGCCATTGTCCAAGTGGGAGGAAGATACTATGGACTTTGTTACGGGCCTGCCGAAGACAACAGAAGGGTACGACGTAGTACTCGTGTTCATCGGACAAAACTAGCAAAATGGTACGCTTGGCACCGTGTTGTGAGTCTTGCACAGCACCAGAGACAGCAAGCTTGTTTATGAAGCATGTCTTTCGTTCCCACGGACTATCACGAAGCATTGTGAGCGATCGTGATCCCCGCTTCACAAGTAAGTTTTGGGAGGCGCTGCATAGTGCACAGGGTACTACCTTAAAGTTTAGCACAGCTTTTTACCCGCAAACTGATGGTTACATGGAGCGGGCCAACCGTGTGATTGAAGATATGTTTCGCTGCTACGTGAATGCACGGGAAGACAATTGGGCGGAGTTGCTGGAAGTGGTGGAAATTGCCATTAACAACCACACGAATGCAAGCACGGGTGTCACCTTTTTGCTCATGAACTACGGCCAACACCCGCTGACACCGCTGACGGCGTGGACCCCGCGACGAAGTGACGTTGATGTGGAAGCAGTACACGATTTTTACAACGTGTGACATCAACAAGGCACCGAGAGAGGCGCTATTGGTGGCACAAAATAGGCCAAAACAGTACGCAGACGCGCATTGCCGACGTGTCACATTTCAAGAAGGCGACATGGTATTGCAATCTGCGAGAAACTTACAGGTGCGTGCTGGAGTTCACAAGTTAAGTGAGCGCTGGCTTGGGCCATTTCGCTTCATCAAAGTGGTTTTGGACGTGGCGTACAAGTTGCAACTGCCCGACTTTATGCACATCCACCCTGTCTTTTACATATCCCTGCTGAAATTATATCGAGGAGAGCCACCATTGCGTCCACCGCCTGAGTTGGCTACGGAAGGTCATATGGAAGTGGAGGACATATATGGTGCGCAACATGCGCAAACATTTGGTGAAGTGGAAAGGCTACCCGATGCATGAAGCCACTTGGGAACCGGAGGAGCACTTGGCAAATGCACAACATATCGTGCAACAGTATTTGCAACAACGACCAGAGAATCCTGGAGAGCTTCGGACGAAGATCACCTTGGGGGGGAGGAGTGTAACAGTCGAGGCCAAGTTTCATGATTTTAAGACCTTTTTTGGCCCTGTTTTCGAGCACCACGGTTTCATGACTTGTGGCAGATATCGGCGAGTCTGCCGCGGATATCGACCGGGGCCCAAGACCAGTCCGGAAGGTGCCAGAAAACGGAGGGCCAGTCGAGAAGGGCTCGACCAGATTTCTGGAAGGGCCTGGCGCCAAGTAGTATAACTTAACCATATGAGCACCTAATCAGGAGATGTTTGGTGCATAAGAAAGGTTTAGAAGTATACTACAAGGTTCTGCAATAACACTTAGCATCTAGTTTTGTGTAGCACGGGAATCGTCTAGACAGTAGCATGTGCAGGCTGGTAGGTATAAAAGCGACATTCCACAATGTGCAATACAACCTTTAGCTCCCTAGTTTCTGGTGTGCAAGCTTGGTGGTTAGCAGGGGTTGCTAGCGTGTGTCCACTGGTGTGTGCTTGCTTGTGTGACGATCCAAGGCGCTACACAAGTCGGTGTGTAGCTTAGAGCGCATGCGCGCGCGTACTCGAGTGGCGGGGAGCGCGTGTGTGCTTGGCAAAGGGGGCAAGGTTCCGGTGTGAATACCGTGTCTTGGTGAGAGGGTTGTTGATTGGACCAACTCACAGGTGACAAGGCACGAGCACCGTCAAAGTACAGGTGCTGATGTTAGTGCATGCTTGATCAGGCGCATAGATCCATCAGGTTTTGCATCCCATGAAAAGCATTGTCTTGTCCGCAACAATGTTGTCAATGGCAAAGTCAATGAATTGTCACCCAGTACAGAACATCGAAAGTAGTTAGCTAGGCCCAAAAATGACATCAGCTCATGCTGATTGCGAGGGGTAGGCCATTCTTCCACGACCTTCACTTGGTAGGATCGGGCTTGATGCCATCAGCACCAAAAATGTGCCCTCAATATGGCAACTCCTGCTTGCCAAAGTTGCAGTTGCGGAGGTTGGCAAACAAGTTGTGCTTTTGCAACCGCTCAAGAACAATTGCCACATCTAAATTCTTACCATGAATGAAGATGTCATCCAAGTAGACCTTTATAAACTTACTCAGCAAGTCGCCAATCACAGCATTCATCTCGGCTTGAAAGAGCGTTGGTCAAACCAAAAGGCAACACCTTGTATTCATAATAGCCAATTGGCGTTCTGAAAGCAGTCTCGTGCACATCATTAGGATGCAACCGGATCAGATGATAATCATTGATCAAGTAAAGTAATGTAAAGTACTTACTACCCGACAATGAGTCCAGCATGCCATCAATGCGAGGTAAAGGGTACCTATTTTTAACCGTAATTTCAGTCAATGCACGATAATCCACACACATGCGCAGCTTCCCGTCCTTTTTTTTTCCACAAAGAGAATGGGAGAGCCGTATGGGGAATTACTCGGCTGAATCAGACCTTTGGCCAATAACTCAGTGATCTGCGTTTTCATTTCTTCCCTCTTTATAGGACTCAGCCTGTAGGTAGGTCGTGAAAGAGGGGCAGATCCTGGTTCAATAGGAATGGCATGACTAATACCTCTATCCGGTGGTAGTTCCGGCAAAACGTCAGCAAACACATCACCGTACGTGTTAACCAGTTGTTGCATTTCCTGTATGCTATTAATTTGTGCTTGCGATACACACGTTTGGCTTGCAAAGCACTTATAAGCCATGTAGACTCATGCAAAGTTTGTCGCAATTGCGTGGTGAGCATAATTCTACGCTTACCTTTGCGTACATAACATATTTTCGCATACGTGTCTAGAGTCAGGCGCACAGCTTGCTGCCAAACATGCCCTAGGATGACATCAATAATGGCAATCCCAAGATTTGTGATCAATAGCTTAAACACGCCCGGGTATGCACGAATGCGCATGCGTGCATTGACCACGCCATATAGAGGCAAAGTGTTACGCTCTGCGGCATGCATGTTTGCTGATGATAGCCGAGGATAAGCGCTTCACTGAAGAATAATCAATGAACTATGCATAGCAGCGGTGTCCAACACGAATGAAGCATGATAACCCGTTAAAGAACCCTGAAAGGTCCATAGTAAGGGAATGAGATGACCACTAAATGCGGCCACAAGTGCATGGTCACTGTGCGGTGGAAGCACCACCAACTTCATGGAAGTAGGCATTTCGGTTGTCCGCTTGAACTTAGCCACAAGGTGTACAAGTGATGTCCATCTAGACCATGAGCCATGATAGCATGGCATTAAGACATACCCAGTGATAGCAGGATGCTGTATCTAAAACATAGCAAACTCTGCTAAAGTACTACTTCAGCTAGTAGTTGCAATAAATCAGTTGGTTTGCATGCAAGCTACACACGTGCATCATGCACTGATTCACCACGATGTACAATACAGGCAATGTGTCATGCTTAAACCAAGCATGTGTAACACCATGTGTACGCAAAACAGATGTCAAAACCAACGTTACTACGCACAGTGGCTACTCCCTACAGCTGCTGCTGAGCCTTGCCCTTTGCCCTTGCCCTTCTTCTAAGATGTAGAGGGCTGAGCTCAGGGTGCAGCTGCCAACAACGGTTTGCCGTGTGACCAGGCCTCTTGCAAGAAGCTCAAGTCACCTTTCGCTTGTCGAAGCGGGGCTTCTTAAGCTGCTGAGGTGCCCCACGTTTACCGTTCGTGTGCGCTCTCTTCTTTTACGCTGACACTGTAGCTGTACCCTCAGTTGAGTTGCCTTGGTAGATCGCAAAGAGTGGTCGAGACTTATGACAGCCTTGATGTACTCATCCAGATCCCCAGGCCCCCGCACAGTGTTGTCCCCCTTCAGCTGCAAGCTGGTGATAAGATCCTTGCATAATCTACTGCGAAAGGAGCGCATCGGTGCAGCCGCATTATATGGAAGTGGTCCTGAATTGACTTCATCAACAAACAGGCGCTACTCGCGCGCATACACATCAGCCTTCTCGTTGCCCACTCGAAGTTAAGCCAACTTCTCATTTGCTTCCACCCAGGGCGCAACATTTTAGTAGTGGCTGCGCATGTAGTCCAACAGTGCTTGCATGATATTTGCAAATGTGCCCTTCTCATGCTGCACCTGCACCTCAGCTGATGCCAAGTCGAGAACAATGTTGAACTTGTCCTCCTCTCGACATGTTAGGCTAAGGCCAACCAGTTGTTGATGGACATGATCTACTTCTTAATAGTAGTCTTCCTGTCTATGAGATAAAACTTAGATGGCTTGACCAATGCCATCTTGGCACTAGCAAACATAGTGCTCGTGGCGGGCGCAGAATGCAACGCCGTCACTTACTGAGATGATGTGAGACCAATGACTCTGCATTCCCCGGTCTAGAAGTAATGCCTCGCGTCAATGCTTCCTGATGGCAACAATTATGTGCCAAGGATTGGAATGCCATTATGCAATGCGCAAAGCGGGCCATTGGAAGCAGCGTCAAGGACACGAAGCAGATTCTGAAATGAATTCATCACTGGGCTCAGTGGGTTGCAACATAAAAGGTGGGGCTCTGTTGAGCTCCGCCTGATGTAGTGTGAGTAGCTGCTGGTGCAAGTTGGTTGCTGTGTAGTTTTCTCCCCAGGCGGTCGACAACAACATGCACAACCTGAGCAAGGTCTGCAGGCAATTCTAATGGGGTCGCCCCATGTTTAACTTCTTTCAACCGCGTCTCTACATCAAGTATATAGCGCCGTTGCCTAGCGAGTTCAATTTTATCGAGCTGTTTACCAACAAGATGGGTGCCTTCGTACATCACCTGGAAAACACTTCGCCTCCCCACTGAGTAGGGTTGACTGCGGAAAAAACGTTTTTGCTTGGTGAGCTCAAGGAGAATGGCCCCTTCAACCTCATCTTGCGGGTCAACTATATCCTCCTTGTGCCCCTTTACTTGCATAGCGGTAGGCGTGGGATTTTCAGTGCCCCGAGATGTCTTCTTTGACTTGCCTTCTGCCATGTCTAAACACAGTAATACAGCTTGTAAGAACAATGCTGTGCAAGCCAGAAGAGTTGTGCAAGCCAAGCTCGCAACAACAACCAGTCTTATGCCAGGGGCTGCTCGTGTTGTAATACTAAGTGTTATGCCACTCAAAGAATGGTATTAACGTGTGAGTGAGTGTTGTCACTTATTGCGATGCAAAGCAAAGCAACTTAATGACCAAGTGCTGCGCATCGCAGCGCAGAGGAATATCCGAGAGGCTCCCTCAATTTATGAGGGGATTATCTCAAGAGGCTCCCTTTGCTAATAAATGTGCATACATACGCACACAATGCACGCGAGTCAGCAAACACTCATGCACATTCACCTGCCCACAAGGAGAGGGGCCAGATTAGCATAAAGCAACCTATACAAGCTAAGTATCTACTTGTTTGGATTGCGCGGCGGTCTGTCCGGCGGTCGATGATGTGATGGTACTTGCTGCGATGTAGCAGGTTGCGCAGCAGGTGGCTTGCCAGGCTCTAGGCCTGGAGGATGTGAATGGCGGTGCTGCTCCACCACAGTAATAATAATAACCACATTAATCACAATAAGGTCCACCCACAAGGAGGACCTAGCTCTAGAAGCAAATGTTAAGGGAGAAAGCAAAACTTCCCCTTTAGACCTTCACCCCAACACCCACGCTATCGACCCTACCCACGCTGCCGCCGTGACTGACGTGGTAAAGAACTCCCGTCCCCACTTACCAATAGCTATAGCTTTGACTAGTGTTGTTGATATCAACCAGATCGGGTAGGAGTCATGGACACCGTTCGTTGACACTCATAACTTATAGACTCATATGAGTCTTAATAAGCATAGAGCGAGGAACTAATGGAGCTTTGCGTGTGATTGACCATCTAAGGTCGTATAAAATGATGTCAAGATGAAGATCTTAAATAAGGGAAAAGCCCCTGACAAGACTAGATGAGCAACGCAGCAGGTGTATGCCATGTCCATTCGGCAAGGCCGTACCACAAGCACAATGAAATATACGTGACAGCATAGGTGAACCAATCAACGCAGGATACAGCGGCAACGCCAGCAGCCATGCACCTGCTCCCAACCCCGATACCGATTGAGGGCGTGCGACATTGTGTGCTGCTGCCCCAGTCACGAAGGAGTTACGCGTCAGGCCGTTCAACGCCTCTGTGATGTCCTGCTAAAGCGACCGCCACTCCACGCGCGCCAGTGCGGAGAACGGCGGGATGGTGTGATGCACTGAGTCGGAGAGTCTGGCTTGGGCTGGACGGATGTCGGGCAAAGATCGTAAGGTGCCGGACGCCACGGGATAAATGGCGATGAAGGGAACAGAGCCAGCCACGGGAGCGAAGCGGTATCGTAGCACTGCTACAGCCCACCAACCCAAGAAGGCGGCTGGCGCGACAAAGGCCGTCTGCCGCAGCCCCACGCCTCCCATCGACGCCAGCAATGACAGTTTGCGTATGCAGCAGCAAGGACCATGGCAACTGACGCAGAGCATAACACACGGCAAGGCAAGGCACTATACAACTAGTCAGTCAGTAGGGTGAAAGCGAGGTGCTAGGTGCGGACTTGATGGAGCAGCATGAGCAAGTTGTATCAGCGAATGGCAAGAACAACAACCGCAGTATATAAAGATCTAAGACACTAGTCGACATGGCAACAATGCTTTTCACACGTTTAACTTGTTCAATATTTACACGCATCAACTCTTCAAACATACATACCTCAAGCCGACCACCACCGGGCACAACTACTTACTCTACGCCAACTAACCAACTACCCCACCCTGTTAGTCATGCATGCATGCATGCAGACCGAGGTACCTGCACCACGGCCGCTGGTTAGCGCTCAGTCCCTGCAGGGATGCCAGCAACAGCAGACCCAACGGACTGCCCCTCCTTCTCCGCCCACATCCCCGCCACCTCCCGCTCATCCACCATCATGCAGTCGATTGCGGTTTTAGGGTTTGAGTCAATACGCATGCATGTACGGCAGGTACGGATACTCCTGCGTGTTGTGGCTCCATGTGCTGGGCCCCTCAGCTACACACGCGCCACTTGCAATGAAACGCCCAAGCACAGCGCCTCACTTGCCAAGCAGCGCCACACGGGAGACGTAGCCAACAGGGGCCTGCATGCATAGGCAATGGATTGCTTGTGCGCTATAGCGAGCACATGACGCGACGGAAAGGGTGACTACCGTCATTATTGCTTGCGGATTGGCTTGCACTGCGGCCTGCCCCTAGGACTACCTTGTTCAACATTGCAGTATCTTTGGCGTCACGCTTGCATGCTAGTGCACGAAGTTTTTGATACGAGTGGTCAATGCAATCCGTGTTGGCTTGTGATTGGTTGCTGCGTGTAGCGCGATGGCTCTCCCTCCCTCCCTCCCTTCCTCGGCAGCACTCTCGCTCCGTCCCACTCATGTCCCCCCCTACTTGGC
>RHPI01003369.1:616071-691211 GCA_009103225.1 Chlorokybus atmophyticus
CCCCCCCCCCCCCCCCCTGCGCACGTACTCTTCGCCTCTGGCTCTCCTGGGCCTGTTGCCTTGCTCGCTGGAGATGCCTGTGTTAGCGGCAAATGTGAAGGGTGCCCGCATAGTGTTTGCCAACGAGTGAGGAGGACATAGTTCTGTTTGCATTGCACCACCATTTGTGCAAGTTCGCAACTTGCATTTGCTGCTCTTTGAAGCATGCACTTGCATGGGATGGCACGGCTTGGACACGACACAATATCCCTGAAAGCACTCTAGTATACATCGCGCACAACATCTGTTAGAGGCTGCAGCAGCGTAACCTCCTTGCCACTACCGCCAGGCCTCAAAACCCAATCCCGCTTCTTCCGGTACTCGCCAATGACTTGCTCCCGCAACCGCTGCATGCTCATCGCCTTCAAACGACTTTCCTCCGACCATGCTTCCGGGGCAGTTGACTGTGACACCAATACCAACGCAAGGTGAAACCCATGCACATTCATACATCGATCATTGACTGTTCCAACCCTGAAGTCCATTTACCTTTGGCAAGCGCGGCCGTTTGTCAATCTTTGGCGGCTGCTGTACAATCTCTCCAAACTTGACGTGGTCTTTTACAACATCCTCAAACTCGTCTTCTGACCTTTGCTTCCTTTTCCTTTTTTTTTTCTGCTCTAAGAATCTGCAAAACCTCATACTCAGCCAGCATGAACCAGAAGCAAGTAACCCATTGTTACTGTTCGCGCTAGCTTCACCACATGGTGGCCATACTAAACCTCACACTGCGCGCGTGCAATTGTCTATAGGCATGCCACTGAACCCCTGTTTGCTTGCTTGTGACCCTAACACAAAGTAGTAGGAACAACACCATGCAAGAACATACCATGATGAGCAACAATCGTGACCAACTTGCATGCCTATGGACTACTTCAAAACCTCATGCAAGCCGTCATCGTGTACCTTTTCTTTCTCTCGGGTAGCTTGTGCTCTGACATGGACACGTTCTTCAGTTGGGTTGCTTTCAAGTCAAGTGCTCCTGTTACCTCCCGGCACCTCTTCTTGCTGTCCTTGCCAGATGCATCGACATCCCTTCTTTCACTCAATGTGGCATCGTTGAGCTTGGAGGACTTGGCCTCTGTGCAAGTCAGCTGTGGCCTCAATGGAAGAAGGATCAACATTGTCACATCAACGCATTGCTGTTTCTTCAGCAGTGCCATGTAGCTCCAACAACGAGATATAGATTGAGCATTGACCACAATATGTGGTAGGCGCCAACTGACATGCGCAGTCCATGTGAAATGGTTATGTGATACTTGTCCTGTGCTGTTGTTAAGTGTAGCAACCCAGTTGCGCATTGCATAATAGCGTGCAGTACAGTGCGCATGATACGCTATGGGAGGCCTGCGCAGCTCAACTACCACTATGTGTGCGTGTGTGCGCATGGAGGCACATACTCACACACTCTGTGCCTGTGCATGTGTGTTTGTCACAACAGGCGATTTGTCAACCAGGCAACGCCGCTCCATTCATCATACCATGAGTGCGTTCACAACCCTGAGCCTTGCCATATGTCTGCACACGCAATACCCAACAACTGCCACTAGTTGTGAAAACGGGTGCACGTCGTATAATCCTGGCCATGCAAGTGATGTTGATGGTCTCATTGCAGGATGATACATGCGGGTGGTGATGGTCTAGAGGTTTAAACATTACGTCATAGTGCAGCTGCTGCTGTGTTATTGTCACGCGCCAGCCGCACCTGATCGCTGTATGAGCTGCTGCAGGCGGCGGAGCTTCAACGGAAGCGCCTTCTCGTCTTTACTTGACGGCGGCGGAGGCAAAGCACTGCCGATAAGATACTGTCAGCCTTTGCGTGTGTTACAAGATATAGCAACAGCAAGCGGCAAGCACAAGGTCTGCGCGTGCCGCCGCATGAGCTTGCCTGCTCCTGTCGCTGAAGCCCGCTTTCGCTGCCGTCGCCTCCCGCGCGTTGGCCTCCCGCCTCCTCCTCCCCTTGCCCCTTGAAACCATCCGCTGCCTCCAGCACCACCACCACCACCACCACCTCCGCCGCCGCCGCCGTAGTCCGGTCAATTACGCTTGTACTATGCTGGCTTGGACTGTGCGCAAGTGCAGTGTAATTGAGCACTGCCAGTGCCGCTGCCGTATTTTGGCTTCTGACACACAGAGCGAAGCTTTGAGATATGGAGAGCTCACACCTAGCTGCGGAGCTTTGCATGTTGGCGCGGCGTTAGGAGACTTACCTAGACAGTGAATTGTGATAGCTTGCTGTTGGTCGCGTCAGCAATGACGTCAGCAGCAGAAGTACACGCTCTCAGAGAACGTTACAGCTAGTGTCTTGTAGAGCTGGTACCACCTGATCCTTATGGAACTTAACAGAAGTTTGTTTGAGCTGATCACATTGCCACATCAGGTAGGTGACTTGGGTCTTGGTGTTAAAAGGGCCCTATCACACCGCCCGCGAAGCCTGCAAGGCCGGGCGAACATGCCTAGACTTTAAGCGTAAAAAGTTTGGAACATGGCTTGCATAGGCAGGTTGAAAAGTGAGAAGGGACTATTTGCTGCAGGCAAGTTGCTTTGTGCCTCAATATGTGTCTGTAGACTTCCTCCGTTACAAAGCGACGTCGTCATGTTGTCCATGGCACCGTCGCTGCCCGAATCAAACCGCAGGTTGCATGCGTTCGTGTTGCCTGGGAAACACACTGCATGGGTAAATAGTCAGCCAAGCCTACCGTGCGCAGCGTTGCAGTGAGTTGCTAGCAGGCCTGCGGTTGTCACTATCAACATTATTTTGGGTGGCGGCAGCATGGCTGTACCTCTCACATCCCCACCAGCAGCTCTGCTCCTGGTGCTGGTCCTGTCTGCTGCTGCTGCCGGGACTATGCGTGTGTGCGCCCACAACAACGCCCCCGTCAAGGAGTTCGACTGGGAGGTGACGTGGCAGTTCATCGCCCCCGACTGCTTCGAGAAACAAGCCGTGGCTGTCAACGGACTAGCGCCGGTCGGTCCAACCATTGAAGTCAATCAGGTAGGTGGCATGTCAGCTACAGGTTACGAGACGCTTTTTCCAAGAGAATTACAATCACTGACTGCGTGACTCTGAGTCTCGCTTTTCTGCTCACTCACACACTCACACTCTGTCACTCTCACTGTCTCTTACGAAACCACTCACTCTTTTTCAGTGAGTGAGTACACTGTGTCTGTGAGCGAGTGAGTGAGTGAGTGAGTGAGTGCGTGTGTGTCAGTTTCCCGCATACGCACTTCAGCACCACCATCAACACCATACCCAATGCAGGGTGACTTGGTCCTCGTCAACGTCGTCAACCACCTTTGGCAAGAAGGCGTTTCCTTTCACTTCATGGGCATCCACAACAGGGGCACACCCTGGCACGACGGCGTCCCCGGCGTCACACAGGTACACATGATAACAACTTACCTGTCACTCACCAACACCTACTCACCAACAAACTCCTCCTTGTGCAGTGTTCCATCAGGCCCGGTGAGCGTTTCCAATACAAGTTCTACGCGGACAATGCGGGCACCTACTGGTGGCACTCGCACTACGCCATGCAGCGCGGGGAGGCAGCCTACGGGTTTGTCATTGTTCACCCGATGAAGCCGGAACCCTTTACGTATGATGCTGAGCTTAGACTTATGGTGAGAGTTGGTGTCATGTCATGCACGTGGCGCATGGTGTGCTTGTTGTTTTGGTTGACGATGATGCGTGGTTCTCCAGTTTGGAGACTACTATCATGCCAGTAGCAATTATCAGGAGCTCGGGCTGCAGCAGAAGCTGCCCGCACTCTTTCGCTGGGTAAGCGTGTTGCGCTAGGCGTGTGTTTGTGTATGCGTGCGTGCACGCATGTGTGCGTTTGTGGGTGGGTGCGTGCCCGCGTGCCTGCTGTGTGCAAGCGCGTGCACGTGTTGGCACGCATGTGTATACGCACGTGCCCATGCCTGTGCGTGTGTGTATGCGTATGAGCATGCACGCATGCAAGTGTGTGCGCATGTGTGCGTTTGCATGTGCGCGTCATCACACTGACTCTTGTCAGCCAACCAGCACGCTTCGCTTGCACTATACGCTGGCTTTGTCCTAGTGCCACTCTTGACCACACATGTGCACGACAGGTTGGCGACAGCCAGGCCATTCTGTTCAACGGCCAAGGTGTCTTCTCGCCCTGCACGCTGGGCTACCCCAACGCAACCATCCCATTCGCCCTCACGGTTGAGCCCGGCAAGACATACCGCTTGCGCCTGGTGTGTGTGTGTGTGTGTGTGTGTTGCTTGTGGCTGCTACTGTTGTGATAAAGGATGATTTTGTTTTTGTGCAGGTCAACACGGGCTCGCTGCAGTATCAGAACATCAAGTTTGCTGGGCACAAAGTGACCATAGTCGAAGCAGGCAAGTGGCAGCAGTAGTAGTCATGGTTGGGGTGGGGTGTGTGGCGGCACGCATGCTACACAAACAAAACACATGCACATACATAAATGCACCAACGCGAGCGCACCCACACATGCAGGCAGGCTCATGCATGCGCACGCATGGCCGCCTTCATGTAAACTACTGTAGTTATTACATCACTCACCCTGGCGTAGCTAATCTGGTAACATCATCGTTGACAGACGGTACGTACACGACACCTGTGGAGGTGGACAGCGTGGAGATGAACCACGGCCAGCGCTACTCCGTCCTCCTCACGGCCAACCAGCCCGCAGACAACTACTGGATCAGCGTCATGGGACGCTTCCGCCCTGCTGGTAAGCACACACCCAACAACTACACCACCATCACAACAACAACTGATAGTACTCATCATCAGCGCCTTCGGGATTGGCGGTGTTATCCTACGCGGGCGTGACTCCGGCGGAGCCATCTGCACCCGTGCCGATAGACCAACCTGCCAACGGCGACATCGACTACGCGCACGCCTTTAACCACGCCATCCGCACACGCAAGGTGGCGCATGAGACATGTTGTTGTTGTGTTGTGACGCATGTTGGCTGATTGCTGTTGGTTGTAATGTGCAGGGTTACAGGAAGAGAGTGCCCGCGGTTACAAGAAGTCTCATCCTTGTTGGCACTCAGAACCGTCTCACTGACGGTCGCCTCGCCTGGACAATGAACAACATAAGCTACCAGTGAGAGAAAGACACACTCTTGCGCAGCATTACATGGCCGAAACGAAACATATCCAGCAACAAGTAACACAACGTACACACAGGTTGCCTAGTACGCCGCTGCTGGCTTCGGCGTACTATTCTCTTGCTGAGGATCAGCGATCAGATATTACCGATACACCGCCGGTTGCGTATGACTACAGTAAGACTCTTGCTGAGCAAGGCCTGTCGATCATCACCGCGGAGGGCAACGGCGTGTACCACCTTGAGCGCGACGACGTGAGTGAGATTGTTGCATTGTTGTAGTTGGCAGGTTGTGATCTAAGGCGATTGCTCAGTCTGTTTGTCAAACTGTGTGCGCTGTTTCATCACAGGTTGTGCAAGTTGTGTTGCAGAACACGCGCTCGCTCAACGGTGTTTCCGAACAACACCCTTGGTGAGTATGAATGCTGGCACTGCCGTACGACATCGTCCAAGCAACTAAGCATTGGCTCAACTCAAGAAGCTCCCAACATAACACACAATACCATATGTACCCTTTCACTTGCAGGTACCTTCACGGCCACTCCTTCTGGATTGTTGGAGAGGTACGTGCACACTGCGAAGCCCAATACGCACGCATTCCAACAGAAGAACAACACAACCACCAGAGCTTTGTGCAGCAATGCACGCTAACATCACTACTCACTCACTCACTGTGTGTTACAGGGTCTTGGCACGTACAACGCGGCCACCGACAACACAACATTCAACCTGAAAGACCCGATCCTCCGCGACACCGTGACACTGCTGCCGTCCTCGAGGGTGGCTATCAGGTGGCGCGCAGACAACCCTGGCGTCTGGCAACTGCACTGCGTAAGTGTGACACACACACCAACATGGGTTTGATTCAGCCAACAAAACCAACCAACAATGCGACCATTGCTGTACATCGATGTACATTGTGCATGTTATTGTACACCCATTTGAGTCAGTCTGTCTTTCCATCCCATGTGTGCAGTACAGTTTTATCGGTACTGCACGCATACAGAACTGTGGCACTACTACACATACTACGCCATGTCATCCCCACAGGCTGCACTTTGGAGTGTGGTAGGCTCTAGTTGATTGTGATGCTACACTGCACCACACACTCACATCTCCCTCCGCTTCCCAGCACATCGACGCCCATCTCTTCCTTGGCATGCGCGTTGCCTTTATCGAGACCCCGCAGCACGTCCCGCCTCCCCCGTCAGATTTGCCGCTTTCCTGCGGCAAGATCACCCTCGACTTCCTGCGAGCCAAGACCGGGTACAAGTGTGAACAGCGTAACAAGTGCAAGGAGTATGCGATGTGCAAGGATGGGGAGTGCAGGTTGTATCGCAGGGGCTAGAGGGGATGTGTTGTTTGCGTGTAGGGAATATGGGTTTCAAGAGGTATGAGGGAGTCTCCCTCCGCAGGGAGTGAGGGCGAGAATGCGCTCTAACACATTCAATGTGCATTGTTGGTGTAGATGTGGTCTTGTTGTTCAAGTTGGACATTGTACTGTGTTTACTGGTTGTGTTTGTTCACGTTTGAATCATTTGGAAGTAAATAACACTGCTGAGCAGGTTGTCTTTGTAACAACCTTGCATGCTAAAAGTAGGGGTGCTTGCATTGTCTTGCTCTGAAGTTGTGTAGCAATGCAGTGCAGGTGTTGAGTCATCTACTACTGTATGTCATTGACCTTGTTGTAATGTATATGTTTGCACATACATCTGTACTACAGATGTAGTACATACATTGTTGCACGCACTTAGCTTTATCACATAGCTATAGCTTGTGCCCTCGCCTGTACAGTCTAACCTGGATAACTGCATACCATCGGGAACACCTCTTTCTATGCACTTATCGCGGATATGCACTTACACTGCCTTATACTACCAGTAGAGTGCATTGGTGTCGGGCAAAACCATGCACTCTACACTTATTGTGGATATGGACTTATCATATATGCAATTATCGAAATTAATGTGTCATCAGGTCCTTGCCTGCTGCCGATGCTAATGCGCGCGTGCGTTTAAGTGGTCTTTGCATTTCTATTACAGAAAAGCCTATGCAGTGGTTATATCTGTGCAGTGTATGGTGCAGACCTTGCCCATGCCGTGCTGGATGTGTTGGGTTGGGCACATGTTAAAGGGAATTAACCCTCTCCTTTTAAAACTGCTTTTTGGCGAGTGACTCAAACGAGAACATCCCATCTCTTGACAAGGAAGGGTGAGCTGCAGTAAAGCTAATTATAGCTTGACCAGCACCTTGAAGTGCATGCACCTATGTAAGTATGCTGACACATATGCAGACTATGTACTATGCATGCACTTATTTCAGCACACACATTGTATCGCAATGTGCATTCTTAGTCACCGATAAAAGCACATTGCGAATTAACTAGTTGTTTTGCTAAATCCCGACGGGTACACTAGACACGCACATGACAATGGCATGCAACTCTTGCACATGACTATAGTGACTTAGAGTGTTTGTTTGACGCTGTCCATATTGCACGCAAATAGCAATACTTTGGGATGGTCTAAACTTATGTTACAGTTATAACTTATAATAAAGTGGTGTTTATGATTACTACCATTACACCTTGTATATACAAGATATGTCCGTAAGACAATACATGTGGCATGTAAATGACCATTTGTTAGCAATATAAGGTGACCATCACCTGACGCAAATATAATTACAAAATTAGAAACTCTGCTGCTCAATCAATATGCAATCGCGGTGACGGGCAGCAATGTTAAAAATGCAATGTGCTTACTGTTTTTGCATTTCGCTTTACCAAAATGGCGGAAGATTTCAACATGGCTATATTACACATGCACCTACAGCAATTGCTGTTGATGCATGACATTTACATCCATTAATACTGCAGCACATAGACATAAACATGTGACCATCGTATTTATACATGAATACGGTCGGTGTTAGCACCAATTAATGTGCATCAATAATCTGCACGGACCATGCAATTAATGTTTTCAAGTTGTGATATCATGTGTTGTTAACATGGGTGGGGGAGGGGGGTCTTTTGCACGGTAGTATGGCTTTTTCAAATCTATGTATTAAGCGGTCCGCTATCTTTAAGTCTTCGCCGTACATCCAATAACCATAAGTGTTTTACTTATGTCCAACACGAATTGTAAGGCTTACACTTTATTAAAAGATTGCAAAGCTTTGAAATGTGTGTGATCATGATAATGTGTACGCTTGCGTGTTTGTACTCTTTGTTAAAATCGGTGATGAAAATGGCATAAACGCCTCCACGTGTACGCACATTGCAAAACACACCAATACAATGTTGAAGGCGTCTATATGCGCGCATGCATTGCAATTGAGTTTACCATATTTATTATTTAAACAAATTAAAATTAGATCAAGTCATTTTCTACCTTAATCAAGCATAAGCGACTTGCACGCACAGTGTTGAACATATGTATACTTACTGCCTCGTACATCGACTTGCAAGCACAGCAGGCTCATCAGCTATTTGTTAGTCAATGGTAGATCCTTTGGTTAAGCATAATTGAAAGACCAATGCAAATTGTGCATAATGCCAATGTGTCAATGCAAAATAGGTGGTTAAGAGTCACAACTAATAACTAAGCGCCACAGCAGCCCCATGCTGAGCCTATGGAGTAAGCTATACCTAGGTATGGGTATAGGTTTGCACTCTCCTCGCGCAGAAACATCTCATTGTGCTGCCCCATCATGGGGCCCCCATGCACGACAATTTGTCGTTGACAAATATCTGTGGTTGCTACTGCTCGATGCCTGTGTTCTGCTGTTGAACTGGCGTGGCATCACGCAACGTGTGACAGCGCAGCAGCGACCGGGCAGCAAACACTGACAGCACAACAGTCGCCAGACGGTACCAGTCGCCGAGCCTGCGGCCGGGGATATTTGTGAAAGCCCCGCGGCCCGTCTATACGGAGGCATGCAGAAGTTATTTACGATATTTCAAACTTTACCGCTTGGTTGCTGGCAGTGGAGCCTGTCATGAGCAGCGATCGACGGCTGCTGTGAGTCCAAAGATTGCAGACATAAGTACTCTGTTCAGCAGTCTGACTTTTCTTGGTCAGCAGCAGAGCGACCTGCCTCGTCGCTGGACCGCTGCTTTGCAGTTGCAGCCAGCAGAAACCGTTACGGTGCTTCCAAACGGTGAACGGCCGCTCGCTTGCGGTGCGCTGCTGCCCCCGCCGTCAACCGCGCACCAAAGGCACGCGCGGCCGTCGCATGGCGGCAATGACGTTAACGGCCATCAATCACCGAGACACATGCATGAAGGCGAGGCTTGAGGCTGTCATCGCACAGCGTTCAATTGCCATATCAGTGCTATCGGACGGCTGCACGGGCCCGAATCAGCCAAAAATCTAGGCTTGTCCTCTACAGGTCGACGGATACTTCGACCGCGTTTCCGTGCTGCAGACTCGCCTCAACCTGTAGAGGCTGATTTGTCCACCGCATATCTTTTTCTCGGCCTCGGCTCTTGTATCAATGCGTTCCTCGCCTCGATTTGAAGTGTCCAAGGTCAGTGGCAGGCGTTGGAAAGCGGCGTCATTGCTGCAGAGGTTGTCCGGCGGGAGGGGTGCCAGGGGAAGGTTGGGGTGAACCTGGCGTCAGGGGTGTGGAAGGGTGGGCTAGGTTGACCGTCGGGGCCTGCCTGGCGAGGTGGAGCAGGAGCAGGAGCAGGAGTCGGGGCGGGGGCAGGGGCAGGGGCGGGCGTAGCAGCTGGACAGGGGGCAGGAGCTGGCGGATTAGCTGGTGATGGCTGGGCGAGCGAGGAGCTAGCTGGCGGCTTGGTGGGTGGCTTGGAGTTTTGGCTGGGGTATGGGGTAGTGCTGGCAGACGGCCTTTGTTGCTTGGGTCGGTGGGTGCATGGGGGAGGTTCAGGCCGAGGCGGCGGCGGCAGGGCCGTCGTCCGCGAAGCAGCGCAGGCCGTCTTCGGCGTCGACCGCGCCGCAGCCGGGTCCTCAGGAGCAAGCACTGAAGGCGGAGAAGGCTCAGCAGCAGCAGCCGCAACCGACGCCTTCTCCTGCGTCTCAGCAGCAGCAGCAACAGCGGCCACACAGTTTGCCCAGCAGCTTGAGGGTGTTGCTGGTCGAGCATGACCCCTCTACTTGCCATATTGTAGCAGCTCTCCTGCGCAACTGCAGTTACTGCGGTAAGTACTTTTTGGAGTCTTGTGTTTGTGTTAGCAGAATGCTCAATGTTGTCAGCTGTAGGATGTTCCGAGCTGTTGAGCGGGCATACGACATAGAGCTGCCACCGCAGATTGTCAGCCTTTGTCAACGAAAACCGGTTGTGCATTGACTAAAAGCCACAGTTGTATGCCATTCGCGGTAGGCAGTGTACGCAGCCATGTAGCTGGTGTAGGGACTGGATTGCCAGCCAGCTTTGCATAGCATTCAGCTATCAGAGTCGCAAGTGCTGACTGCATTGCCAACTCGGACAAAAACCCGTAAGCACAAGGCCTGCATAGGGGCAGCCTCCCAGCAGCGCCCAACCCCATGACTGCAGGGGTAGTTGTGTTTCTTATCTTGATATTTGCCTTGGTTGAGTGCCTCTCCCTTATGAAATGCTGCAGCTCATACTGATTTTGATTTGCGTACAGTGACTGTGGCGCATACTGGGCAGCAGGCGTTAGAGCTTATCCAGCAGGACAATGGAGAGCATGTTGACCTCGTGCTGTGCGAGGTTGGTACTCCAACAGCATGCATGCCGAGCACCTCATTGCCATGGTTGCTGTGTTCAACACATGTCCCAGTGCCTGTCAAGTACCAACAGTGGGTGATTCTACTGCAGGTGGGCATACCCGAAGCCGGGGGCATTGAGCTCTTGCAGCGCATTGTAGAAGGAGAGCGATCCCGATCAGTCTCAGTTGTCAGTAAGTATTGGCGGCAGACACATTTTTCACAGACAAGCGTGAAGCTGCACTTGGTTTACAGTGCTTGATATCAACAATACCTTTCTCATTGCTTACTTTGCGCACTTTTGCAGTGATGTCCTCAGCAGACTCGGCAGAGACTGTCATGCAGTGCATACAGCTCGGAGCCGCTGACTTCTTGCTAAAACCTGTTCGCAAAAATGAGCTGAAGAACCTCTGGCAGCATGTCTGGCGCCGTTCATTCTGGGTACGATTGTGCGCTAGACCGCCATCGCTTTACAGTATCACTCCTGTGCCAGCTCCCACTGCAGTTGCCCTGAGTTCTGATGTTGCGACGTTGAACAGCAAACCAGTGGCAGTGGGAGCGGTATCGGCACGGGCAGTGGCAGTGGCAGTGGCAACCTGAATAACTCAGGCTCAGGGTCCGACGGTGACGGCCAGAACAGGTCTGGCTCTGGTGGATCTGATGCCTTGAATGCTGGAGATGCTTGTCCAAACGGCAGCGATAATGGCTCTGACACCTTGAGTGGCAAGCCCATGGTGTTCGATCCAAACAAACCTGAGGTAGGCTTACCAGAACAGGCCCTGGATGACTAAGCATGCTCTCTGTTGGCTGTTCAGCTTTGCTGAGTCTGCACTGTATTTGCAATTAAGAGATCTGCATGGTCAGCCAGTAATTGCTGTTGCTAAGTGTTTGAGCTCAACTCATGCAGGAAGTACCGGACGCTGATTGCGCGGCAACATCGACGGGACCACCTGAGGCGAATTCTCACAAGCGCAAGGAGACAATGCCACCACCAGAGCCCTCTCCCAAGCAGGCACGGGTGCACTCTCAGCACCTCCAACAAAAGCCGCATCAACCGCAGGCAGCTCACGGACAGCAGTCGATGTCAATACCACCGTTGCCACCCCAACACCATGCGTCAGAACTGTCCAGCCCAGAACGCCCCTCCCCACGCTCCACTAAACCAGTTCCTCAGAAGACACCTCCTGGTGTTCATAATGACTTCAACCTGAAAGCAAATTCGGCTGCCTCTAAAGACAATGAAGATGTGAAACCACAGCTTGGCAGTGCCGACAAGCGCCCATCTGCTTTCTCCGCTTACAGTGCTCCACAGAACGGCAGCAACTATTCACAGGTATAATCTTGCTGCCCAAGCTAGGTTGGTCCACTGGGTTGCTTGTCTCACTGTTACTGGTTGCAGCAGGCTGGAAGCAACAGCTACAAGAACGGCAATGGCAATGGCAGTGAAGCAACAAACGGTTACAAAAGCAACGGAAGCACAGCGCATACTGCAGAACATGGTCATCATTCTCACAGCCACGGCCATCATCAGCCCCAGCAACATCAACAGCAACATCATGACGCCCATGCCCACCCCCAGCATCATCATGACCAACATTCCCACGGGCACCATGCAGCTCAGTCCAACGCCCCCCATACTGAGCGCGTTGAGCAGTCCCCGGATACAGCACATGACGCTGCTACTAGACAACAGCACTTGGGACCCTTCAACATGCATC
Source organism: Chlorokybus atmophyticus (assembly GCA_009103225.1). Classification (NCBI taxonomy): domain Eukaryota; kingdom Viridiplantae; phylum Streptophyta; class Chlorokybophyceae; order Chlorokybales; family Chlorokybaceae; genus Chlorokybus; species Chlorokybus atmophyticus. Next base: position 628,632 of record RHPI01003369.1, read on the forward strand.
GCTACCACCAGATGCCAGCGGCAAACTATTACGCTGCAGGCCCTAGTATGCACGCGCACAAGCCTCAATACCCCTGGACCCAGAACAATGTTGCTGCTCCAGATACTGCAGTGGGTGCGTCTCCACACGGATTTGGGGACGCGAGTGCCAGTCCAAGTGGTGAGGGCGACGCCACCAATGCTGAGCCAGGAGGCAGTGGCAATGGAGGCAGTGGCGAGTCTGCTGTCACAGTCGCTGGCACTAGTCAAAGTGCGAGCCAAGCTGAGGACGCCAAGAAGGCTCACTCCACGCCTGGCTCAGCACGCCGTGAAGCTGCACTTGATAAGTTTCGCAAGAAGCGCGAGCAGAGGTGTTTTGAAAAGAAGGTTCGCTACCAGAGCAGGTAACCAAGGCAGGCCTTTTATGAAAGCTGCCCTGTGTTGTGGTTATGGATGCAAAATTGAGATGACATGCGCGCCACAATCAACTCATGTCGTTGTTGTGGATTTGCTGTTGGCAGAAAATGGCTAGCAGAGCAGCGGCCGCGCGTACGTGGTCAGTTTGTCCGGCGCAACAAGTCGGAACCGGGTGAGGGCGGGGGTGAGGAGGCGATATAGTGGCTTGTGAATATAGTGGCTATTACTAATTATGTACCTCAAGACGAGAGGGTATATTGTTTGTGCGCGCCTAGTTTGGACTGGTGTACATGGCTTCTGTGCAGGCTGGGTTGCTGCTTATATCGCAGGCCAGTCTCTTGTGGATCTTAGTCAATTTTGATGCGCTATGGTGACAGTTTCAGCCAGTCCCTGTACATATTGTAATGACAGATGTTGCTCGTTCTGAGGATAATGTCTGACGCTGATTGTTCCTGTACACGGAAAATAACGTAATTTACAACATTTGCCATTTGCATAAAAGCGCCTGAAAGCTGAAGCAAGGTCTGGCCACAAAACTCTCAGGCGCAACCATAGCAATAAACAAAGATATGGGAAGTGCTGTAGCGTGGTAACATCTAATATCGCTCAAAACAATCTAGAAGCCTAGATGTAAGGCAATGTAAGCAGCTGCATGAAAAGCTGATTGGTGCGGATGAGAGTATCACATATCCACTACATCCCAGCGCACTTCAAATCTAGCTGGTCTGACACTTTCTTACATGTCTGCAGGTTGTCCCCTTGGTTGTGGTACTCCGTAGCTTCTCTTTTGCGACTTGTAAGCTCCCGCAAGTAGAAATAGGCTGTGCATTTGCGAGATTGGTCGTGCTGTTCATGCGTATAACACTTGTCATGCCTATTGCCCAAGCATGCCAGTCGTCATCGGGCATGCCTACAGCAAGACCCTCGCCCGGCTTACCAGCATGGCAACCCGCGCGCGCCTCTGACCAGTAGCTAGGTCATGTCCCTAGAGTAGCTCGTGACCATAGCCTGCATAGGCACCGCGCGTAGCTGTTCAATAGTGAGTTCAGTTATAAGTCCGGTTCTATATCGAGTGGGCATTTCCTGTGGAAATAGCCTCGATATGACCGTTAGCTTATGTTCTGGACAGTCATGAGTTGACTTGTATAAGCAGGCACAGTGTTCACCGGATCAGCTGGTGACACTGTAAGTGAGAAAGCTAAGAGCTTGTGAAGCGACTTGAACTACGAACATACCGTCCTGGTTCCCAAGAATCCCCTCACCGTGTGAAAGCCTGTGCATGTTCTTGTGCACTGTGCTTGTTCTTGCTGTGAGCTTTGTGTACTTGGTCGCGGTGTGCTTGTTGGCATCAGTCAGGGCATAGCATCCACGTGTTGCTTGCTCATTCACCTCACTTAACAGTGTAATTTCTCTCCCACTCACGCAAAGAACTGTGTAAACAGCACTACCCATAGTAGTGGCTTGTTGACTTACAGTGTCACCCTCTTTGCTCAAGTGAGTGTAGTTGCAAGCTGTACATCAGCATCGCAAGCTGTAGTTGTACACATCGCAGTGCAGTGTTGTCACCGTCATCGCATAGCGCGCACAAGCGCTAGTGTGTTGGGTGATAGCAGCACTGGAGATCCCATTGTAGAACACAAACACTCTACCCTTCATCCACTTTCACCATCGCACCAGCTGTATGAGCAGGCCCACCCCGTTCTCCCCAATAGACGAGGGTGACCTCAGCAGTTGGAGCCCAACCACCAACCTCACCTACGAGCGGACCAGTGACGGGAGCATCGACCGCAGCAGCAGAGGCTCGCGCTCCATCTCCGGCTTCACCCCGCTCCACTCTACTCCTCGTCATCAAGCTTCTCCACTATCCTCGGACAGCGACGACAACGAGATGGAGTCTTCCAGTTCAACCACATCCCTGCGCCTCTCCGGACGTGCCGGCACCACCTCGCTGGATGAGTTCATCATCAAGTTCCACTCCAAGATGCGGCAGCAAGCTCTGAAGAACAAAGACTGGTCAGATGAGATCTCTTTCCACATTGCTGCTCAGTATCTTGATTATGAAGCACACGATGTCTGGAAGTCCGTTGCTGAACTGCATCGAGTGGACGGCTATGGCGAGCTTGCCAGCACCATAGAATCTGCATCACTGCACCGTCCAACAGGTGTCGTTCCACCTGCCACTTCAGTTGCAGTAACAGGCTTGTCCATAGCTGCAGCTCCCAAGCAGGCAGAGGAGGAGGAACCGGAGTTGGTACTTGTAAACTTGACCCCTGCAGAAGTTGAGTCCAAGGAGGCCACATGTCGAGTTCGCATCCTTGACCGTTCTGCCGTCATCATTGAGGAACAAAGAGCTGCACAGCAAGCGGCAGCCGCAGAGTGGGGTACTCCTCTACCTCCGGCAACACCTGGCTCTCGTGCAGGAGGCAGTACCTTCACCCTCGGGTCAGTAGCACTGCGCGCACCAGCCATCTCCGTAGGTGCTGCCATCTCTGATTTGCCACTCAAGGACCTGTACGCTGCCCTGCGCCGCACCTTCCCTCCTCAGACCACCAGCAAGGTTGAGGAGCTGAGACGCTTCCGACGCAAGCCCAATGAGGATCCCCTCCGCTTGTACTCCAGACTGGAAGGTCTGCTGAAGGACACTGACTACAGGATTGTCAGTAAGGAGGCTGCTGCAGTGATATACGTCAATGAGTTGGATGCGGCTCTAAGCGAGTCGACACGCCTGACTCTGAACTACAGCAGGCCCCTTGGCTACACCCTTAAGGAAGCTTTCGAGACTGCACAAGCCATCCATAAGCGCGCAGTGTATGAGAAAGCGGTGCTGGACACCAACCGCAGTGCCTCACGGCCTATGGCAGGCACAAGTGCAGAGCCTTTTCGGCGGGACCGCAGCCGGGCGTCGCAAGGCATCTATTACAAGGATGAACGGTCAGCTCATGCTGCCCTTGTGGCTCCAGTGCTGTGCCACCGGTGTGGTCGACATGGCCACTACCAGAAGGAGTGCACCGAAGATTACGGCAACCTTGTGTGCGACCACTGCCACAAGACGGGACACTTGGAGACAGTATGCTGGCTCAAGTTCCCTGAGCTGCGGCCCCCTGTTGGCTACAACAACAGCAACAACGCTGTTGGCTACCGCGGCCACAACAACCACAACAACAACAGGGGCTACAACAACAGCAACCACGCTGTCGGCCACAACAACAGCAACAACGCTGGTGGTCGCAACAACGGCAACAACGCTGGTGGCCACAACCCCAACAACAACAACAACGCTGGCGGCCGCAAGGAAGAAGCTGGCTATAGAGGGAAAAACCGCCCTCCACAGCACAAAGGACTTGAGGGACGTCCTCGCGCTGGAGCTGCTGCTGTAAAGGCACCAACCAATCCATCGGCTATCGTCCAAGTGGCAGCCCTGATGGCGCCCGTGGCACAGCTGGAGGAAAACAAGGAGCAGGACTATCAAGCCTGCTATGCTGCTAGGTGGGCATTGATGGCACCGAAACGGGATAGGGACACTCCCACGCCGTCACGCGTACAACCATCCAGACGGGCGCGCAGGGAAGCTGGCGCGTCGTCAACAGCGGCATCGTCGGACGCCACAAGCGGTGCTGCCTCGGCAGCCACAACCACCGCTGGGACGACGCCGTCGACGACACCGTCGGCGTCCACACCGACCACGACAGCAGGTGTCAGCACTCTTGGCACCACGCTGTTCCCGGTGATGGAGAGCACCCACGCCGCAGCAACCATGGTCGTTGGGTTCGTAAGTGGTGAATCCACCACTCCTGCCTCCATCGGAACGACCACATCAACCGCAACTGCTGCCACCCTCACAGCCGCCACCTCAGTGACGACGACTGCGGCAGGTGCCACCACCATCGCCTCCAGTAGTGCTGCCATACCCACCGCACCACTTCCTGAGGGCCGGACGGCACCGCCACCAGCATTGGACGTCACACAGCAAGTGCCACGCGGGCCGCAAGCAGAAAGCGCCTGGGCGTCGATTCTACGCAACGTGGAGCCCACCACTATTGCGTACGGACCAGGGGGGCAACGCACCACGCACGTGGCACGCGATGATCGCATTTTGCCCCTACCACCGCCAGAATACCACACGCTGCCGGAACCCACACAACAGCAGCTGGAGGATGAAATCCTCGCCGGCACTGCACCAGAGATGAGGGATCGTCTGTTCGGGGTCACCTATCGCCAACCTGCGGTGTTGGAACTGGCCATCCAGTTGTTCCTGGCATTACACACACGGTTGCAGGGCGCACCCAGTCAATCGCGACAGCCCATGCCCGCTCAACAGATCGACTTCGAGCCTTCGCCACTGGACCCACTCAGCCTCCAGCGACACAAACTCCAAGACCTCGTGGTCACGATGTCTGACATCGCGCTGGGCGCTGATGCCGCTCTCCGGGGGCTCACTCCAGGCAGTCGTCAAGAGAGTTTCTCTGCACTCGAACAGGCCCATCGGTATCGCATGGACCAAGCTGCCCAAGTGGACGCGCGCCGACAAGCGTACGAAGCTGCACACGCCGTTATCGTACCAACCATAGCGCCAGCACACGTTGCCAGCGCCTCCACGGCGCCGACCACAGCACACTCCACAACGATCGCCATCGAGCAGCCGGGACACGCAACTGTTGCAGACCAAGCGAGGGCGTTGGCGCAACAATTGAGGGGAGTAATCGCCCCGCTGCTGCCTCCTTTGGTCGAAGACATGCCTGAGGATCAACGCGATGCAGGGCGAGGGTACCTCACCCCGCAAGGGGACACCACACAACGAGGAGGAGCTGGTATGGTGGGGGAGCAACAACTCCGTACCGCACTCATCCGGCAAGCAGTCATGTTGCACAGGCCTGAGGGCAACACATTAAGACAGATGATGGGGATGCAAGACGGCAGCGCCGCGCGAGCTCGTCTCGTGACATGGCTCGTTGCCAATCACCCTGCTGTCCCCCTGTTTGCCTTTGGCAACCGAGCATCATGGTTGGGGGCATTCGTTCGTTCGCTGCGACAAGCATACGACGAGGCTGCCACCACAGCCCCGGACACGCTGGAGGGAGTGCAAGAGGCAATGCTTCGGCTGCCAGGGGTGGAAGCCGCACGGCAACGGCGGCGCATCGCCATTGCTCATGAGCTACACGCACAGCAGACTGACCTCCAGCGCACCCTACGTGCTCGCGCCATGACTGTGCTCGATGTGGGAGTGGTACAGGGAAGGTGGGATGCCTACATGGCAGGGATCCTACGAGTCCCCACCATTACTCACGACATGCGGCGACAGCTACTACGCGCCGTATACCTGCAGCCCATGCCTCAATATCATCATTGGACCGACACGGACACCGAGCCCACGGCCACGTGGGAAGGGACATTGGTCAGAGAAGCGGCTCATGCTGTGCGATGGACGTACGCCGCGGAGCAAGCTGAACGCGAGGCAGGCCCACAAACACCGGGTCCGCCGGGGTTCCCTCCACAGCCACTGGGTACGCCCGTGGGCATGATTCCAGCTTCTCAGAGGCGTCATCCACCTGCGCCGCCACCACAACCGGCGCCGGAACCTCCAGCACCGAGGCCCCCCCGTGTCTACCAACCACCTCGACAAGGTCGGTTCGGCAGAGGGAGAGGGCAAGGAGGGGGTTCTCCGGATCCAGCAGGCAGAGGAGCTCTGGCTGCCATGCGCTCGGCATCTCCAGCTGAGGCAACTGAGTCAGAGGAACAAACACCTCGTATGAAGAGGTTGCGTATCGACGCCAACGCTGCCATGGTGGCCAACCAAGGCAAGCACGTTACCATCAACGGTCTGGCACCCAAGCGGGTAATGTTGGACACCGGAGCACAGCCTGTCATCATCGGGCGCTTCCTCGCGCGGTCCCTAGGCATAACCAGTTCCGACTTGGTGCCTTGCCCGTGCGTGTTGGACACTGCCACAGGTAGCCGGGATAAGGTGATGGGAGTCACCAGGGAGGCCTTTTGCATTCGGTTGATAGGGCTGGACCCAACCCACACGACCGAGATCGTCCAGCAATACATGGTCACCAATGCCGGCTCCTTCGACTTTCTGCTTGGGCAGGATTTCAACTTCCCTGTGGGCATGGGCCTCGACTGCTGCACAGAACGAGCGTGGTTTCGGCCACATTGGGATGAGGATGACGGAGAGGTACAGGGTTTCCTGCCTCTCGAGTTGGTCTCGCGCACGCGCGCCCAACGCAAAATGGCTGCCATGGCCACACGCAGACACGCCCGCACCCGTAAGGCTGTAATGGACATATACGACGGTGCTCAGACGCAAGTCGCTGCTGGTGCCACAACCCCGTGTCAAACCGGCGACCCTCCTCCCATCTCGTACAACAAGGAGCAGGAGGATGCCACCGTGGAAGTAGCATTACAAGACCCAGCTGAACGGCGCTGGCGCGCACAGGTGGACGCACACATCTTGCTCAGCCACCCACTGATCACCACGCGCTTCCCCAACTACCGAAGCCACGTCAAGGTGCAGGACCACATATGGTGGCCACCGGAGTGGTGGAATTCCACACCTTTCGCAGACAACAGGGCATCACAGTGTTGGAGCTGTTTGGAGGCATTGGCAGTGGTCTTGCTGCGGTCCTCAACACGGGCGTGAAGGTTACCAAATACTGTTACTGCGACCCAGACCCACACGCGCAAACGGTCCTCAAGCACCACTTACGCCAACTGCACACCAGGTATCCACGTCAACTACCCCTCTCGGCGTTGCAAGGCAGCCTCAAAGCATTGCCACAGGACGTCCGGCTGATCACTGAAGATCACCTACTGTCCCTCGGCAACATCGACCTGTTAATAGCTGGATGGGAATGCCAAGGGCACTCCAGGGCAGGCAAGGGACAAGGCCTCAAAAACCCTCGCTCCAGGTTGTTCTGGGAGCTGATGAGGATCATCCACCTCCTTCAACACCACCAGATCTCCAGACCCCTGGGGTACGTCATCGAAAATGTGCATAGAGAGGACGACAAGCGTCCGCACGTGGCCTCCAGCTACCGACAAGTTTGCTCCATTCTGGGGCACCCACTCAAGGTGAACGCGGCACGACATGGCTCGCGCGCACATCGTGTACGTGCCAAATGGACAAACTTGGCCACCGTGGAGGAGCTCATGACCGCCGAATACACGCGCAGCGCTCGGCCGCGCAACCTGCTGGTCGACGACATCCTTGACCCCGGCCGCACAGCACAACCTGTCTTGCATCATGACCACAACCACTTCTACCAGTGCAATCAGCCTGGTCAGCCCCGTCGCGCACTCCCCACATTGGTGTCCTACCCGGGCTCCTACGCATTTCGGAACGGTGGTGACGGGATGGTATTTAATGCAACCACCAACACGTTGAAAGAACCCAACGCACGCGAACGTGAACGCGCCATGGGCTTCTTCCCCAACAGCATCACAGGTTCATCGCTGACGGACAATCAGCAATGCCAGCTGGTTGGTCGCGCCATGGACCAGAACAGCATGGTATGGCTGCTGGAGCTGAGCTTCGCGTTGCAGGACCGCCACGTGTCCTTTGAGGATCTCGAACACTTGGCTGGGGGGTGGGCTGATCGCGTCGACACCAAGGCAGCTCACACAGCTCTCGAGGTGATCCACATGGAGGAGCAAGCGGCAGTGACAGTGGAGGACATTCCTGTGGTTGCCAATGCGACCTCCTGGGACCATGCCATTGGCCCGTTGGCCACGGAAGACACTCGAGAGAAGCTGGAGGCTCTCCTCAATAAATGGAGGAGCCAATTCAGCTTCAATGTGAAGGAATTGGGTACATGTTCGGTGTACCAGATGGACATCGAGCTAGTGGACACTGAGCCGGTGTTCCGGCGACAATACAGGCTCTCCAAGTTGGAAGAAGACTTGGTGGAACAGAGATGTAAGGCGCTGCTGGATGCAGGCCTTTTCGAAGAGTCCACATCGGACTTCGCAGCAGCAACCGTCATGCCCTTGAAGAAGGATTCAGCAGGCAACTGGACAGAGCGACGCATGTGTGGCGACTATCGTCCCCTCAATAACAAGACCAAGCAAGACCGGTACCCCATGCCCACAGCAGAGGGTATTTTTGATGATGTGGGAGACTGCACAGTCTTCAGCATCCTGGACATGCGTCAGGGGTACAACCAGATCGCCATCAAGGACGAGGACAAGCACAAGACCTCCTTCTGGGGCAACCGACAGTTGTACCAATGGAAGGTAATGCCGTTCGGGCTGAAGAATGCCCCCGCCAAGTTTCAACGCGTCATGGACAAAGCCTTGAAGGGGCTGGACTGCGCGCGGTGCTACATCGATGACATCCTCATCTTCAGCCGCAGCAACGAGGAGCATCTTCAGCACATCGAAGCGGTGCTGGAACGACTCAAGGGAGTGGGGATGACCGTACACCCCGACAAGTGTACCTTCTTCACCCACAAGGTGCCGTACTTAGGGCACATGATTGTGCCCCATGGTGTGTATGTGCAGCAGGCAAAAGTAGAGGCTCTGGCAGCTATCCCTGCCCCGACAGACCTCACACGTCTGCGCGCTTTCTTGGGACTTGCCAACTACTATCGCCGGTTCGTGAAGGACTTCGCGAAGATCGCAAGGCCCCTCAACGAGCTACTGAAGAAGGAGGTGGAGTTCGCGTGGAAGGAGCCGCAACAGCAGGCCTTCGAGGAGCTGAAGAGCAGACTCACCAGCGCTCCCATCCTTCAACGTCCGGACTACGCCAAGCCTTTCATCCTTCACACCGACTGGAGCAAGCTGGGGATGGGAGCGGTGCTGGTGCAGCACGATGAGCACAAGAAGGAGCGGGTGGTGGCATACGCCAGCCGAAGCAACAACAGCACTGAGGCCAACTACAGCAGCTATGAAGGGGAATGCCTCGCTGCAGTGTGGGCCATCTCCTTCTTCCGACCTTTCCTCTTTGGTCGACAGTTCCAACTGATCACCGATCATCAGCCCCTCAAGTGGCTGATGACCAACCAACATCTGACAGGGAAACTTGCTCGATGGGCCCTGCTGTTACAGGAATACGACTTCGAGATTGACCACCGCGCTGGCCTCACCAACCAAGACGCCGATGGCCTCAGTCGCAACCCCCACCTCAGCACCAACGACGCAACTGGAGCGCGGCATGAGCTCATCCCTGCAGCAACAGCTCCCACCATGGCAGCCATGTTTGCTGCTGCCGCGTTGCGCTCAGGGCGCAAGACCAACACCACAACCTCAGCAGTGGTAGAGGAGATTCCTGCCCTTGAGTCTACTGACCCTGCGGCAATCACACCCTTGGGAGACGCCCACGCAGCCAACATTGACGTCGATGACACAGAGCTGGCGTCCACTGACACCAGGCAGGACATATGGCACGACAAGCCATCACTCTCCTTTCTTCAACATGGCCATCTCCCCTCTGGCATGAGCGCTCGAGAGAAGGACCGGGTCAATCAACGCACCCGTCACTATCGATGGGCAGGTGACAAGCTGTATCGCCGCTTCCACGACGAAGACAAGAAAGTGCCGACACCAGTCACGCGCGAGGACATCATCACTTCCCTCCACACTGAGCTTGGACACTTTGATGTCAAGCGCACAGTCAGTCTAGTGAGAGCACAATATTGGTGGTATGGATTAACAAAACAGGTGCAAAGGTTCGTCAGCCACTGCCAGCAGTGTGACATGGTGCGCGCCAGCCTCAACACGCGCAGCGCCACCTTGCACCCACTCCCCATCTCCGGTCTCTTTTACCGATGGGGACTCGACATCTTGGGGGACTTGGCACCCTCAGCACGTGGCAACCGTTACATCCTGGTTATGATTGAGCACTTCTCCAAATGGGTGGAGCTGGTGCCATTACCCGACAAGAGCAGCAGGGGGGTGTCTCAAGCCTTCCTCTCTCACGTTCTCAGCCGCTTTGGCAGCTGCGCCGAGGTCATCACCGACCAAGGTACTGAGTTCTGAGGGGAATTCGACACCCTCTTGGACAAATGTTACATCGACCACCGCCGTACCCTCGCGTGATCACCCTTAAGCCGACGGCCTCGCCGAGCGGACGGTACAGACCATCAAGAAGGCACTCCGCAAATACGTGTTGGAGTACAAGAAGGACACTTGGGATGACCACCTCCCATGGGTGGCCCTTGGATATCGGTTGTCAAAACAGGCGGCTCTGCGGGAGTACAGCCCGTACTACTTGCTGTTTGGGCGACCACCATTGCTCCCCTTCCGTGCGCAACAGGAGGTGGATAGCGTCGTGAACAACCTCGACGACCCTGACTGGATGCACCACGACATCACCACGCGCGCCGCACTTTTCGAGCGCACCGTCCCCATGGCCTTCAACAATCAACGCATCGCGCAGCATCGCAACACGCTGCGCTACGAGCGCGTACGCAGCGGCTTTTACAAGGAGCGCCAACGGCGATTCCAAGCGGGGGACTTTGCCTATCGCATGGCAGCCACCAAAGACACGCTTGACACCTCCGTAGGCCGCACCGTCTACAAGGTACTCAAAGTGTACCCCACAGGGGTGCTGGACCTCCTTGGTCAAAACGGAGAAAGGTTGAAGGACAACATGGTGAACTGTGCGCCATGTCACCTCCCTTACGTAGCTGGCTTCGGGCGTATCCAGCACCCTCGTCCTGCGCGCAGCACCCGCTGTGAACACTGCGGCAGCGCCGGCGACGACGCACTTATGATGCTCTGCGATGGCTGCAACAAAGGCCTGCATTGCTACTGCCTGGAGCCACCTTTGAACACGATACCTATGGAAGAATATTGGTGCGACGACTGCCGTACCAACGGCCCTCCTCACTTGCGCTAGCAGCTGAGCTCTGGAGCTGGAACCTTCCCCAGAGCCCAGGGGGGGTGGCTTGTTGACTCTGTATGCTACGGCACAGCATGTTCTTAGGGAAAACACCGACTCCATCTGCCCGTACTACCCAGCAGCAGCACCCCAGCTGCACGAAGCACTTGTCACCATGAGGGGGGAGGTCATCTTTCTGTTCTTGCTACGCGTCACCCAGGTGGCGCAGCAGCATGTCCAGCACAATATGGCTGTCCATGCAGCTGTCCGAGACAGCGTGACCCTCGACTCCCCTCGACCCGACAGCTGTCATGCCTATCGCCCAAGCATGCCAGTCGTCATCGGGCATGCCTACAGCGAGACCCTCGCCCGGCTTACCAGCATGGCAACCCGCGCGCGCCTCTGACCAGTAGCTAGGTCATGTCCCTAGAGTAGCTCGTGACCATAGCCTGCATAGGCACCGCGCGTAGCTGTTCAGTTGTGAGTTCAGTTATAAGTCCGGTTCTATATCGAGTGGGCATTTCCTGTGGAAATAGCCTCGATATGACCGTTAGCTTATGTTCTGGACAGTCATGAGTTGACTTGTATAAGTAGGCACAGTGTTCACCGGATCAGCTGGTGACACTGTAAGTGAGAAAGCTAAGAGCTTGTGAAGCGACTTGAACTACGAACACACCGTCCTGGTTCCCAAGAATCCCCTCACCGTGTGAGAGCCTGTGCATGTTCTTGTGCACTGTGCTTGTTCTTGCTGTGAGCTTTGTGTACTTGGTCGCGGTGTGCTTGTTGGCATCAGTCAGGGCATAGCATCCACGTGCTGCTTGCTCATTCACCTCACTTAACAGTGTAATTTCTCTCCCACTCACGCAAAGAACTGTGTAAACAGCACTACCCATAGTAGTGGCTTGTTGACTCTGTATGCTACGGCACAGCATGTTCTTAGGGAAAACACCAACTCCATCTGCCCGTACTACCCAGCAGCAGCACCCCAGCTGCACGAAGCACTTGTCACCATCAGGGTGGAGGTCATCTTTTTGTTCTTGCTACGCGTCACCCAGGTGGCGCAGCAGCATGTCCAGCACAGTCTGGCTGTCCATGCAGCTGTCCGAGACAGCGTGACCCTCGACTCCCCTCGACCCGACACACTGGAGGCTGTGCATGAGGGTGTGGTATTTACATCGTATGTCATGTGCAAGATACTTGAGGATGTGCATGTGCAAGATAAAAGAACCCTAGCATGTGGCATTGACAGTGCATCGTAACCCACCTTGGTTATGCCAGTCTTGTTTGGTCCCTTCAATCATGTCGCCGTGGTCGCAGCTGCTGGTGGGTCGAATGCTCTTGGAGGTAGTATTATGGTGTGCCTTTTCCCACTCGGAGGGGAGCCCTCATAAGATATCGCTCAAGCCACTGTTGTCATTGGCTGTGCCTTTGGTAGGCATGGTGGGGTTTGACACCAAGGACACCCCGCTGGCACCTTGCCCGCCCTATGCGAGCATGGGGCTTCATCCCGGACCTCGACCACAATGCCCACTACGCCCTTGGCAGCGCCGCCAACGATCCACCAAACGCCACATACCCTCGGCATCACCGCCCTGTAAGGGCATAGCTTGGCGGAGCCATCAATAGTGTTTTCATGCGCAAGGACTGGCATTGCCAGCACTTGTCAATGTTACGAATTGCCATTGCCACTGTATAAAGGTACCATTGAAATGATACCTTTGTACAAAGGCATCTTCGAACTATTGAAACGGTACAATCAAAATCTATGCAAACTCACCCCACCCTGGACATGCAATGGCTCGATCGTATTATAATAATAGTACGACGGAGCCGTCACGCCAGTGAATGGCGGCCAAGTTTCCTGCCTCTGGCATGCAAGGGTAGCGGCGGCGGCGTTGCGTGTTGATGGATATGATGATGCAGTTTACATTTGCGACACTTGTGTCGATGTTGGTAGTGAGATGGGAGTCCTTTATCCGTATTGCCACATGCGCTTTGCCACACGCAGCTCGGTCTACATGCACATTGTTAGCAGCAGGGTGTGCAAGCAAATCAAGCTGTATGTCGGCCAGCGTCCAGTACAGTATGATGCGGGTCATGTTGAACCGGGGAGTTCACTCCAGGATGCGCACATGCTTGATGCTGAAGCACCCATTCAGGAGACACACGCACAGCAGCAACAGGAGGAGGAGGAAGTGAACGAGGGCTTTTAATGTGTGCGTTTGCCTAAGAAACCTATGGCACGCCAGCATGAAAGTGGAGGCGTCCCTTCGCATGTGTCGGAATATAGGTGGTATGGCTCGGAGCATGCTCTTGCAGTGACATTTGTGCAGTGCAACAATGGTGAAGGCCTGTCGGCCTCCAATATGGGGTGGATCATCAAGTGCATCCGAAATGCACACTTCCTGACGGAAGAGCTCTAGTGGGAGACCGGTGTGCATGTGGCCAGCTACCTCCGGACCAAAATTGCTTTCTCTTGGTCTGAGGAGTGTTCACGGTGTGCGGTGCATGTGTTCAACCATCAGAGCCATGTCACATATGCACATGCGAGTGTGCTGCCGTATCAGAACTACGTGACGGCTGACCTGCGCAAGCCTGCAGATCCTGAGGATCAGGACATCAGCGTCACATATATGGCGGCCAAGGTTTGTGAAATGCGGTATTTAATTAATTTGAGGCCAGCATGGCTGTTAATGCTCTTGGTCGGAGCAGGTATGGCTCGCGCGGCTATATGGCAATCCACATGCCATTAATGGCTTCAATCTCCAGTACAGTGGTAACGAGCACAGCTTTGGCCAACCTTCCACGTGCAATTGGTGGAAGGATGTTGAGGTGGATTTGAGGAGAGAGGTGGGGGAAGCGTCCTACTTGGCGCCTGCCATTCTGTACAATGACATGACCACGCTGGACAGCGCGGGCAAGCACTCTGGCTACCCTCCAATGACATCACTTGCCAACTACAGTTGAGACATGTATGCTAGCAACATGGGGGTTGATATGATAGCGCTTCTGCCGGTGGTTCACGCAGTGGCCAAGCATCCCACCTGGGCACAGGGCACGGAATCGTTCCCAATTTAAAAGCGTGAGATTTTTGATGACGCTTCAAATGTGGTGTTAGAGGATGTGAAGCGGGCGAGCTGGGAAGGTCTGCAGCTCATCGACCCGAATGGCATCGAGCGTTGTGTATTTCCCGCACTTGCCAACTACATCAGCGACTTGTAGGTAGTGGGCATGCATGGTTGTAACTAGATGCAGCCTGCCGGCAAACAGCTTATTGAGGATGTTGGCAGCGAAGCATCTGAGTTTGTCGTGTTGCAGGAAATTGCCACACTCGCACACACTGTGTCGGGCAACCAAACACGACATCCTTGCGATGTTTGCCTCGTCACCAAATCAGATCTGTTGGAGATGGATGAGCACGCGGAATTGAGAACCGAGGCTTTCTACACACCAGCAATGCAACAGCTGCGGGCGGACTTGCATAGCGGTGTTGGGAATGCATGCCAGACAAACGAGGCTTTTAAAGAGCAGCACTTCATGCATGTCGAGGAGGTAATGGTTAAGTTACCGGCATTCTGCTGCCAAACCAAGCAATGTCGTTTGGCAGCAGAATGCACTGTGGGGGTGGCAACAATAGCGGGTGCCGGGAGCTGCTACTCTCGCCTTGCCCCTGACACAATGCATGTGCTGGGAAGCATCATTGACCACCTGCTTGCTGCTGTGTATGACACTGCGAAGGAACGCATGCGTGTATCCATGAGACGGATTCTGCAGGCCAGGCACGTCTTTAGTGTTGCTTTTGTGTTGAATAAAAAGGCCAACGACACGTGCTCACAAGCAGACGTGCACAGGCTGAATGCATACAAGGCGATTCTACGGGTCTCGCACTTCAAGGCACCCACAAGCACAGTAGATTCCTTCATGTCCTGCCACTCTTTTGTAATGGTGGGGAAAATGGCGGTGCTGCAGCTGCTGCCGGTCCTTGCAGACGGTTTGCTGCTCGACAGTGAGGGCAACGATTCGTTCACCATTCATGCCGCATCGCTTGTTCAGTGGAACAAGAAGTTGCTCAAGGCGCATGAACACACAAGATCCCTGACTACAGCCGACAATAAGCTGGCTGCCTTTAAATCTGCTGTGCTGCAGCCGCTACTGTCGCCATATTCTGCACAGAAGTCAGGTTGGAAGATCGAGAAGATACATCAGCTCACTCTTTGTGGGCCGGCAATTGTCAGCAATGGACACCCAGATTGGTTCAGCGCCAACCGCATGGAGCAGACGCACGCCAAAAATATCAAATAGTGGGCGCGTGGTGGCAACAACAGGGACTACCAGGTGCGTATCCTGAAGGCATGGAGCTGTGCGGAATATGTGAGAGAGGATGGCATGGTCGTGGATCCCGAGATGCGCTCGGTCATGGCGCAGGCGCGACAGCAGTGCTGTAATGTAATGGAGAAGACGGACAAGTTGCTGACAAGGAGGAAGTCCAGCCCGTACTGGAGCGGATCTGCGCGTAGCCAAGTCGCCCTAAAGACTCCATTCGCCAACAAGCTGCCTGCCACCCTGGACAGCTGGTTGAGGAAGGAACAACTGGAGTTGGCCGACGGGTGGCGTGCTGTTTGCGTGGTGAACGGAGGCGTAGCGGTGTACATGACATCAGGAGTCAGCATGGCGCGCGCAACTGGGATGTTTCATGGGCGGCCTTGGTTCTCTACACTTGAGCTAGAAGGTGATGAGCGCGGTGTGAACGTGACGTGGTGGGGTTAGGCACTCCTTTTTTTTGCGCTTGGTGGTGTGGTAGCGGGTGGTAGCGACGAGCGCGTGTGAAAGGAGGTCGTGCTTGTCCGCTGGTATACGAAGCTGGACGTGAGGAGCGACACAAAGTGCATTGCTCTAAAATGGGAAAAGCGTCGAGGGGGTCCACATCTGAATGTCGTAACTCTACAGCAAATAAAAGGCATTGTCCAGCTGCTCGCCATGCTTGACAAGGACAGCGCCCGTGTACAAGAGGGCACAAGTATTGGGTGAACGTTTACCGCACTGCCACGTGACACATGTACTTGTCTCACTATTCTGAATTTAGAGCATACCAATCAGTTAGGCATTGCTAATCGTATGCTAAGAGTTTTGCATGTGGACGTGTACAATACCGGGCAGCTGTCACTGCACAACTGTTACCATAGTCGAATATTGAATGCAACATTTGATAATAAGTTAACTGTGTGGCGTTAAGCCTGTGAATACAGTGCACCACACTCAAGCCTCTAGTTCCATGACACCGTGTGACGTGAGGGTAGTCACAGCGCATATCCATTGTTTCAAGCATGAGACGCCCTATGCACTCCGCCATTGCCGGAGGAACTGCATTCGCTATGGTAAACGGCCAAGGTCATCCATGGCACTCCCAGCATTGTTTGCTATGCAGCAATGCCGTTCCTGGTGCTTGAAAGGCCATAGATTAGGTACATTTGCTGTTGCGCGTTTGGTGTCACAATTGTCTTTTTTGCGCTAGCGGACAGGTGCGGTGTTAGCAGTCCAACCGCCTTGCTCGCGTGCGAGCAGCGTGCTGGTGGGGTAGCTACCGCTGGCTGTGTCTCAAACAGACGATGTTGAAAGGTTGATAGGCCAAACATCGTGCCACAAAGGGACAAATTGGGTCTGAATGAAGAAGCTGCTCCTGGCACATTCGTAATCACGAACTTGGCCTGGCTTACAAGCAGCAGATGTCGGACGAGCGATAGCATACCTTGGTGCCTCCAGAATGTGCCATGTGCCGCCCGTTGAGGTGTCGGGATAGCACCTGAATAGGCCTGGCATGGTGGACTTGCCTATATGAGCTCGTACTTGCTCAGTTCTGTTGCACTCAGGGTGCATACATCATGGTGTATGAAGGGCAGCGGGTACTCAAAAGAAGGACTTATGTCCGGTCACATCAAAGCCTGCGTGAAATAGACCGATACTGGCACCGCCACCGCCGCATAATAGGTTGAGTGCCTTTAATCTGCACGTGCGTCCAAGCTTGTTATTAAATTGCGTGTATGTGGTCAAGGCTGGCCGTGGTGCTGGCCAGGGACTAACAATGATGCCGTCATGGCTTACTTTGCGACTGACCTTCTCCCCTCCGGCGCGCAGAATATGGCGTGCACATGAACTGATGTGTACGCGAATACGTTGTGCCCCTTGAAGTTGATGGTTTGTGGTCGATCACCGTCACAAATACTATACGGTGCTGCCCTGCAAAGACACTTTCCATTGCACCATGCATATTTGATCAGTCCTCAATCTCGCATGCCACGAAGCGATGCTGACCTGACGCTTGCTTGAATGATTCCACAACGCCCGCATACCATTCCCCAACCAGCGGCCAATGCACCATGACACTTACACCGATCAGCTGCTCACATCCCAACTTAACTGCGTTCCGCAGCCGATGCAGTGCGCTGTCAAACGGTCAATAGTCTGCCTCCTCTACATCTGCCAGGGGGTGGAGCTGCCCACGCCCACACCGTGGAAGACTGCTCTGAATGCGACAACAGCTTCAACATGCATGACACTAGCATACGCCCAACATAACATGCAGTGATACGTCGCGGTCCACTCTGCCGAATTACCTCCACAGCATCCACCACCAGTCCACTAACCACATGTGCCGGTGTTGTCCATGTGAAGAAGCGCATGGGTTCCCCTCGCCACTCGAAGCATGAGGGCGAGCACGATACGCACACGCAATGGAGAAACTCGGGTTCCTTGCACAGCACTTTGCGGAGGCGGCAGCCAAACACGTCGACATTGTGTGTGGTGTGATGCCAGCAAGCATTAAAACCGTGGCACACTATCTGCACTCGCTAGCATTTGGTCAAGTGTGCTCGCATTTGTTGTCTACGGCCATTGACACATACGTACGCATTGCATTGTGGGCATACCAAGCATGGACTTTCAGGTGAGGGGGATTCCACTGCTGCCAATATCATGCGAAATATGAGTCGGCACGGCTGCCCACAAACTGAGCGAGACTTTATGGTGTGGGCATTTATTTGGGGATGCCAGCTTACGAACCCTAAATGGGTCACACTTCAAGTGAAGCACGACTGTACCATGGACGCTATCGCAGTACCATGCATGGTACTACATCAACATGAATGGTATTTCATGTATTAGTGGTACTACAGTACAAGGATACTCGCATACTACTACGATCGTAGAGTGATACTGTGCTGTCATGCCATGGAACCCAGAGCGCTGTCTGAGTCTGTTGCTGTCAACCACGCTCTGAACCAGCGAGGTATGCAAGCCATGCACTGACTCATGCGCCGGGCAGTCATCATACACATGTACAGCCAATGCTTCTGACAACAGCAGATCTCGGGTGCACCATGCACCATGCTGCAACTATACATGTATCTACATAGTTAACAGGAAGCCAACACAAAACTACAATACATGCACAATTAGCATTAAGACGGGGGCCAAATTACCGCCGACACGTTGGCGTCTTGCATCAGGCGTGGCGCCAAAAACGGGTGAGGTTGCTTGCAGAAGGGACACGCTTATAGATTCTTTGATTTATTTGCCACAGTCTTCTGATATGCTATGATGCAGACATGGCACATCGCTTTCTTGCAACGGAGCGTCTCCCCATCCGCTGGAGGGGGTGGCTCTTCAATGCGACAAATCAGCACGCATGGTGCACGCAGGTGTGCAAGCTGCCTCCGCCACGAAACTCTGTTATCGCGTTGCAGGCGTAGCAACTCCCACCTAAATGGCGCAGCATGACGCTCCACTGCCAGCTTGATCACCTGTTGCCCATCTGCCGCCATACACCACCTGCTGGTCTTGGTGGTGTCGTCCAGCATGCGTTCATCCAGGCCCTTGACATGGCTGTCGTCACTCGTGTACTCCCCCGCATGTTGAAGATATTCCTACATTCGGTCAGCCTGCCCTGCATACAAGAGAGAAGAGAAGGGACCTCGATGGGAGGACCTCGAAGACTCCGGACATGAAGGTCCTGGCGCGGACTGCAGAGAAGTGTCCTAGGAGAATCGTCATATCTCCTAGGATACTCAGTCTTATAGGACATGGCATAGCTTGTTGGAAAGCTTATCAAGTTAGCTACGTGGCACATCTTACAGCGTAGGATTCGGTTCAGTAGATCGGACGCTGTTGCATGTAGACCAGCAGTGTGTACAAACTGTGTACTGACTGGCGGGTATATGACCCCGCGGTTTGTTGGTAATAAATCGGGAAGTGTGTTGCCTTCTCCTGTGTGTCATTGCTTGCCCTCTTCACTTGCATGCTTGCTTCTCAACAGGTTATGGGCCCACACTACGCGTGAAGAGTGTAAGAAAGAGAAAGAAAGCGAAGTGAAGAAAAGTGACAAAGTGCATTGAAGTGAAGATCGAAGTCACTCAAGACTGAAGAGTGAAGAGAAGACCGAAGTCACTCAAGACTGAAGGCGCTGAAGAGTGAAGTGAAGACCGAAGTCATTCAAGACCGAAGTCATTGAAGTCACTGAAGAGTGAAGTGTAGGTTAAAGTTACTGAAGTCAACAAAGTCACTCAAGTCACAACACGTGAAGATTATCAAAGCAAGTCTCAAGTGCTAACTGCAAGAAGAAAGCAGGCGCGGCAAAGATGGAGGTAAGCTACGATAAAGGGCTGATCACAAAGCTGGACACAAACAACCACAGCACTTGGTGCGTAGAGATGAAGGCACTACTTATCCACAAGAAGATGTGGAAGTATGTTGACCCGAAGGCATCTGCACCAAGAGCAGGAGAAGAAAGCATCTGGCTTGAACACTCAGTTGAAGCACATTCCTTGATGGTGTTTAACTGCAAGCCACATCACTTTCCCACGCTCATAGCATGTGAAGATGGCAGACAAGCTTGGGAGAAGCTTGCAGCCGTATTTCAAGCCAAGAACAACGCCAGAAAGTTACAATTACGCAAGCAGCTAAGCGCGCTTCATAAAGAGACGTCCGAGCCGGTCACAAAGTATGTTGCACGTGCGAGAGAGCTGTGGACGGACCTCATCAACGTCGGCCACAAGATGGAAGAGACGGAGGTCGTATTGGCAATTGTTGCAGGACTGCCATTAGAATACGAAGTTGTCGCTACTCTGCTCGAGACATCGTCATCGGAGCTAACCCTAGACGATGTGCTACCCAAGTTGCTCACTGTGGAGCAACGCGTCTCAAAGAAGGAAGAGCAAGCGGACTCTGTGGCCTTCTACACACGAGACAANAAGACAAATACAAAAAATTAAGCAACTATGAAGACAAGAACAAGGCGAAAGGCAGCAACTCAAAGTTCAAGAATCTCACATGCCACTATTGTGGTATTAAACGACATATCTCAAAGGATTGTCGTAAGCGCCAACGAGAGCAATCTGAAGCAGGTACCAGTAGCAACGCTCAACGCAAAGAAAAGGGTGTTGCGTTTACTGCCTTAAGAAAGTTTGATACAACTTCATGGGCAATTGACTCAGGCTGTGACCAGCATCTCACA
Source organism: Chlorokybus atmophyticus (assembly GCA_009103225.1). NCBI lineage: Eukaryota > Viridiplantae > Streptophyta > Chlorokybophyceae > Chlorokybales > Chlorokybaceae > Chlorokybus > Chlorokybus atmophyticus. Next base: position 649,351 of record RHPI01003369.1, read on the forward strand.
CCGCACAAGGAGGTGATGGAGAACTACAGGAAGATGTCAACCACAAGGAAGGTGGAAGGCTTTAATGGTCACGAGTTGGAAGCAATAGGAGTTGGTGAAGTGAGGCTTCAATGCAAGTTTGGTGATGGTGAGAGAGAGGTGGTACTGCGTGAAGTATTGCACGTACCTGGAGCTGCTGCAAGCTTGTTTTTTGTGAGAGTTGCTGAGTGCGTGGGAGCTGAGATAGTGATCCGGGAGGGACGCTGCTCCGTACGCATGGATGGGGTCAAGTACATGGTCGGCACCCAACGAGGAGGGCTCTACATTGTGGAGCAGACTCATGGCAGCAAGGCTATGATCGTGAAGGAGAAGGAGACGGCTGAGCTTTGGCATCGAAGGTTCGGGCATTTGGGCTATAGCAACCTCACACGCCTGGTCGCTGAAGACATGGTGAAGGGCATTACTGGGAGCAAGGAAGATTTTCAAGCGTCTTCAACTACGCTCTGTGAACCCTGTGTGTTGGCCAAGCAGCATCGCATGCCGTTCTCATCATCTTCTTCAAGTAGCAAACATCCCTGCGAGCTTGTGCACATGGACGTTTGCGGGCCTATGCGCATTGTGGCGAAAGGAGGGGTAAGGTACTTTGCAACATTCCTCGACGACTACAGCAAGCTTTCCATCGTCTTCCCTTTGATTCAAAAGTCAGAAGTCGCTGGAGCTGTGCGTACAGTCATTGCATTGCTTGAGATTCAATCGGGCAAGAAGATGAAAGCAATGAGAAGTGATCGAGGAGGGGAGTACATCAACGCCCAGCTCAAAGAGTTCTTCGCCAGCAAAGGCATACGGCATGAGACAACAGCACCATACACTCCGCAGCAGAATGGAGCAGCTGAACGTCTCAACCGAACGTTGTTGGAGCGTGTTCGAGCCATGCTCAATGACACCAAGTTGGAGGACAGTCTGTGGAAAGAGGCCGTTCTCACTGCCAACTACATCCGCAACCGTTCACCGATAAGCTCTGAGCAAAAGACTCCGTGGGAGCTCTTTTACGGTGAAGCGCCAGATGTGAGTGGCATGCGTGTGTTCGGATGTGTGGCATATGCACTTGTGCCAAGTCAATTGCGACACAAGTTGGAGCCGGTCAGCAAGAAGGGCATCTTCGTTGGCTACGAACCAGGCTCAAAGGCGTACAAGGTCCTACTGGAGGACACGCGCAAGATTGTGGTGAGCAGAGAAGTCGTGTTCCACGAAGGCTCATCACAAGTTGAAGCTGAAGAAGGTTTCTACCCTCAAGATGAAGATGACAAAGCACAACCTGAAGAGCTTTCAAGCAGAGAAGAGGTTGAAGGCGAGGCATCAGTCATCAATAAAGAGCAGGGCTCATCTGTAGCAGATGAGAAGCAGAAGCAGCAGGAGCAAGCTCGACGCTACCCAGTAAGGGAAAGACAAGCACCTGACTTCTACAAGGCACACATCGCTAGTGTGCACAATCACGAGAGTGAAGAACCAAGCACCTGCGAGGAGGCATTGCGAGCACCAGATGCAGAACAATGGCAGCGAGCTATGGATGATGAGATTGCATCACTCCATGCCAACAACACATGGGTGTGGGAGAAGCCCCCGCAAGGTGTGAAGCCCATTCCGGTCAAGTGGGTGTTCAAGGTGAAGCGTGATGGTCAAGGCAACATCGAGCGCTACAAGGCAAGGTTGGTGGCAAAGGGATTTTTGCAACAAGAAGGTGTGGATTTCAATGAAGTGTTTGCACCTGCAAGTAAGCATGCAACCTTCCGCACATTGATCGCCATGGTTGCTGCTGAAGACCTCGAGTGTCACCACCTTGATGTGAAGACTGCTTTCCTTTACGGAGAGCTGGAGGAAGAGATCTACACCAAGCAACCACCAGGCTACGCAGAAGGGGAGCCAGGCATGGCTTGCAAGTTGATCAAGGCTTTGTATGGGCTGCGACAAGCACCACGTGTGTGGCACATTCGCCTCACGAAAGAGTTGGAGAAACTCGGCTACAAAGCATCCTCAGCGGATCCGGGGCTCTTCATCCATGAAGAGAAGAAGGTTTACTTGCTCGTGTATGTGGACGACATCATCGTCACGGCCAAGCAAGTTGAAGACCTGAAGCAAACGAAGCACGGATTGCAGCAAGCATTCGCAGTACGCGACCTTGGAGAGGTCAAGTTATTTCTTGGCATGGTGATAGAGCGTGACAGAGCAGCACGCACAATCAAGATCAGCCAAAAGCAGATGGTGAAACGACTTGTCACCAAGTTCGGACTCAACGAAGCAAAGACCAAGTCTACTCCATTGGCACTCGGCACCAACCTCATCAAAGCGAAAGATGAGGAAGTACTCGACAAGGCTCAGTATCCCTATGGTGAGCTTATTGGGAGTATGCTCTACCTAGCAGTGTGCACAAGACCCGACATCGCACATGCAGTTGGAGTGCTTGCGCGCTACATGTCTGCACCAAGCATGGAGCACTGGCGTGCAGCGAAGGGAGTATTGCGCTACGTGGCTGGAAGCGCAAGTGTTGGCATCAAGTTTGGTTGCGGAAGCACAGAGATGGAGGGCTATTGCGACGCAGACTTTGCAGGTGACCTCGATAGCAGGAGGTCCACAACGGCGTACGTCTTCAAGTTGAATGGAGGCGTGGTGAGCTGGAACAGTAGGCTGCAACCCACAACAGCTGCATCTACTTCAGAAGCGGAGTACATGGCAGCATCGGCTGCAGTGAAGGAGGCGTTATGGCTTCGCAAGCTGATGGCAAATCTGGAGCACCCGATGGCGTGTATCACGATCAACTGCGACAACCAAGGCGCCATCAAGTTGCTGAAGCACCCCATTGCCTCGACAAGGACAAAGCACATTGATGTCATGCATCACTTTGTGCGAGACAGAGTCACACGCAAGGAGGTTGAGTTCCAATATTGCAATACGGAAGACATGCTCGCGGACTTCATGACGAAGCCACTGTCACCGCTGAAGTTCAAGGCATGTTGCAAGGGACTCGGCATATGTGCTTAGGTGAAAGAAGACCAAGCGTTGGAGGCCAAGCTGCCCGCGTGGGAGTGTTGAAGATATTCCTACATCCGGTCAGCCTGCCCTGCATACAAGAGAGAAGAGAAGGGACCTCGATGGGAGGACCTCGAAGACTCCGGACATGAAGGTCCTGGCGCGGACTGCAGAGAAGGGTCCTAGGAGAATCGTCATATCTCCTAGGATACTCAGTCTTATAGGACGTGGCATAGCTTGTTGGAAAGCTTATCAAGTTAGCTACGTGGCACATCTTACAGCGTAGGATTCGGTTCAGTAGATCGGACGCTGTTGCATGTAGACCAGCAGTGTGTACAAACTGTGTACTGACTGGCGGGTATATAACCCCGCGGTTTGTTGGTAATAAATCGGGAAGTGTGTTGCCTTCTCCTGTGTGTCATTGCTTGCCCTCTTCACTTGCATGCTTGCTTCTCAACACCGCATCGTTATTTTTTTCGAGCTTCCACAGAATCAGCTCGACGTGCCGTATGACATACAGCCACCAGCAGCTAAAGCATGCCAAGTACAGCTCGAATGGTTTTTCTTGCTACCCAGTTTGTTTGCTCAGGTAGTGGCACACATCTCGACCCGCATCAGTCAGACATCAACAGGTACATCTGCTGCAGCAGGTCGAAGTTCTGCTCCGCAGATAGCTCTTGCACATTGCCGGATTGCTGCGGCAGCAACAACACCATCATATCGAGGACGGCGAGGGGCAACAACGTACTACGGACGGCCATGTCTTGTTTGGGTTCCAACCACGGCCAATGCTTAGAGTTCTGTTTAGACCGCACTCTCCGCGTTTGCTCCCACTCATTGCATACTTTCGTCACCCACCTCGAGGCATGCCGCATGCGGTGAAGCAGCGCGTCTTGGGCATATTGTGGGGCAATCAACACCTTTGCACCACAAGTCAGCTCCTCAAAGCGTCTGCGCGTCGGTGGTTTGAGCTAAAACAGCTCATGCCGCACTGGCTGTCTCTCTGGATAATGCTGAGCAGCCACATGACGCTATAAACCCGCCTGTGCCCACTCAGGACACACAGTCAGCCCCAGTAAGGCTTCAAGGCGCTGTGCTTCTAATACATTGAAACGATGCATCGCCTTTGCTTTTTTGGTCATGTCAGCGTCCCTTGTTCCAACAACTTCCTTTATTTTTGGGTGTGGTCGGCCTGCACATCCTAGCAGGCGCTCTCCGTGGGATTGTCATTCAAAGGAGGTAAGGCGTTATCTTTTTAATAGCAGACTTTTAAACAAACGAGTCGTACGTGTCATAAATACTGCGATGTATCACACAATGACATGTGATATAGAATATAATACAAAAAGCCTAACCAATGTGTTGCACATTACTTGGGTGATTTTGCACAAGCAAGTTGCCCACTCTGCTCGCACCTGCAGCACGTACATATTACGCTACTGACATGGCTTTGTGCTAATATGTCACACGCCTGTAAATACTTTTTGCACCTACATTTTATATGCAGTTGTTCTCAAGCTAGGGATTGTTATGTGATGTGTGCAAAATGTTTCTCATTAGTTTTTCCTTACCTTATGTGTACAGTGCGAATGGACGGCGCTTGCTAAAGAAGTCCTCGACTTTTATACAAGCCCCCCACCCTTTCTGTTGAAGGGGGAGGGGGGGGGGGGGTATGGAGTCTATTTGTGCCCGTAATATAACATTTGTTAACAAGCCCCGCACCCGTTTTTGCCAAGAGGACGGGTAATGGAGGGAGCTTGTGTACGGGTAATTACGGTATGCTGTTAGGTGCATGGAGCATAGCACAGCATATCACATCACGTCTGTGCGCTGCTTGATGTCCATACCTGCCAACTCTCTAGCCAACCGTGGCGACCTGTGTGTGACTCATGTTGGTGCTTGCTGCTATTACTTGCCCCACCCACTGTTGCAATGCACAACTTACATGAGCCTTTAGCGTGAGGTTGTGGCTTGAGGTGTAAATGCAAATATGCCTGTGCTTGCTTTGCCTACTTTGCCTTGCCTGTGGTATATGCTTGTCAATGTTTGTCAAGATCAATGAACCCTAATTTTGGAAGCCAGTTTTCCCGTGAGCATACGTGGTACAAGACTTGTACCACCAGTTGTACTGCACAACGCAAGGAAGCCATTGGCTCAGCGCTGGACCCTGACTCAGCCTGATGTGGGTAGTCAAGGTTAGCTAAGCACTGAAGGCCCCTTCAGTCGAGGGCGGTAGCACTTCATAAAGTGTCCCATCGTCCAGTCACGACTTGTGACTCACGAGCCATGATGACTCACATTCCAAGATCGTGCGCACGCTGTGGCGGCCACGTTGCCACTTGTGCTGCGTTCAGATCTTTTGGCCCATCTTGCCGTACCCGCGTTACACCCTTCAAGCGGGGGAGCTCGTATCGCGCGCGCAGCGCGCAATAATCCGACCGATTATCCAAGCGCGGCCCAAAACGTCCATGTCACGAGCTGGCGACCGGCGCACATGTCGTACTGACTGGTAGTAACCTGTCACAAGGGCCCCACTCATAAATACAAACAGGACAATAAGAGTTGTAAGACTTGCAATTACCGGTTCGCTGGCAAAGGTTTGCTGCTGCGGCGGCGGTGTAGCTGTGGCTGTCGATATGGGCATTGCTTCTTTGTGTGCTTGAGTGGTAGCGTCTGAGTGCGGCGGCGTCGGCAGCTGGTAGCTGCTTGGGTGGTGCATGCGAAAGGGCGGGAGCGCGTGTCCCGTCAAGTAGCGGGCTGCTGCTGCTGGTGGTGGCGGTGGGTTGGTGGGTGGTCCGGTTTGGTACAAGAGAGTGGACTGCTTGCGGCAGCTGGACACAATGGCCGCATTGTCAGCGTTGCAGCTGGCACCGCTCGTGTTCCAGGGCAGCACCAGCGCGCAGAAGGGTCGGCCCTTGTCCAAGAGAAGGGCTGTGAGGTTGCAGGCGCGATCGGCGCAGCAGCACCACACGGTGGTCGCAGCCACAGCCACCAAGCAGGAACAGAAAACGCATCTGGACAGCGAATCCAGCAGCGTCGCTGCTGCCTCCAAGCCTGAGCGGGCTACATGGAGGGTGGAGGCCGAACGCAGCGAATGCAGCGGTGAGTGCCTACTGTCAATGCTGGTAATGCCGCAGGTTAGCTGGTTTTGCGAGACGGCAGGCAGATCTCCGGCTGGAATGCTTTGTCGTGTGAAAAGCTGACCCGTAACCACTTAGGTGAAGGCGCTGCTCCAGTCCAGACGCCGGAGGCCAATGGCGCAACGTGGAAGGTTGTGGAGGAGGCGCAGGAGCCGGAGGGATTGGTTGCGGAGGGAGAGACCAGTGCCTCCAGGGAAGTGCTAGCCGCAGTCGGTTCCAGCAAAGACACCCCTGTTTTGGAACAATCCGGAGCAGCTGGTGGTGGAAAGTCGCTCTGGGATCTGCTCCCGTTCAAGCTGTCTCCGCGAATGCGGGGTCTGGTGCTGATCAATGCCATGACCATGCTGTATGGTAAGGCTTTGCGCTGTTTGAAGTGTAGCATGTGTCACATGCTTTGCATGCTTTCAGCACAATTCCCATTGTTGTTGTACTCTCAGGTACAAACATGGTTGTGATCAAGAGTAGCGAGATGGGCCTGGATGCAAACCTATTCTCTTTTGGACGGTTTGCTATCGCTGCACTTGCTTTCACTCCATTCTTGCCCAAAGCGATGGAAGACAAGAGAATACGCAATGCTGGCCTTGAGCTTGGAACATGGGCAGCCCTTGCATATGGCGCGCAGGCAGTTGGGCTCTTGACATGTGAGGCGTCAAGGGCCTCTTTCATATCAACCTTCACAGTAAGCTTTCATACCATTAGCACTGAGTTGATAGCAAACCTTTCGCTTGATGGTTGCGAGAATCTATTGTCCTCATGTGCGAGGAGTGAGAACTAGTGCTGTTGGTTGTGCAGGTTATTGTCGTGCCCTTCTTGTCGGCTTTTCTTGGTCGCAAGATCCCGTTCGTTACATACATCTCCGCAGTTGCAGCGCTGACTGGTGTTAGCTTCCTTGAGACCAGTGGTGCACCGCCCTCTGTTGGTGACGCATGGACAGTGTTGAGTGCTGTGCTGTTTGCATGGCACATCATCAGGAGTGAGCATCACTCTAAGGTCTTGGCCGGAGCAAACACCACTGGGTTGATTGGCATCCAGGTACTGTGTTTCCCCTTTGCATATGCAGTATGCTTTCATGCGACATGCGCTGGTAGCAGCCTATGTGACCTGACTTGTCTCATTGTTGCATGCACCTGACACGCCGTTGTATGTTGCAGTTGGGAGTGATAGCTGCACTGTCAGGGGTGTGGGTAGCTGCTGGGCCAGCTGCTCACAGTCAGTTGGATAGCCTGGTCTCAGGAGGCCTTCCTGGCCTCATTTCTGCTGCCCAGCATGCGCCCTGGTTGGCAATGATTTACACTGGCCTAATCTCCACAGCTTTCTGCTTGTGGACAGAGGTGAGCAAGTTATTCACCGTTCACCAGCATATGGCACTGCAGTGCGTACCACTGTTGACAACAATTTGGGTTGCGCAGATGGCAGCATTGCGCGACGTCACTGCCACGGATGCTGCGTTGATATACACTGCTGAACCTGTGTATGGTGCTGCTCTCGCATATCTCGTGCTGGGCGAGCGGTGGGGGGAGAGAGGCTGGTTGGGTGCAGCTCTCATCCTGGGGGCTAGTGTAGCCGCCCAGATCTTCGGGCAAGAAGAAACACCAGGTGGTGGGTCCTGCGAGTCGTCCTCTGATGTGGCCACCTCAAAGACCTCACAGCAGAACGACTCACCCAACGTGCTGCACAGTGAGCTGCATGGGCATGGGTTCAACCCTCGCTTTGCTGATGCTTACGCAGCGCTGATTATCGCTGATGTAGCTCTCTCCCTCATGTTGGCATCCGGCAATGATGAGATGGCTACAACCGCTGCAGCAGCTTTGGGCGCTGTTATTGAGCAGTTGGGCTAAAGCACAACTTTTGGGTTGCATTTCCGCGGGAGTCCTGAAACGAGTTTGTGCGTCATTGAACTGTAGATGCTGGTCGGTGGCCGCAGCTTGCTTAAGACATGTGCCGGCTGCCTTAGATTTTGTCTTATATACAGTTTTGCCTCAGAGGTAAATGAGTTGCCTAGGTTAGTAGTGCACGCGCTGCAGGAGTTGCCTTGGCACTTGAACTGGTGCGGTGCTGTTCGCACGGGAGGGCAGGAGGTTTTGTACCTTGAGGGTTAGTAAACAAGAGCCTCAAGAAATGCTGCGGATGATACAGCTTATGCAAGTTTTGCTGGAGGTTGTGTTCTCATAGACTGGTGAGTGCACAGTTGCAGAGTGTTACTCCTAAACCACCCGTTGCTCAATGCGACCTCTGCAGTTTCAGGGCCACAGAATCTTGTGTACATGGCTGCAATACAGCAGCTCAGCTAGTCTCAGTCAACTGTGGGAGATTTGGCAGACGCGCTTTGTCCGCCCTGGTATTGTGCTCGGCTGTGTGTAAAGCAGTAGAGATGCGGACAGGGTGCAAGCAGTGCCCCAGCAAGCACACATGTGCGTGTGTATCGCTAGACTGCTTTGTTTGTACCTGCGGCCTGCGGCGCATATGTGTGTAGGCAGCAGTGGCAGTGTGATAGCATTGGACGGTTGTGTTAGTGGTCCATTTCATGCACACATAAGCAAACTGATCGACCAGCGGTCACAACATGGCAAGGTGTCACAATACGCACAAACGTACAGGCACGGTGTTGTTGGCGGAGTGGCCAGGTTGAGCCGGAGGATGAACGCTTACAGGCAGTTAGTATTGCGCAATTGCAGCCAGCATAGCAAGCAAGTGGTAGTAGTCTGCTGGCCCCCACAGCGACCCTCGCAGCAAAACAAGAGCAAGGAAACACCTAAGACAGCACATCACCTTATCGCAGCCTCTGTGCTACAGGTCAATTGCTAAACTCCCTCAATTATCAATGACATACAAGCGCTCGATGTCTAGTGCTGCCACCACGCCTAACGCCCATCATGCCCAATCAGACACAACCAACATACAAGATGTGCTGCAACGCCGTAAGCTATGACTAACTATTGGCGACGGGTCTTACACTTACACGGGGGGAGTCTGCTAGTCATTGTGGTCGTCAACGTGGTCCTACTCAAGGCTGACTCTACTGGCGATGTGGCAGGTAATGCATGCTTGCAGACTGACAGGGTTGGGCAGTTGAGTAGTGAAGTAGGTAGTGTGTACCTAGCCCGGAGGTCGTGATAGAGGTGAGTGTGATTGTTGTTAAGTGTCCATGCATGTGTCGTGCATGTTGCATACATCACGTGCATATTCTGTACACTAGTCACATCGCATTTAGGGCGGCTGCACAACACTGCGCGGCCACAACGCTGCACAGCACAGCACTCCCACCCACGCCCTCACCCTCGCCCTCACCCTGCTGTTGCTGCTGATGTTGTTCAAGCTCTCCTCGGGGTCGTCTAACGCCTGTCGCTGTGTGACTACAGGTGGTTCACCGTTGCTGCTATTTTGCTTGCCCTGCCCTACATGCTGTGCCGCCCTCATCCCCGCCCTTCCCTTCACTTAAAAACAGCACATAGCTAGCATTGCCCCTGTCTTAATTCCATTCCCTGTTGCCTAGCTTGCCTTGTGATGTTGGCCTATGCTGTGATGTCATCGTGTGTGGTGCGCGCTTTGCATCATGCGACACTTGGATAGCTCATACAACCCTACACACACACGCGCACACACACACACACACACACACACACACACACACACACACACACACANCACACACACACACACACACACACACACACACACACACACACACACACACACACACACACACACACACACACACACACACACACACACACACACACACACACACACACACACACACACACACACACACACACACACACACACACACACACACACACACACACACACACACACACACACACACACACACACACACACACACACACACACACACACACACACACACACACACACACACACACACACACACACACACACACACACACACACACACACACACACACACACACACACACACACACACACACACACACACACACACACACACACACACACACACACACACACACACACACACACACACACACACACACACACACACACACACACACACACACACACACACACACACACACACACACACACACACACACACACACACACACACACACACACACACACACACACACACACACACACACACACACACACACACACACACACACACACACGTATACACACACAGCATGGGTTGAACTTTGCCTTGCCTATGCTGCTCTCGCTTTGCCTACCGGCTCCAATATTGCCTTGCACATCATTGCACGCACGTAGATAGATACTTGCCCCTGCCTACGGCATAATTCATTGCCCTGCCTTTTGTGTGCTTGTGCCTTTCGCTGGTGCTTATACGGGGTTGCCTATTGCAGCCAAGGTACGTGGTCAGCCTGCCCTTGAGCGCCATGTTGTTCAGTTGCCTTGAAGCAATTGGCAACTGCAAGCTCCTTGCGCTTAATAGAATACCCATTAAAGGATCATATGTTTTGTGTGAATATGAACTTACCTTAACTCAATTGTGATTAGACGCAACATGTTAAGAAGCGAACAAGCGAACATGAACGCGCAATCGACATTGAGTCTTTCGCACGTTTAAGGAAATGGGTGCAATTGACATGCTTTGATTGGCAACGGATGATTTGTAAAGTCGATTTGCGTGCAATCAATGGTAGAAAAACTACTTTCAGTAAGGTAAATTAACAAAGTGAAAGCAACATCACACGTAAAGTCCACGTCCAATTTTATCTCTTATGGTACTCTACAACCTTTGAGTTATGCTTTATCGGCAACTTACAGCGGCTACAACCGGTATTGAACTTGAATGCAACCGAGTAACCAATACTCCCCCACCAGATGGGAGGTGTTTACGAACATCAGGACAAGCGCATTTAATCAGCAATGGTTTTACATCAATAGCATGCAATTTAGCGATTAACTTAGCAATACATAAGAACACATGCGTGGTCTCTGTGTTTGGCAATGGTGGTTTGCTGGTAATTACAATGTGTTTTGATTGTGCAACATGAGGCTTTAAGACATAGGTGGTCCTTGCTTTCAACACCTAAGTTTTTGGGACTCATATGTACCCATTTCGTGACAACTTATTACATGAGGTGCGGTATCTCACTGGGATAAAATGACCATCCATTGTTATTGTCGTAGAACCGTGAAAGGCCCTTTACTTTGGATGGATTCTAAACTTGCACATATGACCACACCATAACAGTGAGATGGTTGCAAACATTTGTCATAAAAACCCAACAACACGTCTGCATTGCCATGTTATTATGAAGTGACATGTCTAAAACTAAGCAGAAAGTAACCATTCTTCCTCCAGCAACCTGCACATCTTGCCCGTTAACAAAATGTTGATCAATAAGAAGCGAGGGGGTTTCCCTCACTTTTTGCGGCTTGATAAAGGGGACAGTCACTTTATTTTTGTATATTCAATTTTATTATTATGCCATGATGTTGTTGTACGTAGGATGGTCACAACATGGTGGGGTCTTAAGCTTGTATTCAAAAATTTATGGCCAACCCGGTTGGCAGCAAACTTGTAGGTGATCTACGAGTGTCATGTGCTTGTTGCTTATGTTTGTTGCGCTGAGTGGTAGTGGCCAGTTATTAACGCTTCGAATGCATGCTGATATGGATGGGGTGCTTGTATACAATTCTGCATCATGCTGAATTGAGTCATTCGTAACCATTTTATTGCTGGCAAGTTGTGGTTGCGTGACTATAGAAGAATGCTAATGAGCACTTCATCTTACATGCGGCCCTTGTATACAGCTTGCACAGCATGTACCGCGCGCCTTGCGGCTAATACCATATGAACTCATGCAACTCAATAATCATGGTTGCTTTTGTGTTATGGCTGCGGTGCTAAGTTGTTTAATAACACAAGGCGTCACCTCGATGCAATTATATTTCTATAGATGCATGCTTGGCCCCGTTGCTTTATCATATGCTATCATTTTTATGCTATCTTTCGAGTGTGCATGTTGCCCTTTTCGGCGTCATAACAAAGCCCATCGTCAACAAAGGTTTTAGTAAAGGCAACAAGAAACAACGGGCTTAAGCAGTTTGCTCTTATTAAGACAATCCTTGGTATAAAGTTCAAGAAATATGCAATCAGCATCCACGGCTATAGATCACATTGTTAATTGAATGCCCCTTGTAACACCATTGCTGCAAGCTTGCCCTGTTGCAGGCTCAGGCTTAAAAATCTCCTATGCTGCTGCTGTGAAATCGAAGTCAATTTGTTAATTATACAACCGTATTCACGTGCGCACGTAGATATAGTTCGCGCGAAGTTCAAGTGAGTTATGCTCATGTGCATGCACGTTGTAATGGTCAGATTGGTTAGTTGCTTGACTGCCCTTGCTGCCTTTGCATGCACAGAGCGCATTGAGTTATTGGGCACTCACGGCGAGACAGTCATGTGGTCTGTCTCCGCTTGCTTGCTTGGTTGTGTGGTGAGTGTGTAATGGGTGTAACTGATCTATCAGCATCGACATATAGATGTTGGCTGCCAATTTTAGTTCAAAGTATACAATGCTGTATATGTGTGCCGTGAGTCCTATTCCAATCGACATTATGCTATTGGTGAACAGACAAAGGTTAGCAGTAAAAAAACACTGTTATTGGCGCTACGGACTCAATGGTCACAATGTCACACCCATTCACAACACATAGGGGGCATATCAATGAGATTGAGCAAGATTTATACGAAGTGTAGGGGAGGCAACAATAGGCAAACAACTCATGATTTAACACATACAGCTTAACTGGCCTACGGGGCTGGGGTCTATGTGCAATGCTGGCAGGCCTAGGGGCAAGCGAGACGCTTGGCTGTGGGTCGCCGCCCAAAAATACCGGAGCAGCGCAGCAGAGCAGAGGACAAACCACAACCATGCTTGGTGCAGTCATATGCCACAGTGAGTCATCGCTTTTTACATGTGAATCCAGTAGGGTGTGCACCAAGCCAGCACTGAGTTACGGTTGCCATGCACGCAGCAACAACCTGCATTATAATACTATGCACACGACAGCACCAGCACAGTATAGGGAGTGCGACCCACTTTGCGGGGACATGCATAGGGTAAAAGAGAGGGTCCCCCCGGTAGTAGCACCTACATGCAAGCACACATCATATCATGACGTACAATATGCAGCTAACAATACAAGCAGTTTACAATACGAAACCAAAGTTAATGCTAACGGGGCTTAGCTCAGTGCACGCCAAACAATTGAAAATGCTGATAGCATGTATGCTGCGCGCCGATGGGCGCACCTATAACAAAGCAACGGCAGTTGCGGCAGGGATTGGCACAGTGGAGGCGGCGGCAAGAGTGGTGGACGAAAGAGGGGAGATCTAGAGAGAGAGTCCACGTCCTGCTGTGATTGTCATCGTTGGGTGGTGCGACTAAGACCGCTGAAATGCCAATGTGAGCAGGTGATCGCTCATCGATGCATGCATGCGTCCGTTACACCTCCACGTTACGGCGCAACAACTTCTACAACAACGTGCTCTAAGAGCTACCACAACACAGGGAGCTGCCATATATCAGCTCCTGTCTCACAATCTTTCGCATGCGAAGGACTTGACGAACGGATGGGTAAGTGTGGGTGCGTACGTGAGGGGAGCGACTAGTTTGCCCTCATGCAAGTCATGTTGCACGATCGATGCAATTGACATAAGTGTAATTGCCTATGCATATTAACCCCACTTATGCCCGTTGGACCGACAAGACTCATTACGCAGCTTGATACTATCGTAGTGCGACCCAACGTCGCGCGTACACCTCTAACGACGCTCGCACGGATCAGTTCGTGTGGGGTTGACGTGTGGGGCGGGCGGCAGACCATAGAGCACTGCACATCACCGCATTTGTCTTGCCGCTCCTTGCGCCTGCTACCACTGCTGCTCCATTTTTCAAGGACTCATCATCGCCTCCTGCTTATGATTCACACGTTGGTTATGCCATTGATGCCTGCTGCCGCCGCCTCCTATTGCACGACACTTGCATAGCACATATGGCACTTCGTGGCGTCGGCTAGCTAAAGGCCTCGGGTGTGATAACTGTATTTGCTTGTTCATGCTAGCTTGTTGCTGTGTGTTCAACCCAAGTTGTGTGTTTGCACATTCAGCATGTGTGTACAGAAAATGCAAGTGATCATGATATATGCAACATGCATGACACATGCCTTGTTCACCAAGCTCATCACCATGCAATAATTATTTACCATCGGGGTCTACCTATACTAGCCACACGTAACTATTGTAACTACTGCCTTCAACCCCCATCAGACATACATGCATGCATTTGCTCATTACCTGTATACAAGGCGTCAAAACACGTTAGCTAGCGGCACAGCATCATGCGAGGCAGCAGCAGACAGCAGACGGACTCCCCTTCCTCTCTCTTCCTCTCTCTCCGTCACCCTCCTCCTTCCTCCGCTCCCTCCTCTCCCTGTGCCCTTGCTGCAACGGCTTGCAAGGGTTGTAGTGTGAACGTCAGCAGAGCACCGCTACGTGCTCTGCTCGGGCGACCTGCCCAGAGGCTGCACGCGTGTGCAGTCAGTTAGTCTTGCAATTCTTTGCAGCAGCCAGGAGCATGAGCTGCCAACGGACTCCCACTCCCCCGTTCTCCTTCACCCACAGTCTCACTCCCGCCATTTCCATGCAGCTATGTATGTTGTTACCCTGGCTGAGGGCTCCTCCGCCCCGCCCCTCCGCCCCGTCCCTGTGCCCGGCCTTTGTGTGACTTGAGATGACTATGATGTAAACCCTATGCACAAACAATGCGGGGCGCGCTTGCTCATGCATTGTGTCATGCATGATATGTTCCATGCACACGTCATACAACAGGCGCACATCTTCACTGCACGACTAACATGGATCGGGCAATAGGGTTAGGGGTAGTGAGGTAGGTGGCTAGCGCCTGGCCTGGTGGTCTTGTTTAAGGTCAGCTGGTGATAAGTACATGCTATCGATGATGCATGTGTGCGTGGCATATCCCTCATTGCATACTTCGTCTGCCCTATTGAAATGAGTGGACTGGTTTATAAGGCTGACAAGCTCCATACCAACAAACACTTCGCAGGTGCCGCCACAAAGAGATAGATACGATTAATGTACGCAAGCAACCAGGCTGAAGAAGGTAACAACTAGTACTGGCATGCTTAGCATACCTTGATGCAACTCAGCCGTAAGATCAGCTACTCAAGGGTTCAAGCAGTAGTGCAGACGGTAATTCACCTGCAGCTATCCAGCTAGTGTCGACCAGCATACAGCACAACCAACAATGCATTGACAACGCATGCAGAGCAGGCTGGAAACATCGGTGGTATAGCCCTTGTTTAGCCTCCTCGTGCAAGTACAATTTACCTATGGTAACAACAGTGACACAATGCTGCACAGCGGGTAGGGGATGTACAAGTCACTCCTCACAAAGGGGTGGTAAGTTATGTGGGGGGCTTAGGCTTACAACATGCGGCCAGAGCTAAGCGAAGGCTCACCGTCAAAGAGAGACAGCAACAGCGTAGATCATCACCCAAAGCCTAATCCAGATACTTCTCGATGGTGGCAGTCAGCGTCGACTTTGGGACGGCGCCGATGACGGTGTCCTGCTTTTGGCCGTCCTTGAAGATCATCACGGTGGGGATGGACCTGATGCCGTACTCCGTCGCAACGGACGGCGACTCATCGGTGTTCAGCTTCACAGCTCGCAGGCGGCCCTCGTACTCAACCGCCAGTTCGTCAATGAGGGGTGCAATCATGCGGCACGGCCCGCACCACGGCGCCCAGAAGTCCACCAGCACGGGCACAGGCGAAGACAGCACCAGCTCCTCAAATGTGGCGTCCGTCACCACCATGGCAGCTGCAATAGAGGCATACACGCAGGCATGAAGCTACGCATTAGACAGTAGCAAAACTAACGATAAACGACCAGCAATCATGGAGCAATGCAAATGCATAGAGCCATGCACAATGCACAGTGAGCTTACTGCCGGTCTCCTGCTGCGCGGCGCAGACGACCGGGCTGCTGCGTCGGGAGGCGCCGACCAGGCGAGGAGCGCCAGCACGGCGCACCGCTAGCCGGCTGCTGCCGGCGGCGGCAACGCGAGCCTTGACGGCGGGGGCGGCGGGGGCGGCGCCCGCGCTGAGGCGGGCGCTCACCGGCACCGCCGCCGACACCACGGCCACGGACTGCACGGCGGCGTACATGGCTGCACGGTCCTTTAAGGCCCCCGCTCCTGCTTGACCTACGTGCTGTGAATCGCACGCACGCCCCCGCCCGACCACGCCAATGACAACCACGACACCGGCGGCGATGGCGACGACACCAAACCCTAGCCGATGGGGCAAACTATAGCGTAAATGCACTGCATTGAGTCGCGCAAACGAGTGGTGCATACGCTCAGTCCCAAAGCCGGAAAAGTTTCCCCGCCAGCAAAGGACGCGCGGTGCGGCTCTGCGCGTGGATTACGCAGCTGGGCATCGCTTCGTTATCGAGTCGCGTCAAAAAGGCGAGCTCGGGACTTAGTGCTTGTCCCGAGCACAACCCTTGTGCTCGTTGCGCACAAGCGCAATGTCAATTATCTCGCAAAGTTGTTCATGATTGGGTCGTGAAAGAGTGCCGCGCACTGCAGCTGGCGGATCTGAAAGGCACCCGGGCACTTCTGTTTGACAATTTCTGCCCTAAAGTAAGTTGCACGGTGCAACTTGCACCCCAACGGGTACGGTGTACGACGACTCGTGTGTACGACAGCTAATGTTATTGATGAATTACGTTATCGCCGCTAAGGCAGCTGCCACGTGGCCATATTGGTGTTGTTGGCAGTACTGTTGCCACTGCTGCCGTCGTCGTCGTGGGCGACGGCGGCGGCGGCAGCGTAAGGGACAAGACCTACATGGCACCGCCCTCGTTGTCATCAGGACCGATGGCGTGCGCCGAGATGGCAGTATACTGTTTCGACACCCTGCTGGCGCACTATAGCGGCACAGACATCGCCGCCCCCCTGTTTCAGGACGCACACTAGTAAGCTGAGAATGCTCGCTGCTGCTGTGTAGGCTTCGAGCTTCTGTGTTCATATTGCTTGCGCTGCATGCTTTTTGTCATCGTCAACATTGCTACCCTTTGCCTTCTTCTTTGGATTGCTGAAAATGCACATATTGGACCGTCGATTACATAGTCGACGGATTTTCTGAGCAGCCTACGGACTGCTTTGTCAGCAAGGTGCTTGCCAACTTTTGAATGCACGAGACTGTATGAATCTGAGCAAAATTGATGCATGTTGCATGCCACGTGATTGGTGGCTTGCGCAGTTGCTAAGCATGTTCGCCACTGTACAACTACTTAGGCTTTCAGCTTGTCAGTTTTGCCGTTGTGTGCTATGCACAGTGAAGCAAGAAACCTGCCCTAAGTGTTGGTCCGTTGCTGCAGCGCGTTGTTTGTAACATGGAAGCGCCTCTCCCGCAACGGCGACACGCGGTTGCGGGGTTGCATAGGCACGCTGGAGGCGCGGCGCATAGTCCCCGCGCTGAAGGAATATGCGCTCACCTCCGCGCTGCGCGACCGGCGCTTCTCGCCCATCGCGCACCACGAGATCCCTCACCTCGAGTGCACCGTCAGCCTTCTGTTCTCCTTCGAGACCGCCCATGACCACCTTGACTGGGAGGTACACGTGTTGTACGTGTCTGCCGCACTGCATGCCAGATGCTGGCGTGTGTTCAATTTCCCCAGAGGACATGCTGATCAGGTGTGCTATGGGACATGACAGCTGATGTTACTTGTAGGTTGGCAAGCATGGACTGATCATCAATTTTACGGATTCTTATGGCAATCAGCGCAGTGCAACATACCTTCCTGAGGTTGCTTCGCAGGAAGGTATAACTGAGCCATGCGTGGGTATTTTGAACTTTAGTTACTTAATTTGGAGCATTATGACCCAGCGCCTCTTGCATGGCAGGTTGGAGTCGGCAGGAGGCAATTGACTCGCTGATGAGAAAGTCCGGGCACAATGGCGCAATCACGGAGTCTTTGCGCAGGTCCTTGCATGTCACGCGGTATCAGAGCAGTCTGCACACGATGTCATACGGCGAATACCAGGCGCACTGCGCTATGCGCCAGGCGTTGCCTCACGCGCAAGTCAGCGAGAGCATTATCAATGAGCAGAACCTGGACGCGGCCGTGCATCTCAACATCACCAACGTGGCCCTCGCTTGATTTGATGTTGACAATGTGTTGTTGGCGAACCCGCAACCCCACACACAGAACAGAAAGCCCACAAAAGCCCCTGCACCAGTGACACCTCTATCTCAACACTGCCAGTGCGCATTTGCGCTGTGTCAGTGTCTGTTAGGGTTTGTTGCAAGCTGTTGCGCTTTAGGTATGGCGCTGTGCACATTGCAGTAGCGCCGGTTTGGGGTATGACAGGATGAAAAGAAAGGAACCCTCAGTGAGAGACAGTACCGCCCTTCTTCGCTTATGTACATAGAACAGCAATAAATCAGCCACCATGCTGGGCATTCATGCTCAGTGTCGTTGATCCGTCGCTTAGGTCTGTGTGGTTGATTGGTTGTATGCATGCCTGCTCGATTCGGCTCAACTCTGCATGTCCTGAGATCATGGCAACCGCATGCTACTTTGCAAATTAAAACTCTTCGACGGTAGTTGACCCAGTGGAGCGAGTGTGCCCACAGGGTCACGTTTGCAAATGGGTTCATGAAGGCATTCCATATTGGCATTCCCTTGCTGGAGGCACACGCATGGTACTTTGGCTGGGCCAAGCAGCAAAGCAAAGCGATGACCTGACAGCATACGGCAACTATCAGTACGGCAATGCTGTGACAGCCCTTCAGCAACTCATGTTGCTACACCAATCAAACAACAGCTGCTGCAACTCTACTCTCTCTGTTCTGCATGCTCTTGGCATTGCAGCAAGCTGCGCGCAAGCTGGGCTGGTGAGCGTTGGCGTCGGCGGCGGGGCTCCCAGGTGGGGCGCGTGCGGCGGGCATGCCTGTAGGACAGGTTAGGTTGAGCATACAGCCATCACTTCAACTGATCGACCATGTGCTTGGCCTGGGAGTGCGTTTCTGACAAGAGAGGCACGTGAGACATGCGAGTTACTGGAGCAACCGACGGAGCCACTTTTGCCTTCACGCACAAGTGGTCAAGACTTCTAAACTGATCTTGAGGTACTGCACTGCTTGGCAAGTGCGCTTGTTTCAGTCGCTAGCTAGTTAGCAAGCCAGCTCGCTTGCTTGCTTTACAAACAAGGGAACACTGCCTTATCGTCGTACGATGACGCGGTTGGGTCACGGTTGTCAAGTGCCTTGTTTGGATGAGAGGATACGCTACCGCTTGCCTCTGTTTTGTGATCGTGTTTGGGATCTTGCTGGGCTTTGTAGCGGCAAACATTGTGTACCGTTTCTGGCGTGTGTATGCTAAGGGCCAGGTTGCTTTGTAACAGAGTTTGGTCATTGCTTGATACTACTCTGCAACTGTATGCGCTGATGGCGCTATGTGTTCAAGGCGTGTTCAGTCACCGCTGGCATGCTCTGGTTACGACTTCCGAGGTTCACCTAGCTGCATTACACATTCAAAGCGTCCATTGTTGTACATGCACTTATCCGCGAGCAATTTGTGCTTCATCCGCACACACATGCATGTACAGCAGTCTTCTGCCATGTTCTGCAACCTGCACTTATGCAGCGCCTGACGAAATGTGGTTTTCCCACAGATAAGGCGCCTTTCCCTTCTCCATGTAAGTCATGACTACTATAGCGACCGCGCTACAACGCGCTTTGTTCACATACAGCACCATTGCTTGTCTGTGGGCATTCGTGGTGGCCCGTGCGAACGGCACTTACGTCCTCGACCTCGGCGGCGACAAGTAAGCGCCAGTTGACAAGCATAAGTTTGGTTTCTGTTATTGGATCTGACGGCAACTTGCAAACTTGCAGTTGGGTTTTGAGCAATGCCAATGGGAGCATCAGCAACATCAGAGCAAGGGTGCCTGGCGTTGTTCACACTGACCTCATGGCCGCCGGCATCATTGATGGTGCACGAGTTGATATGTTGAGTATGTGCAGCATCAATCACTTCAAGCGAAGTGCAACTGATAGAATAGCTCTGCTGCAGATCCTTACTACCGCTTCAATGATGTTGAGTACCGCTGGATTGGACTGGACAATTGGACGTATGAGAAGACATTTGACGTGCCAGCTCTTACCCTAAATCACGCCGCTGTTGATCTTGTATGCGACGGCATCGACACCATCAGTACTGTTTACATCAACGATGTGTACATTGGCAGCACCGACAACATGTTTCGCAGGTATTGTGTGAACTTCCACATATGCGCTGCACAGGTCTTAATCTTCAACAGTGCGAATGCAGATATATCTTCGATGTGAAGAAGCATCTGCAAGCTGGCGCCAACACAATACGTACAGACTTCACCAGTCCAGTAACGTATGCAGGCTCGCGACGCAAAGATTTCAGGTGCGTGCGTCTTGCATATAACTTGCATATGACTTCCTCTAAGCAGTGAGTCTAAGCCTGGCATATGACGCAGGTCTCGCTTCAGGTATGATGTGCCTCCTTGGAAGGATCCCAAAGTGATTCGCGGCGAAGGTGGCCGCGCGTGGGTCCGCAAAGAGCAGTCATCTTTTGGCTGGGTACTAGGAAACAGTATTCGCATAATGTGCCACCATGTATTTTGTCATGAGGTATCCATTAATAATGGTAGGTTACATCCAGGACTGGGGTCCCTGCTTCGTTCCTTGTGGGATCTATCGCCCAATACGCCTTGAGGCGTACTCAACTGCTGTCATTCGCCACATAACAACAGTTGCGAAGCCTGTGGAAAGAGCTATCAACATTGTTGACGGGCAACGGTGGAGCTTACAGGTGAGTACGGTTACTGGTGAAGTCAAGTGTGTGCGTAGCAAATGTGCCATGGAACAGTATAGTACATGTTGTGTGGGACCAGGTTGGCGTGTACTTGGACCATGCGGTGTCGGCATCAGGGGAGTTGCAGGCATCAATTACTTTCAACGGTTGCGCAAGTTCCTCGACTCAATCCGACAGCATGCACTACACCAAGACAGTGGCCGTGACGCCCAACACGCCAGTGACCAACATCACTCTCTACCCTCGGGCGTGTGTGTGGTGGCCCAATGGTTACGGCGAGGCGCACCTGCACGAGCTGACGATTACGTACCGTGCCCGCGGGGAGACTACCACCATTGTGAAGCGCATCGGCTTCCGCACAGCTGAACTTGTGCAGACGCCGACCTTAGACGGCAAAGGCATCAGCTTCTGCTTCAGGCAAGCATGATCTGGCTTGTTAATCGGGATGCACACATGCGTGCATATTTGCAAGAAGTCTAGTCATGCGACCAACAACCGCACTTTCACAAGCTTCTCAATTGTTGTTTTTTTTCCCTCGTCGACAGCACGTATGCTGCTATGTTCACGCCAGACTCTTGTTCAGGATCAACAGTGTGCCCATCTTCTTCAAGGGAGCTAACTGGGTGCCAGCAGATGCGTTCGCACCGCGAGTGACGCACAACCATGTGCGAAGTCTCCTTGCCGCTGCGCGGGAAGCTCATCATGTTGGGGTCAGGGTGTGGGGCGGAGGTATATACGAGCGGGACACATTCTATGAGGCAGCTGATGAGCTGGGACTGCTCGTGTGGCAAGAGGTGAGCATAGTGGTTGATTGAAAGCAAGTTGGTGTGTATGATACATACTCACATTTTCTGTGCCGTTGGCAGTTCATGTTTGCGTGCTCTATGTATCCCGCCGATGAGGCTTTCCTCACCACTGTGGCAGCTGAAGTGGAAGATCAGGTGGGTACATGCTGTGCTTGTTAAGTTGTTGTGTGACAGACACATTCAACCTTATGTGGCAGGTGTTGCGGCTTCAGCACCACCCTTCCATAGTCGTCTGGTCCGGCAACAATGAGAACGAGGACGCTCTGGCAAAGAACTGGTGGAATATGACAAAAATCAACCACTCGCGCTACGAGGACGACTACCGTTCGCTGTATGTGGCAACTATCTCTAAGAAGGTGGCGGCGTTGGACGCGTCCAGACCCTTTGTCACCTCCAGCCCATCCAATGGAGATCAAAGCATTGCACATGACTACATTGCTGATGACCCGCAGGTAACCTTGGTCGTGTGCGCATGTGCGTGTGCGTGTATGTTGTTGCCATCTGCATTTTCAGCAGTATTGCCTTGATGCAGGATCAGCATTACGGTGATATGCACTACTACAACTACACGGATATCTGCACCAATGTCAGCACCTTGCCAACACCTCGCTTTGCCAGCGAGTACGGCTGGCAGGCAAGTGTTGTATTGCTGTCTTCACACCGAACATTACACATGCGTCTATCATCTGAAAAATACTTGTGGCAGAGCTGGCCGAGTGCAGTTACACTGGAGCCCGTGAGCACCCAACACGACCGCGTTTGGAACTCGAAATTCATGCAGCACAGGCAGCACCACGATGACGGCGACCACCAGATGCTGTGGCAGATAAGACAGCACTTCGCTCTGAGGGATGCGAAGGAGTTGAAGGAACCCACTGCCTACAAGCGCATGCTGTACCTGACTCAGGTAAAGTGTTCATGGTGTGGACTTGTGTGTGGTAAGCACGGGCTCATGCTGTATCTGTTGTGCGCAGATTATGCAATCGCTGTGCGTGAAGACGCAGAGCGAGCATTACCGACGCAACCGTGCGAACGGCTTGAACGGCGATGACGGCACAATGGGTGCAATCTACTGGCAGCTCAATGACGTCTGGCAGGTGAGCCAGCAGATGGCAATCATGATGGGGAGAATTTATCGCATGCATCCATATTACGGGCAATTTGCTTTGTAGTCTGCTGCATGCGGGCGTGCCTGCACTATGCGTGGCTGCATAACCACTCTTGTCATACACGCAGGGTGCTTCGTGGTCTGGTTTGGAGTGGACCGGCAGGTGGAAGGCGCTTCACTACTTCTCAAAGCGGTTCTTTGCACCGATACTGGTGTCTATGTACAAGCATGATGGGACTTGCTTTGTGTACGTTGTGAACGACAACGTTCAACCCTCACCCCTGCGCATCACCATTGGAGTGCAACAATGGAGCTCATTCACTCCGCTGTGGGAACACAGTTTCACTGTCCTCTCGCACGGCCTCACGGCAACAGCGGTTTACCGCGCACGCGTTTCGCAACTACTTGGCGATGCCGGCTGTGTTGAAACAAGTTGCTTCATCACCGCGACAGCCACGACCGACGCCTTCATCAGAGAGGTCACTGATGTTGACTTCAACTTGGGCAATAGTACAACCAACTCCATGCTCATCTTCCCAGCAACGGTAAGCGAGAGCTTCCTTGTGCCAACCTTCTTCAAGGAAGTGTCGGGCCTGCGGGCCCCAAGGTTGACAGTGGAGGTGGCAGCGGGTGCACATGACAAAAAGTTAGTTGTGATAGTTTGCAGTGAAGCCGTCGCACTCTTTGTTTGGCTGGAAACCCCACTTGCGGGACACTTCAGCGACAACGGTTTTCTGATGCATTCTCCAGTGCGCCAGCTGGCGTTTGTTGCTGATGCAAAGGTTTCGATGGATGAGCTGAAGAGCAGCTTGACTGTTATGTCTCTGTACGATACGTTGTAGATGGGTTGATGCTGTCAATCACATGCTTCATCTTTTTTCAATAGCTTCTGCACATGTAGCCTAACCAATCTTATGCATTCTGTTCATGCATGCATGGTTGTGTAAGCACTGCATCTTGTCTATACAGATGCCTTTGCTCGCGTAGCCTTGGTACCCATGGCACCAAGGGTCAATTGTACTGTGATGATCAACACGTAATCAGCAGAGAGAAACCACTCCTTGCATACTATATTATACTACTGTACATATGCAGCACAAAATCCTTTGTATACATACACACAGCACTTCACATACCCTATATACATGAATCAACATGGCAACGGTTTGCTTGCAAAGGTGTAGTGCACACAGTGGTCAAATCCGTTTGTTTGCAGCGCTCAAGCTAGTACGCAGTAATGCAATCTTGCCTCACGAAGGTATGCACTTAAAAAGATTAGAGCGGCTGCTTGGACGGATAGCAATGTGCAGCAACAATCGGTTAGTAGCTGCATAGTCTAAACTGTACATGTCGCATGCAGTTACAGGCGCCTGTAACCTTCAAAATGCATGAGCCTAAATCTGGAGCTGATGATGGTATCTGTTTTATGTTTTCATGTACTGGACTTTACAGGTACAGGTCCACGTGTAAGATGCAACATGCAACTTGGGTAGGATAAGACTGTCATGTATGCCATGCTCCAGACCAAAAGCATGCCTGTCTGCGCACGAATATGAATGCACAGCCCAAGCCGCTGAGCCTCAACAGCACACTTACCCTTATGTACACTAAGCACAGGAGCAGTGATCAAGAAACCAGTAAGTCCTCAACACAGCAGCGTAAACATGTAACAAGCTCTTCACGTTACCCGCCACACCTACATCTCCGTGCCCTTCGCCTTCACCACGACAACAGGGCACGGCGCGTGACGCACGACGTACTCAGTCACGCTTCCCGTAAACATCCTGCACACCAAACAGTACAGTTGGGGCATAGGAAATTGTGTGTGTGCATGCGTGTGTATGTTGGCATGTGCGACATTGTTGTTGTTGTTGTTACAATTGCTTGAGGCACACACCTTTTGATGGTGGACATGCCACGGTGGCCGATGACTATCATGTCGGCGTCGTGCTCCTTGGCGACTTTGATGATGCCCTCACGCGCATCGCCTTTCTCTATGACAGTCTCCCATATCGCCTGCAGCGATAATCCTGTTGGTTCTGAATGTGAGAGAACTGATACCTGCGCTTTATGTTGGGCTAGCTCTTACATCCGCCCTAGCCACACGCTCCGCAAACGCAGCCATGAAAAGCCTCCCTTCCTTGTCCATCACCTGCGGAGATGCATGCAAGTCAAGCCCACGCTCATGCACGCAAACAGAGTAGCTACCAACACGCATGCATCGCCAATACACAACAACATCTGCTCTCTGTGTCCCCCTTACATCAATTTCCAGGTTAAGCGCCCGCGCATCCACCTTATGCGACTCTCCTGCCGGCACACCCGCTACGTGTCGTTCGGCCTCAGCCGAGACAACACTAACACCTTAATACTCACACTCTCACTCACCTGCGGGCAGGTCGACGATGCGCAGTCGCTCGACCTTCAGGTCCTTGACGCTGTGGACGAAGGTGACGCGGTCCCCGGGGCGGACGAGGCGAGCCAGGGCCCACTCAAATGCGTAGCGGGAGTAGTCGGAGGGGTCAACGCCTGAGATGGGAGGATGGGGTTGGGATGTGTGTTGGGATGGTTGAGTGGCGTGATTGGATTGGATGCATGCATGCCGAACATGCGTGCTGGTAGGTATGCCTACATGCATGCATGCTATCTGGTGGGTATGCGCGTGTCGACAAATGATGCGCATGCGGGGACTGCTGCAAAAGTGGCGTTCTTGTTGTTGAGAGCAGCATGCGAATGAGACAGAATGTCGACGCAGAAGTTTGTGACTTGCTTGCACAGGCTGGCATGCATGCAGTCCTGCAATGTTCCGTCCCTTGCTTGCAACGTCATGGTATGATCTTCGCAAACACGCATCTAGCGAGACCACCTCACCTCACTTCAGCTCAGCCCATGCATACCACAGTCTGCAACCAAAGTGACTGCCAAAGAGAAAACCAAGCAAACAATATCACAGAAGAATATACAACGTACCTATCACAATGACTTGCGGCGGCAGCATCCTGGGGCCACCACCCCCGGTGCCCCTCTCCTGCGCCCCCTCTCTTGCGCCACCTCCACCTCCTTGTCCTGTCGTCGCCATGGCTCAAGACCACCTCGCAACCTCACCTGTGCACAAACAGCAGCACACCCCATCAGCGCCCAAACCCCCCCTCTCAACCTTGAAGCTGGGTACCGTAGAAGCAAAAACAAGACAAGAGAGTTGAGCTCATAAAGACAGATCTCCATCTCCACAGGTGGGGTTCAGACGCGTGAGTCCTTAACAACAACAAGTTGTGCAGATGCATGCATGTGTGAGCGGTGTCTCACCTCGACGGCGTCGTCTTCGTCGTCGTCGGCGGAGGGCCAGGAGGAAGATTATCAGGCACCGCGCCGTGGTTGGGCCGAGCTTAAGACTCTCAGAACAGGCAAAGTCTGTTTCGGTGCTTGACAAAACGCCTGGTGCGCATTTTGTGTTGTGCTGCATGAGAGCTTTCAAGTACAGTCGACATGGCCGCCTGCGCCTCCAGCGTGCGGCACGTAACCAAGTGCAGCATCATCTGTGTGACAGCCCTGTCAAACAGTGTGTTGCAGCATACGTCAATGCTCCCTTGAGGTACGGAGCTGTCTCTCGCTCAACCTACACTGACTGACTGGGGGAACTCGATAAATCCGCCCAAACAGGTATACTGTCCAAAAGGGAAGATGCCCATCTCCGCCACCACCGCCACCGCCGCCGCCGCCGCCGCGGAGTCAACTCTCCAAGCCGACCCATATCTTGCGATCACGTGACTGCCACCCACCAGCGCAAAAAGCGAAAGCGAAAGCGAAAGCGAAAGAAACCCTAGAACAAGGGCAACACACGTTTCTCTCCTACTCCTGCGGAGTCGTATGAATGCTGCTCGGTGTTGTTAAAGCGGTTGAGGGATGATCTGCTCTTGACGCGCTGCAGGCTAGGCCTAAAACTGGTGCTCTTTGCGTGCTGGAGCGGGCTGTGCTGTGCTGTGCGTAGTAGCAGTGATGATGTCATCAGAGCTATCAGATGGGACGGACGGTGTATATATATACTGCAAACAGGGGAGTGGCTAAGGGTGCGGCAGTGAGTCTCAGACTTGGCAGAACGAGCCGCTGAAACTGCTGCCTACACAGCGATTGTCTAGTTGTTGAACTGGTAACTCACAACAACAACTGTGCGGATGCGTATGGATTGTAAAAACATTCTCACTCTTGAGCTGTAGCAAGCCGCTTGAGTGGGGGGAAGACGATGACGCTACAGGTGTCAAGGCATAGAGAACAACCCTGCATATATAAACTATCTTAGAACTTCAGCGTTCTTGGACATGGAGCGCACCCGTCATCAGGCGGGGCTCAAGCGCCGTGATGTGGACACGCCTGCAGCGCAGGCAAGCTGCATTCAGAAAATCGGGCGTTGGTGAAAGCTAGCAGAGTTTCTTTCCCTTCGCTTTTCCCTTTGCTTTCCCCTTTGCCTGCACCCGCGTAGCTGCATAGCAATAATAAGGGTGTGAGCAGTGCTGCTGCTGGTTGCAAGTCATTTGCCGACGCCTGTGACATTCAACGCGCACGAGTATGCTGAGATGCACAAATGAAGGCACCCACGGACGCACCCCCCCCCCCATGCACGCACAAGCGCACGTATGCGCAGGCACGCACATGCCCGTATGGGTGCGCATGCGTGCGTGTGCGCGTACATACACGCATGCACCCCACGCGCACGACCATGAACACCTACCCCCCCCCTACCCCCCTCAGGACCTCGCCTCCTTATCCAAGCGCCTCGGTCTCCACCCCCTCCGCGACCTGGACCTCGCCTGGATCGCCCAGGAGTACGCCGCCGCGCCTCTCCCACCCGGATGGCGACACATACCGGCCTCCGGGAAGGACGTGACTGAGAAGTGGTTACAGGGGAGGAAGAGGTGGGTGGGTGGGTCCATTGGGTGGAGTGGTGGTGTTGGTACTGATGCGAGTTTCTCAGGATCGAGGTGAATGTGAATCCTATCGAGCATCGATACAAGGTGCTCGTGCAGCACTTTCAGCAGAGTAGGGGGAGTGGCCAGCCCGTCGACGAGATCACAGGTGGGTGTGGTTGGTGCAGACGGCAGAGTGTGCGCGCGTGGGTGTTGATTCATGATGGTGCAGTGTTTGAGCTCATGGAGCCGTTGGAGAGGCCGCAAGACGTCATGGAGATGGCCACCTACATGCAGATAGACCTCGACAGGGTTAGTTAACACGCGCGGCCTCATTACATGCTGCTCACACTACACAACTCATC
Organism: Chlorokybus atmophyticus; assembly: GCA_009103225.1. Classification (NCBI taxonomy): domain Eukaryota; kingdom Viridiplantae; phylum Streptophyta; class Chlorokybophyceae; order Chlorokybales; family Chlorokybaceae; genus Chlorokybus; species Chlorokybus atmophyticus. Next base: position 677,574 of record RHPI01003369.1, read on the forward strand.
ACGCCTATCGCTGCCACACACCCGCAGGACTTCCACTTGGTATGGGTGGCGAAGCTCGCCGTGCTCGAAGCCCTACCCGAAGGCTGGGTGGGGATACGCACTTACACAACTTCAAACACACCTCTGTCAGTAGTCAATGTGTGCTCAATTGTCATTGTGTACAAGGTTGAGGTGGAAGGCAGCGATGGGGAGAGTCTCTATCGCAACACTATGACAGGCGAAGAGGTGTCCGAACACCCTTCCGACGAGTACTTCAAAGCCCTGGTCAGTGTGGTGTGTCGCTGTTGTGGACAACAACAACAACAACAACAACATGAATAACAATGGTAACAACAGCTTGCGAGGGAGCGCGCGAAGAAGCCCCCGCGCGTGTGCCTGTTCCCCGCGAGTCTGTATTCTGTCCCTGTGGTGCACTACCGCGTGGACACGGGGGCGGACGGCACCGTACGCAGAACGGAAGGTGAGAGAATGTTGAATCTGTTGGGTATGCGTGGGTATGTTTATGCGCGCGTGTGCGTCCATACACGCGCATGCACGCACACGCACGCAAGCATGTGCTTGTGTGTGCGTATGTGCCCGCGTGCCATTGTGTCTGACTGTGTGTGTGTGTGTGTGTGTGTGTGCGTGTGTGTGGCAGAGGTGCCGGCGACGGGAACTTATCTGGACTTCTGGGACGCGTACGGCACCAAGTACTGGTACGACCTGCGCACCGGTCACAAAACCACCGACCTCAAACTAGTGGTACGTGGTTGTGAAGCCACAGGGGAAACACACACAATCCTCATAACACCAACAATGATGAGGTTGTGCGGCTTGGTGTTACTCGTTGCAGAAGCAACGACCTGCTGCAATCACCATCCAGCGCATGTACCGTGGTCATGCCGCGCGTCGCCACCTTCTAATCATGCACAGGTGGGTCAGACAGGCAACAGCGGCACGCATAGGTAGACACGTGCCACACATATGTAGACGCACAGAAACATTATCTTTGCATGCACACATGCATACATACACGAACCCACCATGTGTAACTTGTTGCAGAGCGTCAGAGAGGTTGGGTCGCGCCTGGCGTACGCGTCGTTTCCGTCATGTGCTCTCCGCAGTGTTCACGCGTCGCAACAGCGCCGTGCTGCGCATCCAGCGCGAGTGGAGATTGGTACTTACCAAAGTGGACTACTCCAAGCGGCTGTTTGAGAAACTGCTGCAAAGCTATAAAAATAAGAGAAGCGCGGGGGTGATGGAGACGAGAAGGAGTTTTGGGGGAGTCAGGAGGGGCGTGGTGGTGATACAGAGGAAGCTTAGGGAGGTGAGGGGAGACATATGACCGCGCGTGTGTGTGTGTGCACGCACATAACCGCGTGTGCGTGTGCGTGTGTACAGTGCGTGCAGATATGGTTGAGGGAACGTAGAGAAAGTGTGTGTCGTGTGTAGATGTGCCCGTGCCAGCGTGAGCGCATGAGTGTGCGTGCGTGCGTGCATGTGGCGCAACGTGTAAGTCTACTGATAAAGATTCTGCTCTGTGTGCAGTTGTTTGAGCGTGACGGGCTGCCTAGAAGGCGCGCCCGCCGCGCCAATGCCGCCACGGCCCTCCAGGCCACGTGGCGCGGGTGGCGCACGCGGCGGGAGTTGGGCATCAAACCTCGCATCAAAGAGGTGGGAGAGACTGTGTATGTCATGTCAAGCTTGTTACTTTCTTTAAGTTGCAACCAACACTTGTCTAACACGCTTGCGCAGGCGAGAGCACCAAAGCAGCACGTCACAGCAGCAACTTCATCTCCTCCTCCTCCTCAACCACTTCCACTCCCTCCTCCACCCCCTCCTCCATCTCTGTCTCCTCCTTCTCTGTCTCCTCCTCTAACTCACGCTCACGACACTCTCACCCTCCCCAACGCCGTCCCCATCACCCCCTCTCCTCCCTCATCCCCCCCGCTCCCACCCTCGCGCGCTGAAGCAACAACAACAATGACGACGCCGTCAGTCCCCGTGGCAGCTGCTCCCCCGCCGCGCACGCACGCCCTCGCGCTGGATTCGAACCTGGTGCTAAGTCCGACCAGAGCAATGTCGGTGAGGACGAAGCAGACGCAGGAGCAGCAGTCGGTTGGTGTGGGTGTGGGGTTTGAGGCGGCGAGGCCGAGCATAACGCCGATGCCGCCACCGCTCCCGCCAGCTGGTGAGAGAGAAACTACTCGCACGCACGTACGCACGCACGCACGTGTGCGCGTGTGGACACGCGTGTACATGCGCGTGCACACATGTGCAGATGCATACACACATACATGCCCTCGTGTATGCAGCCTCGCAAGTACGCGCCCACATAGTTGCTTGTGTTGTGAGGGCTCCTCAACCTTCGCAGGTACGCCCTTGCGGAGGGGTCGCGGGCAGCGGGCGGCTTCACCCGGGCCAAGTAGTACAGATGCGCTGGGGCTGTCGTCGTCATCAGGGACATCCTTACAATCTTCGCTCTCGGGAGCAATGGCACCACCACCACCACCACCACCAACAACAACGACAATGCCTTCCTCAACTACAACGACAGCACCCATGCCGCTCGCTGCAGTTAGCGACCCACACCAACATGTTATGTCCGCTCCAGCGCCACCCACAACATTGCCTATACAGACCGCTGCTTTGCAGAGCGTCCATCAGTCTGAGCCGATAAGTTCAATCGCAACTCCGCCTGCAGCTGCGATATCCCCTGCACGACTCGCATCAGCACCAACAGTACTACCCAAAAGCGTGGAGCCGGAAGCATTGATGTCACCAACAGCACCCGCCAGTCACTCCCAACCAAGCGCAACAACATCGACCCCGACATTGCTTCAGCCGCATGCACAGACGGCTGCAGCTGGTGCCTTGATATTCCCCACATCGCCTCCACAGGCACCGGTAGACTCTGCGATATCAGCGCCACAAGGCTCCGGGCAGCCGCGACCCGCGTTACCAACCCCAACTATAGGGGCGGGTTCAGCAGTGGCTCCCGTGCCAGCTAGACAGGCGAAGCCGGTGCCATCAGCAGCACCTGTGCTGATATCGTCTCCACAACAAGCACAAAGTGTTGCAATGACATCGACACCGAACACGGTATCGGCAGCAGCAGGAGGGATGTTTGCGCCGTCTCAGAAGCCTTCAGCGCCACCTGCAGCTCCAGCAACATCGATCCCAGCTCCCACGCAAGGTCACCCGCCCTCGGCAGCTCCCATGCTGGCAGGAGGGCCCACTGTGCGGCCCGCGATTCTGCCACAGCAACCAGCCTCCTCCTCTGCGTCCACAATAACGCCGGCGACATCGGGAGCGATATCCACAGCAGCAGTAACGTCCGTGGGAATATCTGCACCGCAACCACAGCCAATCAGGCCCTCAGGTCTGTCTCCAGTACCAGTAATATCAGCCCCAGCTCCCGCACGGGGTGAGCCACTCTCGGTTATGCGGCCAGGGGTATCAACACTACCGCAGCAAGCATCTTCTTCCACATCCACAACAACACCTGCAACATCATCAGCAGCAGCGCCAATAACGGCACCGACTACAGCACAGCTACACGCAGGGCCGCCCGTGCCAACAGCAGCAGCGGCAACGATATCTCTGCCACAACCACAAGGACCCAAGCCTTCAGGTCCACCTTTAGCGCCACTACTACCAACACCAGTGATATCGGCACCGGCAGCAGCAACGTCCAGCTTGATGGCTCAGTCCCTCCAGCCCGCGGCGCCGATATCGCTGCTGCCGGGCATGCAGAAACCGACGATGATGGGACAAATATCGCCTCCAGTGCAGCAGGTATCTCACCCGCAAGGAGCGATATTGGCGCCTCCACCTGCGGGGCTGTCCGTCCCTCCCAGGGTGTCTAACCGGCCCCCGGCTATGTTATCGAGCCAACTCCCCGTTGGCGTATCAGTTGCAGGACCGAGACCCCCTGTGGTGAGGCCAATGTTGGCACCCCCCAATGGCAATGTCATGATATCACCCTCAGCGATGCCACACGCTGGAAGCGTGGTGCCAGCGGGAGTGCGACCACCGCTACCGGTATCAGTGCAAGTTCTGCCGGTATGGTAAACCGCGGGTTGTGCTGGTGTTCAAGTTGTGTTTTGTCGTTGTGTGTAACAAGTTCTTGTACAACATGCAGGGCCTTTCGCAACAAGTGAGACCACCTCCGCAGCCTCCCCCACAGACACGGAGCACTTAGGAGGCAGGCATACAGTATATGTAGCGGTTGTGTTGTGCAGTGCCCTTTAATCTTTTTCAGAGAACATGTGCATGTGCGCGTGCGTGTGTTTAGTTGTGGCAAGCACTGTATGGCAAATCGTGCAGGTCTCCCTTTGCAGACTCACACGTGCGAGCACGGTTGCCAGAGTGCAGTCCTCACAAGGGACACCGCCAGTTGTTACCACATCTTCAATCCAACACAAAGTCTCAGTCTTGCGCGCATGTGCCCGATGTTTGCAGTCAATTCATGTCAACCGGGTGCTCGTGCGCGTCCGAAATTTAGCCTTGTACGAGCGCTCGCACTTCCACAACGCACAACAACGACACTAACACCACCAGCACTACAAATAACAACAAGGACGATAACCACAACAACCATGATCCACACAACTTTCAATAGCAATTATAACAACATTAACAACACTGTGCGCAACGCCTTCACACATGTAGCAAAAGCTTGCGAGAGTACAGAGAAATCATAGTATTGGTGTACAAAAGGTGGAGTGCTGATAAGACCGCATGCAAGGGATCATAAGCATGAGACATGCATGTAGTCGTGCACACGCCGCAAGCAAACAGTCAGCAGCAGTCACAGTGCTATTTCACCACCGGGCTAGGTACTTCTAACGCACTAAACTACCACTACTTGGCTACCCCGTTAGTCATGCATGCATGCATGCATGTATGTTCCATTATCACCTGCAGTTGGCAGCAGCAGCAGCGTCAGGCCAAAGTTGCACGGTCGTGCAGCGGTATGCGAGTACGAGCATGAGCATGCAGCGTGTGAGTGCACCTTCTCCTCTCCCTTCCCCTCCTCCTCTCCCTCCCCTCTCTGTCCCCTCCTCCTCCCCCGCCCCTCTCTCTCTCCTCTCGCCACGTCCGTCTCCCTTGCTGGCGACACAGCAACCCTTGTTGCTGTGCAAGGGAGGGCCCCTCTGCCCCGCCCCTCTGCTGTCCTGACTCTCCTTGGGTGCGTAGTGCGAGTCCGCACTGCATGCAGTAGCAGCGGCGCTGTCGGTGGCGGTTAGGTATTGCTGGTGGGGTTGGGTGGTGGTATCTTCGGCACGGGCAAGCTCGATTACCAGTCAGCCTACTCCCCGCGCACTGGGTGCACTACTGCACTCCAACATCAGGCGCGGTGTTTGCGCACTTCTGCGAACACCAGCTTGTACAACAGCTCTGGAGGGGTGCAGTATGCATACTTGTCGGCCGTGATCATCCTGTGGCGTAGCGTGGCCAGCAGCCGCTTCAATGCATGGCCAACTGCTTGCATGGCTAGCAGCAAAGCGCTCATAGCCGCGATGATATGCGTGCCATACGTGCACACACGCACGAATTTCGCGTACTGTGACTCCACGACTCCTAACTTCACACAAATGTGCATCTTGATTAGTACAGATTGCACCGGTATGCATAATGCGTATGCTAGCATACGTGTCACACGCACACGCAGAGAGAGAGAGAGAGAGAGAGAGAGAGAGAGAGAGAGAGAGAGAGAGAGAGAGAGAGAGAGAGAGAGAGAGAGAGAGAGAGAGAGAGAGAGAGAGAGAGAGAGAGAGAGAGAGAGAGAGAGAGAGAGAGAGAGAGAGAGAGAGAGAGAGAGAGAGAGAGAGAGAGAGAGAGAGAGAGAGAGAGAGAGACAGAGAGAGAGAGATGCATAAACACAACAATCCATAATGGTCAAGACAAGCACGTCGCGTGTGTGCATTAGGGGTTACAAACTAGGCTAACAGCAAAAAAAGTGGTGCCCCAAGTGTTTACCAGTTCCATGTGCGCCTCCAGCCTGTATTGCATTACTCCCACAACTTGAAAAAGAATTCCAAGGAAATAATAAAAAAGTCGTAAAAATGACTGCCTGTGCTGCCTGCGAAACAGCAGATATCAGCAGGTCGCGGCAGCATATTTACGAGCTGACTGTTTATTGATCGGGCGGCATGTCAAGCCAAGAATATGCAAGTCACATTGATATCGCCGCTTCATAACGCAGAGGTCAATGTCTGCCACGTGGCGGCAGCTGGAGGGGCAGAACGCGGCGGCGGCGGCGGCGGCAGCGGTGGTGGCGGCGAGATCAGCCGCATGGGGCAGTACAGCCCCGCGCCGCAACCCCAGCGCATGGCGGCGGCGGGGATACCTTGTCGGTACGGGCGGGGCTGCCTGAACCCGGCCTGCAAGTTCGCCCACCCCGCCGGCCACCACAGCCACAACCACCACAGTCCTGCGACCGGCCCTCCCATCGCAGTCAGGAGCCGGTTCCAATACCGTCGCACTGAGGAGGACCAGGCCGGCCCTCCTCCCGCTGCTGCTGCCGATGATCACGACAGCCTCCACAATAATACCAGCCACAGCCGCAGCCAGCAGCAGGGGCTCCAAACCCTTAAGCGCACGCACTCCCAGCAGGCGACTGTCAACAATATTACATTTAGCGATGAGGCTGATGTTGAGGACGACGACGCAGCAGCAGTGGCAAAAAGGCAAAGGGTGAGTTTTTGGTGGTACACGTGAAAATCAATCTGTTTACAGGCAGTTGCGGGTTTGAATTCACTATCTAAGTTCTCCATGTTGAGGTTGGGTCATGGGTTTGAGATTGGAATACAATGGGTTAGGTTATTGTGAGTTGTCTTGCAAGCAAGCCCTTGTGCATTAGAGCTACTGCTGGAGTCCAATCTTTACTTTGATCTGTGCCAGTCTTGAAACACACAAGTGGCTCGGGTTAATGTCATGTAGGTGCAGACGTGATCAATGCCACAGCTGCAGTCTTCAAGTTGCATTGTCACCGGTTGAGTCATACGATCTTTATCACGTGCGCTGTCACGTACACTATTGCACAAAGTCACTTCATCGTGTTTTGGTTTTCTAAGTGTGTTGACTCCAAGCACATGCTTGCAACCTTGAACTGTCCTCATCCCCAATACTGTGTCATCCCCCAGGTTGAGGAGGCAAGGCAGAGCGCTCGGTCCGCGGTCGAGGCGCGGCTTCGTCAGGCGGAAGAGCAGGCGCGTGAGCTGGCGGAGCGCATCGCCGCAGCGGCGCGCGTCAGGCAGGAAACTGCTGAGCGGGAGTCCCGCGAGCGAGCGGAGGCCGAGGAACGCGCGCGACGGGAGGCTGCAAGGCTGCGGTCCCAGCGACTCAATGCCGGGTTCGCAAGGGTAAGAACAGGGCTTGAATAAATGCTGCACGCTGTGTTGCGTGCTTACTACAGATCCTCCTACACGCTGGAGCTGTCACGTACTGCAATTACCATTGCTAGCATGCACATAAGTCACGACCAGTTGATGTTGTTGTTTTGCTAAGCACTACAATTGCCCGTGGGAAATCATGGACTGGCGTTGTAAACTTTAGAAAATCAGAATCATGAGAGTGGCAATGGTTTGTAACTTTGAACAAAGTCACAGTGGCCAACAAACTACCCAGTGGTGGTTGGATGGCTGTTTGTGACTGGACACGACTATCACTGCACACAATGTCTGGGGTCAATGCCTGCATCAGACACCAGTCAGATGTGCTGATCGGCATGACCATTATGATTGCAAATAGTGACCCCAAGTGAAGGTGGTATACACTTTGCTAGTTACTGCCAAGCAGTGTTGGCCGCAAGCACTGTTGCATATGATTGACCAGGTTTACCGAGCAAATGACATGGTGCTGACCAGGGATGATGGTTGTCATTCACCTTCCGCGCAGGTTGCGCAGCAGAGGATGAGCGAGAAGCAGGTGGCCAGGGAGCGCGTTGATATGGAGGAGCGCGCGGTGCGGCGGATCCTCGCCAGCGATGGCAGTGACCCGCACGAGTGTCTTGGCGTGGACAGGGGCGCATCTCTAGACGCCATCAAGCGGCAGTACCGCGCGCTAGCGCTCACGCTCCATCCCGACAAGAACAGCAGCGTCCAGGCTAAGGCAGCCTTCCAGCGTGTAGCTACGGCTTACAGGACGCTTACCGCGCAGCTCGCCGCTTAGGATTGTGTATTTAGTGGTGCATTGCTGCTGCTGCTAGTGTAGGGTGCTGATGTGTCGACATGCGCGCACACCATGACGTCATGTTTCTAAGGTAGTGAACTGTTGCAAACAACAGCTGCGCGGGCTCCCTGTCTGCTTCATAGCTTCGGATATCGGACTGAGTTGCTACATAGGATATATAGAATGTCAACTGGACAGGTGCTTGCCCATTACCATTCAAGGACTGGCCGTTACTATACCTTCATGCAGTCTTGTAACATGGTGTGCAAAGATTGCACTGAGGGGTTGTGCATACTACATAGCGTACAGCAGACTTTTGCGACGCACACTCCAAGAACAAGGGGTGCAAACACATGTAGCCCGGTGGTGTTATATGTAAATGCATGCATGCGGTGTGCTGAGTTGATATGTGAGTGTGCTTTGCATGCGCGTGATGCAGCTTGCATCTTTTGTACACATACTTTCACAAATCTCAAGGGCCTGAGCCATTTGTTCACTGCACGACAACTGCGCAGCAAGTCTGTGTGACCTGGCCTATCAGCACGCAGCCGCACTGAAATATTATGCATGCAATGCTGTGTACACTCACTGAAAAGTATGCTACAGTTACTGCCTAAGCTGTGTCGCAGAGCATATAGCCATCATGGAAGCATGTGGAACCACGCAGACAGTTGAATGGCTGACATAATGCAGGCACGCGGAGTGCCTCATAGTTTCCCATAGTACTTGTACGCGCTCTGTATCTAGCCAATAGCAGCTTAATCACCGTGCAGCCAATCAAAGAGCGTGCCTGCACGATCGTCATCCCCCCTCCCCCTCACCTCTCTTATGCATAATACTGTACACCACACCTATCTTTCCTCAGGCCTGTCAAACCTGAACTCCTGCAGATAAGGGTCGTGACCGACATCTGCGGTGAGCTCATGCAACTGCGAGACGTCCTCGTTTGCGGCGGGCATGAACGTGGGAAGAGGGAAATTGTCATCAATCGGCTTCTTAATGGCATCCTTGACTAAGAGAAAGTTCCCGGCATGGCCAGGCACCTGCACCATCACAGTCTCAAGTAGTAAGCAAAGTTGCAACAAGGGAGAACTGCATGCCAGGCTGTGAGAGCATGTGTTGTGGTGACGGCTTGGACTTGAGCAGTTGGACAACAAGTCACTGGCTTTGTGTGGTTCTGTTGTGTCAGTACCTGGCCCCTCACGTAGAGGAGGTTGCGCACGGGGTCAACCTTGTACAACCACACGTTTTGAACGGTGCGGCGGTCGACGCCCATCTGCCCAGGCATCTTCTTGCCCTTGAACACCTTGCCGGGGTCTTGGCACTGGCCCGTTGAACCCGGCGTCCTGTGTGCCAAAGAGTTGCCGTGAGACGCCGTGCCTCCCTTGAAGCCATGCCTTTTCATTACACCCTGCACACAACCAACACAGCGCCATCAGCCATGATGCTTCCCTGCGTGCACGCACGAATGTGAACACCCCCAACACACAAACACACGTGCGCATACTCGTCATGCACGCACGATGCCCACACCCACACCCACCTGGAAGCCCTTGCCAATGGTGATGCCTGTAATGTCCAAGTACTGTCCCGGGACAAAATGGCGTGCTGTAAGGTGCGTGCCAGGCGGAATGACGCAGTCTGGCGTGACACGGAATTCTGCAAGTCGTCTCTTGAGCGGCACGCCGGCCGCGTACAGGTGCCCGACCTCGCCCTTCCCCATGCGCTTCTCCTTGTTGTCGCCGCAACCCAACTGCAGACCCCAGTAACCCTCATGCTCAGCAGTCTTCACCTGAACAACCTGAAAAGCAAACCAAAACAGTGGTATAGAGTTGAAGCAAAAAGCAAGCACAAAGTGTGTACAGTCGTTAGCACGCACATACTTATGCCAAGTACATATGTCAAGTTCAGCAAAGACACGAGCACATTCACACATAGGGCAATGCAAGGTGAAATGCCATTGCAATTGTAGTGTGCTTTTAATTGCAAGTTGATGTGAAGCCAAGCTAGCCAGCATTGTGAGTTTTGAAGCTTGCGCGTGTGACCAATGCTGCGCACCTGGCAGTTATCTATAGCGATGACGGTGAGCGGCATGCGGACGCCCCACTGGTCCCACAGGGACGTCATGCCGCACTTGATTGCTATGACACCCGTGCGCTTGGAAGGCCCATGGTAGGTCGCTGCGGCGGCCCGCCAGGCCGCCTCCCTGACCTCATACGGCCTGACGTACGCCGCCTCCTGATGCTGCTCCCTCAGCGCACCTGAAGCGGCAGCGGAGACTTCACCTTCTGGCGCAGAATAGCATCTCGTCCCGGAACGCACCACAGCCGCTGCAGCCCTCCAGCCCCTCATCGCCACCGCCGCCGCCGCCGCAGCGGCATCCGACGCCGATGACACTGCTGAGAGGAACAAACCCTAATGACGATGGCAGCGCAGATGCCCAGGCGCGATTATCGCGCGCGCTTCACAGCGCGAAGCACTCTTGGTTACTGCTCCCAGTCGTGCTTCGATGACGTAACCAGTCTCCGAGTAATCTGGCAATGAGATCGCACTTGAGCAAGACAAGCGCATCATCGCTGCTGCTGCGGCGGCAGGAGACGTGGCGGAGGACGGACAGGAGCAGGATTAGGAAGAGAAGCAGAACAGGCTAGCAGTCATGGAGGCTGTCGTGTGCTCTGTGCCCGTGGCTGCCGCGCCCTGCGTGTCGGCGTCCGCGTCCGTGCCATCGTCGTCCTGCAGGGCGCAGAGGGCGGTGGCAAGGCCGAGGGGGTCGTTGCGCTGCAGCAGCTGGCGGGGACAGTGCCTGCAGCTCGTCGGCGCCGAGGCGGCGACAGGAGGCAGCAGATCGTTGTCCAGTCAGCCGATCCACGAGCGCATGGCTGCCGTCGTCGCCTCGGACGGCAAGGCCCCCAGCGTCTCTCTGACCGACGAGGAGGAGGGTGGCGAGAGGGACGAGTCGCCCCTTGAAGTTGACATCAAGGTGATCGGCTGAGCTCTTCTGGAGGCACGCTAGCAGCTTTCAGTCAGACGACAGCGGCTGCAGCACTGCATGCACGCATTGCCATGGCTTTTGCTGATGAGAGTGAAAAGCAGTACGCCAGTAACTTTGTTGCTTAGTGGCATGCATGTTGTTGTTGTTGTTGTTGTTGTTGTTCATGCAGCTTGCTTTAGGTCAGTTCTCTGCCGTGCTAGCCTGTGCTTGTCGCTTTGCACTTGACAGAGAGTTGCGTATAACTGCACCAATGCTGACGGCCATCGTGTCGCTAGGTAGAAGGCATGGTGTGCGACGGCTGCAGCAGCCGAGTGCGGGACGCATTGAAGGTGAGTTGCATTTCATGGGCTGTTCAGTTAACACACACCTCAGCTGGCAGCATACTGTGAGTGGAAGTGGAATGAACACTGCGCCAGAACAAACAATGGTGTAACTTTTGGCCTGTATTGTTGCTCATTGCCTTTGGCCATTGCAGGCAAACCCCGCTGTGCTGGATGCAGAAGTGTCTCTTGAACGCAAGGTTGCCTCAGTCAAGGTATGGTTTGTACTGCTTTGCATGTGAAGGCCATGGCAACAACATGCAATGGTGTCCACTATGAATGCACGCACACTCAGATACTGCTGTCAAGACAATTCCGCAGCTACATCATTGCCATGGAACGTCTTAGACAAAGTAATGAATACAAACGTTTATGCAGTTGGCCTCCGGCAACATGATTGATGCGATGGAGCTGTTGCCGAGTCTGCTGGCCGCAGTGGAGGAGATTGGCTTCCAAGCTGAGCCGGACCTTTGAGACGCGAGTGAGTTGACCACCAGGGGGAGCAACTCTGCTGGTTTAACAGTTTTGACACAACGAGGTGTAGCAGATACATGTGTTGTCGCAAGAGCTGTGGTATGTGCTCTTCACAAGGTTGGTGTCCCATTTTGCGAGTGTAACCATCAGCGAGACCTAAGTGTTATGGTGACATGCTTGCAGCACTGCATCCAGGTATCACATGTGGGGTGTATAATAAATAGAGTGCAAGGATTGTGGCATGCATGAGAGTGTGACACACACATGCATGAGCAGTCGACTCACCACACCATGAAGCACTCTCATTGACCACCGGGCTGCCAACCTAGCTGCTACCTACCTTCTCTACTGCCCATACCCATTAGACATGCATGCATGCATGCGTGCGTCATCACCTGCACATGCGCCTTGGTCAGCGGCCTTTGTGTTTCCATCTGCAACCTTTTGCCTACAAGGATCATCGCTATTTGTATGTGTACTAGCGCAGTACTGTACACAAGCCTATCACACTAAGGTTATGACTGGCGCAGTGTGCGCATGGCAACCACCGCTGTGATTGCATTACAACAAAATCAGTGTTGTTCTCCAGCAGTAGTGTGGGTACCCTGATCACTCTCAAGGTGGGACACGCGCCGTTTTTCTGTGGTGAAGCTTGGCTTGCAGACACCATCTCTGGCACATCGTCTTGACTGTCTTCAAATTGGGACGCTGCGGACTGTGGCGAGTCTTCCACAGCTTGTAGCTGCTTGCCGCGATCACGGGCGATTATCTCCGCGCAACCACACTCGAGCAACGCCGCAACTGATTTCGCATCCGGTCCGTATGGCCCAACTGGAAGCATCAATCGCTTGCACAAGCTGGCGAGCTGAAAGTCGTCCCATTGCTCACCCCACGGCTGTGAAGGTCAGAGAGTCAAACTACATGTGCATGACAGCGCCCCGTGCATGCGTGCATGCGTGCGTGCATGCGTCCTCGCGCTTGTCTTTTTTAAGTCACGCATTTATATGCACTTGATGCACATCAAAGCCCACACCAAGGCCCCATTCACACCTAGTGTGACTTGCCTTCCTGGAGAAGTTAAACGTGCATACAAACTGCCAATCGCCAGGTATTGTGATGCTATTGCGTTAAGTGTCCGCTCTTAGCATCCTATGGAAATCCCTGTAGTGCGAGTACAACATCACAGTTGCACCCCCTGGCACTGCAGACTCCACGTAGTCCACCACCTCCTGCCAAACCTGCGCCATGAGGCAATGTTACTGTTGCTGTGAGTCCGATCCGGATAGAATGCTGAGGGTTTGGTTGACTTGTCTCCTCTGAGCAACCGCACTTCCAATATACAGACTGAATGCCGCACGGATGAAATTCTAAAATTCTCACATCGCTAGTGGCCTGGCTCAACTTTGCACACAGAACGCGACGCGTAAAGAACATGTGTAATATGTTTAACTTATGCGTATGTACACTATGGTGTGTTTTTAGTCGATGGCAGCAGCAGCTGCTGCCATGCCATCGATCAAACAAAACTGGTAAATTGTACAAAGGACAGCCATGCTAAGCAAACAACGAAGGACGCCGGAAGAGTCCAACACGGTTGCATTGTTGCTTAAGGCATGCCTGCATGAACACATGCGCAGGCATGCACCGGCACAACAACATGCAAGTACCGGCTAACAACAGTGAAAGCCAGAAGGG